>JALBCY010000090.1:170182-603529 GCA_023079485.1 Archilochus colubris
CCCAACACCCCAAAACCCCCCCCTAAAACCCCAAATCCCCCCCTAAAACCCCCAAATCCTCCCCTAAGACCCCCCCAGCACCCCCAAATCCCACCCTAAGACCCCCAAACCCCCCCCTTAAACCCCCAAATCCCCCCCAGCACCCCCAAATCCCACCCTAAGACCCCAAATCCCCCCAGGACCCCAAAACCCCACCTTAAAACCCCAAAATCAACCCTAAGACCCCCTCAGCACCCCAAATCCCCACCCTAGGACCCCAAACCCCCCCTAAAACCCCCAAATCCCAGGACCAGCACCCCAAATCCCTCCAAACCCCAAATCCCCCCAAACCCCCAAACCCCCCCCAGCACCCCCAAATCCCCTAAAACCCCAAATCCTCCCTAAGACCCCAAACCCCTAAAACCCCCAAATCCCACCCAGTACCCTCCCAGCACCCCAAACCCCCAAAACCCCAAATCCTCCCTAAACCCCCAAAATCCCACCCAGACCCCCAAACCCCCCCTTAAAACCCCAAAACCCCCCTAAAACCCCCAAATCCCCCCCAGGACCCTCCCAGCACCCCCAAATCCCCCTTAAAACCCCAAAACCCCCCCTTAAACCCCCAAATCCTCCCCTAAGACCCCCCCAGCACCCTAAAATCCCCTGACCCCAAACCCCCTAAAACCCCCCCAAACCCTAAAACCCCCAAATCCTCCCCTAAGACCCCTAGCACCCCAAAATCCCACTAGGACCCCAAACCCCTTACCCCAAACCCCCTTAAAACCCCAAAATCCCCCCCAGCACCCCAAAATCCCCCCCTAAAACCCCAAAATCCCCCCTAAAACCCCCTAAATCCCCCCTAAAATCCCCAAATCCCCCCTAAGACCCCCCAAATCCCACCATAAAACCCCCAAAATGCCCCCCTAAAACCCCCAAACCCCCCCCAGGACCCCCCCAGCACCCCAAATCCCAACCTAGGACCCCAAAATCCCCCCTAAAATCCCACCCAGGACCCCCCCCAGCACCCCAAATCCCCCCTAAGACCCCCAAATCCTCCCCTAAGACCCCCCCAGCACCCCAAAATCCCCACCCTAGAAACCCCAAATCCCCCCCAGCACCCCAAAACCCCACACTAAGACCCCAAATCCCCCTTAAAACCCCCAAACCCCCCCTTAAAACCCCCAAATCCTCCCCTAAGACCCCCAAACTCTGACCCCAAGATCTTCTCACTTAAACCCCAAATCCCCTTTAAAACCTCTCAAATCCCTAAAACCCCCAAAACCCCTAAAACCCCAAATCCCTCAGCACTCCCAAAACCCCTTAACCCCAAACCCCTACATTCCCAATCCCTCTAAGACCCCCAGCACCCCAAAATCCACCTAAAACCCCAAATCCCCTTTAAACCCCAAATCCCCAGGACCCCAGCACCCCCAAATCCCACCTCTAGAACTCCAAACCCCCTAAAACCCCAAATCCCTAGAACCCCAAATCCCTCCCTAAGACCCTCACACCTCAAATCCCCTCTAAACCCCAAATCCTCCCTAAGACCCCAACCTTCCCAATCCCCCTTAAAACCCCAAAATTTCAGCACCCCCCAATCCCACCCTATTCCCAAACCCCTAAAACCCCCAAATCCTCCCCTAAGACCCTCACACCCCAAATCCCCTTAACTCCTAAATCCCCCACCCAAATCCCCCAATCCTCCCCAAACCCTAAACCCAAACCCCCCCTAAACCCCCCAACCCCCTCCACTGAACCCACCCCAAAGGTCTGGGGGGTTTCCCTGTTGGTTTTTGGGGTGTTTTTAGGGGGGTGTACCCCCTTTTTCCCTTTGTTTTGGGGGTGTTTGTTACCAAGCAATGCTCTTTGCCGTGGTTGAGCCAATGGCCGGTGCGACCCGTCCGGATAATTCTCTGTAATTGGTTGGTTTTAACCCAAATTATTTCATCCACTCTCTCGTAGCTGAGGGGGGAGAAGAAGGTTTTGGGGTGAGGGGGGTGTGAACCCCGAAAAAAGCTTTAAAAAGGGGGGGAAAAGGGGGAAGAAAAGGGAAGGATTTACCCCCAAAGGTTGAGGCACTCGCGGCCGAGTTCCATGGCTCTGGGGAGAGAGAATGGGGGGAAATGAGGGGGTTTTGGGGGGGTTTGGGGGGTTTGGGGGTTTGGGGGGGCTTGGGGGATTTGGGGGGGATTTGGGGGTTAAGGGGGGATTGGGGGAAAATGGGGGATTTGGGGGATTTGGGGAGTTTAGGGGGATTTGGGGGTTTGGGATGAGGGGGGGTTTTGGGGTTTGGGGGATTTGGGGGGATTTGGGGGATTTGGGGGATGGGGGATTTGGGGGGTTTGGGGGAATTGGGGGTTTGGGGACATGGGGGATTTGGGGGGTTTGGGGGAATTGGGGGAATTCGGGGGATTTGGGGGGTTTGGGGGGATTGGGGAGATTTTGGGGGTTTGGGGGAGTTTGGGGGGTGTTGGGGGGAATTGGGGGGATTTGGGGGATTTGGGGGAATTTGGGGGAATTTGGGGGGTTTGGGGGAGTTTGGGGGTTTGGGGACATGGGGGGTGTTGGGGGGAATTGGGGGAATTTGGGGGATTGGGGGAATTTGGGGGTTTTGGGGGAGTTTGGGGGTTTTGGGGGAATTGGGGGAGTTTGGGGGTTTGGGGACATGGGGGGTGTTGGGGGGAATTGGGAGAGTTTGGGGGGATTTGGGGGATTTGGGGGATTTGGGGGAATTTGGGGGGTTTGGGGGAGTTTGGGGGTTTGGGGGGTTTGGGGGTGAGGTTGGTGGGGGAAGGGGTTTTGGGGATTTGGGGGTTTTGGGGGGTTTGGGGGAATTGGGGGATTTTGGGGGGTTTGGGGGGCTTTGGGGATTTGGGGTTTTTTGGGGGTTTTAGGGGATTTTGGGGGTTTGGGGGATTTGGGGTATTTAGGGGGTTTTGGGGGTTTTGGGGAATTGGGGGATTTGGGGGTTGGGGGTTGTGGGATTGGGATTAGGGGAAGGGGTTTAGGGGGTTTGGGGGGGATTTGGGGGTTTGGGGTTTTGGGGGGTTTTGGGGTTTGGGGGGGTTGAGGGGGATTTGGGGGTTTGGGGGGTTTTGGGGTTTGGGGGGGGATTTGGGGGGCTTAGGTGTGGGGAGGGGGATTTGGGGGGATTTGGGGTTTGGGGGGGGTTGGGATTTGGGGGGGTTGGGGGGGTCTGGGGGTTTGGGGGGGGGTTGGGGGATTTGGGGGGGTTGGGATTTGGGGGGGATTTGGGGTTTGGGGGTTGGGGGAGGGTTGAGGGGGATTTGGGGGTTTGGGTGAGGGGAAGGGGTTTTGGGGATTTGAGGGGGATTGGGGGTTTTGGGGGATTTGAGGGGGATTTGGGATTTGGGGTTTTGGGGATTTAGGGGGTTTGGGGGATTTGGGGGATTTTTGGGGGTTTTGGGGGTTTTGGGGATTTGGGGGATTGGGGGAGTTGAGGGATTTGGGGTTTGGGGGAATTGGGGGTTGAAGGGGGTTTGGGGGGGTTAGGGGATGAGGGGAAGGGGTTTAGGGGGGAATTGGGGGGTTTTGGGGGGATTTGAGGGGGATTTGGGGGAGTTTGAGGAGGATTTGGGGGGGATTTGAGGTTTGAGGGGGATTTAGGGGGATTTTGGGGACATTAAGGGGGTTTTGGGGGGCACTGAGTGTGTTTTGGGGGTCATTAGAGGGGATTTAAGGGGGTTTGGGGGTCTGGGTGTGGAACTGAGGGGGTTTTGGGGGGATTTAGGGGGATTTGGGGGCATTAAGGGGGATTTAGGGGCATTAAGGGGGGTTTGGGGGCATTGAGGGGGTTTGGGGGGGCACTAAGTGTGTTTTGGGGCTAATTAGAGGGGATTTGGGTGGGAACCGAGCGGGTTTTGAGGGGGTTTTGGGAGCTGAGGAGGCCGGGGGGGGGGGTGAAGGTTTTGGGGGGATTTTTGGGGTAAAAAAGGGATGAAAACGAACCTGCCGGTGACCCAGAGGAAGAGGAACCCTTCGTCCTGCAGGACGGGGATGTTGAGGCGCCTCATCTCGTCGTCTGTCAGGGTTCCATAAGGCAATTCCATGTGGATGTCCCAGGGAGGGTCGGCCATGACGACAGCGAACTTGCCCAGGATGCTGACGTCCAGGTAACGGATATCACAGCAAATCCACTGGGTTTTTAGGGAAAAATGAGGTAAATAATCCTCCCCAACACCAAAAAGGTGGAATTTGGGGGGTTCTGTGGGGAAAAAATAAAAAAAAACGGGGAAAAACCACGGCAGGGAAGGCCCAAGGGAGGGTTGAAGGGTGAAGGGAGGAGGTGGGGTGGGAAATGGGGGTTTTGTGAGGTAAAAAATGGGTTAAAATTGTTAAAAAGTGGTTAAAATTGTGTTTTCTGTCAGAAAATTAATGTTTTGGAGGAGATGTAATAGGAAAGTGTAAGATATTGGGGGAAATTGAGGTGTTTCTGGGTTTCTGGGGGGGTTTGGAGCTCTGAGGGGGTGCAGGGAGGAGATGGGGTGGGAAATGGGGGGTTTGTGAGGTAAAAAATGGATTAAAATTATTTTTTCTGTCAGAAAATGAATGTTGGGGGAAAAAAGAGTTTAAAAATGTGAAATATTGGGGGAAATTGTGTTTATGGAGGAGTTTGGTGCTCTGAGGAGTTACACTGAGGAAACGTGGCTGTAAATGGGGGTTTTGTGAGGTAAAAAATGGATTAAATTTGTTTTTTCTGTCAGAAAATTAAAGTTTGGGGAAAAATATAATGGGAAAGGGTAAAATATTGGGGAAAATTGAGGTGTTTCTGGGTTTCTGGGGGGTTTGGAGCTCTGAGAGGGTGCAGGGAGGAGGTGGGGTGGGAAATGGGGGTTTTGTGAGGTAAAAAATGGGTTAAAATTGTTAAAAAGTGGTTAAAATTGTGTTTTCTGTCAGAAAATGAATGTTTGGGGAAAATAGAGTTTAAAAATGTGAAATATTGGGGGAAATTGTGTTTATGGAGGAGTTTGGTGCTCTGAGGAGTTACACTGAGGAAACGTGGCTGTAAATGGGGGTTTTGTGAGGTAAAAAATGGATTAAAATTGTGTTTTCTGTCAGAAAATTAAAGTTTGGGGAAAAATATAATGGGAAAGGGTAAAATATTGGGGGAAATTGAGGTGTTTCTGGGTTTCTGGGGGGGTTTGGTGCTCTGAGGGGGTGCAGGGAGGAGATGGGGTGGGAAATGGGGGTTTTGTGAGGTAAAAAATGGATTAAAATTGTGTTTTCTGTCAGAAAATTAAAGTTTGGGGGAAAATATAATGGGAAAGTGTAAAATATTGGGAAAATTGAGGTGTTTCTGGGTTTCTGGGGGGTTTGGAGCTCTGAGGGGGTGCAGGGAGGAGATGGGGTGGGAAATGGGGGTTTTGTGAGGTAAAAAATGGGTTAAAATTGTTAAAAAGTGGTTAAAATTGTGTTTTCTGTCAGAAAATGAATGTTTGAGGAAAAATATAATGGGAAAGGGTAAAATATTGGGGAAATGGAGGTGTTTATGGGGGGTTTTATGCTCTGAGGGGGTGCAGGGAGGAGATGGGGTGGGAAATGGGGGGTTTGTGAGGTAAAAAATGGGTTAAAATTGTTAAAAAGTGGTTAAAATTGTGTTTTCTGTCAGAAAATTAATGTTTGGGGGAAAATATAATGGGAAAGTGTAAAATATTGGGAAAATTGAGGTGTTTCTGGGTTTCTGGGGGGTTTGGAGCTCTGAGAGGGTGCAGGGAGGAGATGGCGTGGGAAATGGGGGGTTTGTGAGGTAAAAAATGGATTAAAATTGTTTTTTCTGTCAGAAAATGAATGTTTGGGGAAAATAGAGTTTAAAAATGTGAAA
Organism: Archilochus colubris; assembly: GCA_023079485.1. Lineage (NCBI taxonomy): Eukaryota > Metazoa > Chordata > Aves > Apodiformes > Trochilidae > Archilochus > Archilochus colubris. Next base: position 176,004 of record JALBCY010000090.1, read on the forward strand.
TATTGGGGGAAATTGTGTTTATGGAGGAGTTTGTTGCTCTGAGGAGTTACACTGAGGAAACGTGGCTGTAAATGGGGGTTTTGTGAGGTAAAAAATGGATTAAAATTGTGTTTTCTGTCAGAAAATTAAAGTTTGGGGAAAAATATAATGGGAAAGGGTAAAATATTGGGGAAAATTGAGGTGTTTCTGGGTTTCTGGGGGGTTTGGAGCTCTGAGAGGGTGAAGGGAGGAGATGGGGTGGGAAATGGGGGTTTTGTGAGGTAAAAAATGGGTTAAAATTGTTAAAAAGTGGTTAAAATTGTGTTTTCTGTCAGAAAATTAATGTTTTGGAGGAGATGTAATAGGAAAGTGTAAGATATTGGGGGAAATTGAGGTGTTTCTGGGTTTCTGGGGGGTTTGGTGCTCTGAGGGGGTGAAGGGAGGAGATGGGGTGGGAAATGGGGGGTTTGTGAGGTAAAAAATGGATTAAAATTGTTTTTTCTGTCAGAAAATTAAAGTTTGGGGAAAATAGAGTTTAAAAATGTGAAATATTGGGGGAAATTGTGTTTATGGAGGAGTTTGGTGCTCTGAGGAGTTACACTGAGGAAACGTGGCTGTAAATGGGGGTTTTGTGAGGTAAAAAATGGATTAAAATTATTATTTCTGTCAGAAAATTAAAGTTTGGGGGAAAATATAATGGGAAAGGGTAAAATATTGGGGAAAATTGAGGTGTTTCTGGGTTTCTGGGGGGGTTTGGTGCTCTGAGGGGGTGCAGGGAGGAGATGGGGTGGGAAATGGGGTTTTTGTGAGGTAAAAAATGGATTTAAATTGTTTTTTCTGTCAGAAAATTAAAGTTTGGGGAAAAAAGAGTTTAAAAATGTGAAATATTGGGGGAAATTGTGTTTATGGAGGAGTTTGGTGCTCTGAGGAGTTACACTGAGGAAACGTGGCTGTAAATGGGGGTTTTGTGAGGTAAAAAATGGATTAAAATTGTGTTTTCTGTCAGAAAATGAAAGTTTGGGGAAAATAGAGTTTAAAAATGTGAAATATTGGGGGAAATTGTGTTTATGGAGGAGTTTGGTGCTCTGAGAGGGAGCAGGGAGGAGATGGGGTGGGAAATGGGGGGTTTGTGAGGTAAAAAATGGATTAAAATTGTGTTTTCTGTCAGAAAATTAAAGTTTGGGGAAAATAGAGTTTAAAAATGTGAAATATTGGGGGAAATTGTGTTTATGGAGGAGTTTGGTGCTCTGAGAGGGTGCAGGGAGGAGATGGGGTGGGAAATGGGGGGTTTGTGAGGTAAAAAATGGGTTAAAATTGTGTTTTCTGTCAGAAAGTTAAAGTTTGGGGAAAAATATAATGGGAAAGGGTAAAATATTGGGGAAAATTGAGGTGTTTCTGGGTTTCTGGGGGGGTTTTATGCTCTGAGGGGGTGCAGGGAGGAGATGGGGTGGGAAATGGGGGGTTTGTGAGGTAAAAAATGGGTTAAAATTGTGTTTTCTGTCAGAAAATTAAAGTTTTGGGAAAAATAGAGTAGAAAAATTAAAATATGGGGCAAAACATTACTTTTGGGGTGAAATCATTGGTTTTCGGGGGTGGAAATGTTGATTTGGGGCTGAAAATGCTGGATTTTGAGGCAGAAGTTCACTTTGGGGTTAAAACGGTTGATTTTGGGGCTGAAAATGGTGATTTTGGGGCTGAAAATGGTGATTTTGGGGGTGATTTTTGGGTAGGTAGGATATTGAGGTAAAAAATGATGATTTTGGTTTAAAAAGTGAGGAAAAACTGGAAAATATTGATAAAATTGTTGATGTTTTGGTGTGAAAAAGGGGAAAATGTGAAATATTGACAGAAAAATCACTTTTTTGTTAAAAACCTCAAGTCCTGAGGTAAAAAATCTGCGTTTTGGTGCAAAAAAAGGGGAAAATGTAAAATATTGAGGAAAAAACAACATTTTCTGTAAAAAACATGGAGAAATCACAACTCTTGGGGTAGAAAATCCACGTTTTGGTGTGAAAATGTAAAATACTGAGGGAAAAATCACTTTTTTCTTGAAAAACATGGAAAAACCTCAAGTTCTGAGGTAAAAAATCTGCGTTTTGGTGCAAAAAAAGGGGAAAATGTAAAATATTGAGGAAAAAACCACATTTTCTGTAAAAAACATGGAGAAAGCACAACTTTTGGGGTAGAAAATCCACGTTTTGGTGCAAAACTGTAAAATACTGAGGGAAAAATCATTTTTTCCTGAAAAACATGGAAAAACCTCAAGTCCTGAGGTAAAAAACCTGCGTTTTGGGGTGAAAAAGGGGGAAAATGTAAAATATTGAGGAAAAAAACACATTTTCTGTAAAAAACATGGAGAAATCACAACTCTTGGGGTGGAAAATCCACGTTTTGGTGCAAAAATGTAAAATACTGAGGGAAAATCACTTTTTTCTTGAAAAACATGGACAAACCTCAACTTTTGGGGTAAAAAAACGCCATTTTGGTGCAGAACAGGTGTGGGAAAGTTCAATTTTGAGGGAAATGATGAAAAAAAGGAGAGTTTTTGTTGTTTTTTCTTTTTACCTGTGGGGGGAAGAGTCGGTCGGCGCCGGTGTCGGGGGGAGGGGGCCGGGTGAGGTCCTGGGTGGGGCTGCGGTCGCGGGGGTGGGCGTGGGGCGGGGTCCTGGGTGGGGTCTCGGGGCAGGCGTCGATCTCGTAGTGGACGTACTTGCAGGTGTCCATGTGGAAGCAGGTGTTGAGGAAGGAGCAGTCGCCCAAGGACTCGTCCGTGTGCTTGTTGATGATTCGCCTGGGGGGGAGGAAGAGGAGGAGGAGGTGAGGAAGGGGACACGGGGACAATGGGGGGGGGTGGAGTCATGGGGGGTGGAGAAAATGGAGGAGAACGTGGAGGAGAACATGGATGGGCAACATGGAGAACATGGATGGAGAAGAACATGGAGAACGTGAGAAGAACATGGAGAACATGGAGGAGAACATGGAGTCATGGAGAGGAACATGGATGGAGAACATGGATGAAGAACATGGAGAACATGGATGGAGAACATGGAGAACATGGATGGAGAAGAACATGGAGAAGAACATGGAGAACATGAGAAGAACATGGAGAACATGGAGAAGAACATGGAGGAGAACATGGAGAACATGAAGAGAAACATGGAGAACATGGATGGAGAACATGGAGAACATGGAGAAGAACATGGAGAACATGGAGGAGAACATGGAGAACATGGAGAACATGAAGAGGAACATGGAGAACATGGATGAAGAACATAGAGAACATGGAGAACATGGGGAAGAACATGGAGAACATGGAGGAGAACATGGAGAACATGGAGATGGAGAACATGGAGATGGAGAACATGATGGAGAACATGGAGGAGAACATGGAGAGGAACATGGATGGAGAATATGGAGGAGAACATGGAGAAGAACATGGAGTCATGGATGGAGAACACGGAGAAGAACACAGAGAAGAACATGGAGAACATGGAGGACATTGAGTCATGGAGAACATGGAGAAGAGCCCCATGGGATGATGGCGGAAAGCCCCGACTGACCGGAAGTGAAGCTTGCGACATGGCCGCTCGTCCCCCGTGGCCTTGACGCACTCCTCTTTGGTTCCGTGGTCGCAGAACTCTTGGACCTGGGCCCGGCCCCGGGACCGGAACTTCTCCACGATGGATTGTTCCTTGGCCGTCGTGGTGTTGAGCAGCTCCAGGATCTCCTGGCTCACCTGGGGGGGCAGGGGACACCTCATCCAAGATGGCCGACACCACCTTGAGTGGCCAGGATTCCCTGGCTCAACCTCATCCAAGATGGCTGCCACCACCTTTATGGGCCAGGATCTCCTGACTCAACCTGGGAGCAGGTGGACACCTCATCCAAGATGGCCGCCACCACCTTGATTGGCCAGGATCACCTGGCTCAACCTGGGGGACACCTCATCCAAGATGGCTGCCACCATCTCCATGCTCCAAGATCTCCTGACTCAACCTGGGGGGGGAGGGGACACCTCATCCAAGATGGCCGACATCACCTTGAGTGGCCAGGATTCCCTGGCTCAACCTCATCCAAGATGGCTGCCACCATCTTGGTGGTCCAGGATCTCCTGACTCAACCTGGGAGCAGGTGGACACCTCATCCAAGATGGCCGCCACCACCTTGATTGGCCAGGATCACCTGGCTCAACCTGGGGGACACCTCATCCAAGATGGCCGCCACCATCTTGGTGGTCCAGGATCTCCTGACTCACCTAGGGGGGGAGGTGGACACCTCATCCAAGATGGCCGACACCACTTTGAGTGGCCAGGATTCCCTGGCTCAACCTCATCCAAGATGGCTGCCACCACCTTTATGGTCCAGGATCTCCTGGCTCAACCTGGGGGACACCTCATCCAAGATGGCCGCCACTTCGGTGGTCCAGGATTCCCTGGCTCAACCTCATCCAAGATGGCTGCCACCACCTTTATGGTCCAGGATCTCCTGGCTCAACCTGGGGGACACCTCATCCAAGATGGCCGCCACTTCGGTGGTCCAGGATTCCCTGGCTCAACCTCATCCAAGATGGCTGCCACCACCTTTATGGGCCAGGATCACCTGACTCAACCTGGGGGACACCTCATCCAAGATGGCCGCCACCATCTTGGTGGTCCAGGATCTCCTGGCTCACCTGGGGGGGGAGGTGGACACCTCATCCAAGATGGCTGACACCACCTTGAGTGGCCAGGATTCCCTGGCTCAACCTCATCCAAGATGGCCGCCACCATCTTGGTGGTCCAGGATCTCCTGACTCACCTGGGGGGGGAGGTGGACACCTCATCCAAGATGGCCGACACCACCTTGAGTGGCCAGGATTCCCTGGCTCAACCTCATCCAAGATGGCTGCCACCACCTTTATGGGCCAGGATCCCCTGGCTCAACCTGGGGGACACCTCATCCAAGATGGCCGCCACTTCGGTGGTCCAGGATTCCCTGGCTCAACCTCATCCAAGATGGCTGCCACCACCTTGATTGTCTAGCATCACCTCACTCAACCTGGGGGACACCTCATCCAAGATGGCCGCCACCATCTTGGTGGTCCAGGATCTCCTGACTCAACCTGGGAGCAGGTGGACACCTCATCCAAGATGGCCGCCACCACCTTGATTGTCTATCATCACCTGACTCAACCTGGGGGACACCTCATCCAAGATGGCCGCCACCATCTCCATGCTCCAAGATCTCCTGACTCAACCTGGGGGACACCTCATCCAAGATGGCCGCCACTTTGGTGGTCCAGGATTCCCTGGCTCAACCTCATCCAAGATGGCCGCCACCTTGCTTGCCCAGCATCACCTGACCCAACCTCATCCAAGATGGCCGCCACCACCTTGATTGTCCAGGATCTGCTGACCCAACCTCATCCAAGATGGCCGCCACCACCTTGCCGGTCGCTCCGCCATCTTGCTGAGCTTCCCCACGCCCTTCCCATGAGCACCCACGGGCGCCGGCCGCCATCTTGGGTGCTCCAGGGTCACCTGACTCACCCCGTGGGGAATCCAAGATGGCCGCCGCCTCGGTGCTCCAGGGTCACCTGACTTGACCCAGGGGGGGAATCCAAGATGGCCGCCGCCACCTTGGCGCCCAATCCAACCCCATGGGTGGCGGCCATCTTGGATCTTCCCACAAGCACCCACGGGTGGCGGCCGCCATCTTGGAGGTCGGTCGGCCATCTTGTTGAGCTTCTCCAAACCCTTCCCATGAGCACCCATGGGTGCCGGCCGCCATCTTGGTCAACCCAACCCCTTTGGTGGCATCTCTGGGACCTTCCCATGAGCACCCACGGGTGCCGGCCGCCATCTTGGCCATCGGTCGGCCATCTTGTTGAGGTTCTCCAAACCCTTCCCATGAGCACCCATGTGCGTTTTCCGCCATTTTGAGTTGAAACCTCTCCACAAGTGGAACCCCTCCCACCCAAGGAGCACCCATGGGTGCCCGCCGCCATCTTGGCAGTTGGTCGGCCATCTTGGCCGTCGGTCGGCCATCTTGTTGAGCTTCTCCAAACCCCTCCACCAACCACCCACACGCGTTTTCCGCCATTTTGAGTTGAAACCTCTCCACAAGTGGAACCCCCCCCACCCAAGGAGCACCCATGGGTGCCCGCCGCCATCTTGGCAGTTGGTCGGCCATCTTGGCCGTCGGTCGGCCATCTTGTTGAGCTTCTCCAAACCCCTCCAACAACCCCCCATGCGCGTTTTCCGCCATTTTGAGTTGAAACCTCTCCACGGGTGGAACCCCCCGGCCCCACCCTCACCCAAGCAGCACCCATGGGTGCCTGCCGCCATCTTGGCAGTCCGTCGGCCATCTTGTTGAGCTTCTCCAAACCCCTCCAACAACCACCCATGCGCGTTTTCCGCCATTTTGAGTTGAAACCTCTCCATGGGTGGAACCCCCTGACCCCACCCCCACCCAAGGAGCACCCATGGGTGCCCTCTGCCATCTTGGCAGCCGGTCAGCCATCTTGTTGAGGTTCTCCAGACCCCTCCAACAACCCCCCATGCGCGTTTTCCGCCATTTTGAGTTGAAACCTCTCCACAGGTGGAACCCCCCGGCCCCACCCCCACCCAAGGAGCACCCATGGGTGCCCCCCTACCCCACCCACCTTCTTGCTCTGCTGCTCCTTGGTGGACTGCTGACTCAGCAAGCTCTCGATCTCCAGGTCGACGTCCGACGCCTGCTTCCTCGACTTCTTCAGCGCCTCCTTCCCCGCCATTTCCCCTCCCCCCAGGCCCCCGACTCCTCCCCCGCACGACGCCGAACCCCCGAGGCCACCCAATCCTCCTCCTCCTCCTCCTTCTTCGTCGCCTCCGCCGCCGCCGTCCTCCCCGCCGCCATCTTGCTCCGCCCTCCTCTTCCTCTCCTTCACCGCCCCCGTCATGGCCGACAGCTTGGAGTGGTCGGCGTAGGTGACCAAGGTGCTCTGGGAAGGCCCCTCGGGGAGCAACCCCCTCTTCACCTCGATCAACTCTTGGGCGGCGAACTTCTGGAGGAGGCTTTCCACTTCCGGCCGGGCCGCGGGCTGCAACGGGAAGTCGGCGATGACGTCATCGCGGCCGTGACGTCATCGCGAGGCGACGGAAATGGGGAGGAGGCCCAGGGACTTACGGCGGCGATGGCGTCGCAAATGGCGGCGGCGTCGGTGGGGAGGGGGAGGCTGAGGTCGGCCAAGTGGAGGAGGAGGCGGCGTTCCAAGGCGGGGTCAAAGGTCACCTCGGCCACGCCCGTCCCGCCGCCGCCGCCGCTGCCGGATGAGGCCCCGCCCATCCCGGCCGGAAGGGGCGTGGCCAAAGATGGCGGAGCCGAAGAAGGGAGGAGGGAAGGGGAGGAAGCGGGGCCCGGGCTGGAGGTGCGGGGAGGGGCCGAGAGGTCTGGAAGGGAAACAGGAAGTGAACTTTGACCCCGCGGTGACCTTTGACCCCATGTGTAACACCCACGTTGACCTCTAAACCGACCAACCAATGGGTGCCCCCGTTGTTGACCTCTGACCCCAAGGAGAGGCCTAAAACGGGCGACTAGGCCCCAAATTGAGGCCTTGTGACCTCTGACCCCACCCCACGGTGACCTCTGACCTCTCGTTCACCTCAGACCACACCCAGTTGACCTCTGACCCTGCCTACAACCCAACCACCATCTCTGCCCCCACCCACGTGACCTCTGACCCCAAGGAGAGGCCTAAAACGGGTGACTAGGCCTCAAATTGAGGCCTTGTGACCTCTGACCCCACCCTGCAGTGACCTCTGACCTTTTGTTGACCTCTGACCACACCCAGTTGACCTCTGACCCCACCTATGACCCACCCACGAGCTCTAACCCCACCCACGTGACCTCTGCCCCCACCCACGTGACCTCTGACCCCCCGTAGAGGCCTAAAACGGGCGACTAGGCCCCAAATTGAGGCCTTGTGACCTCTGACCCCACCCCACGGTGACCTCTGACCTCTTGTTCACCTCAGACCACACCCAGTTGACCTCTGACCCCACCTACAACCCAACCGCCATCTCTGCCCCCACCCACGTGACCTCTGACCCCTGTAGAGGCCTAAAACAGGGGACTAGGCCCCAAATGGAGGCCTTGTGACATCTGACCCCACCCTGCAGTGACCTCTGACCTTCTGTTGACCTCAGACCACACCCAGTTGACCTCTGACCCCACCCACGACCCAATCACAAGCTCTCAGCCCACCCACGTGACCTCTGCCGCCACCCACGTGACCTCTGACCCCCCGTAGAGGCCTAAAACGGGCGACTAGGCCCCAAATTGAGGCCTTGTGACCTCTGACCCCACCCTGCAGTGACCTCTGACCTTTTGTTGACCTCAGACCACACCCAGTTGACCTCTGCCCCCACCCACGACCCAATCACAAGCTCTCAGCCCACCCACGTGACCTCTGCCGCCACCCACGTGACCTCTGACCCCCCGTAGAGGCCTAAAACGGGCGACTAGGCCTCAAATGGAGGCCTTGTGACCTCTGACCCCACCTCACGATAACCTCTGACCTTTTGTTGACCTCTAACCACACCCAGTTGACCTCTGACCCTGCCTACAACCCAACCACCATCTCTGCCCCCACCCACGTGACCCCTGCCCCCACCCACGTGACCTCTGACCCCCCGTAGAGGCCTAAAACGGGCGACTAGGCCCCAAATTGAGGCCTTGTGACCTCTGACCCCACCCATTGACTTCTCAGCCGATAACCACGTGACCACGTGACCCCTTAGGCCCCTCCCCTTCCCCCCCCACGTGACCTTTGACCCCTCGCTGACCCAAGGGGTCCTGCTTCCGGCGCCGCTGCAGCCGTTCCCGCAAGGAATCCAACTGCTTCTTGTGGGCCTGGATCGAGCTCCACGTGTCCGACATGGCCGCCAAAACTCCTCGGGAATTCCCCCCAAAACACCCAAAAAGCAACAAAAAAACCCAAAAAACCCCAAAAAACCCCAAAAAACCCCAAAAAACCCCAAAAAAACCCCAAAAAAACCCCCCAGGAACTCGAGCAGGAGCCACCGGAAGTTCTAGGCCCCGCCCAGCAAACCCGGAAGCGGAAGTAGCGATGGAGACAAAGGAGAAGGAAGCGTCGCGCGTTGCCATAGCGACCGCCGCCATTTTGGAGGCAGCGACGCCGCCGCCATTTTGAGAAGGGAAAAAGGGGGGGGGCGGTTGTTTTTTAAGGGAAAAAAAGGGTTTTTTGGGCAAAATGGGGATTTTCGGACAGGAAATGAGCGCTGGAGGACCGGAAGTGGAGGTTTTGAGGGGAAAAAGCGGCTTTTTGAGGAAAAAAATGCTCGTTTTTTAAGGAAAATGCGGTTTTTTTTAAACAGCCCCTTTTTGAGGGAAAAAAAACGTTTTTTGGGAAAAAAGGTTTTTTTTTGAGGAAAAACTTCGGGTTTTTGGTCTTTTTTAAGGTGGAAACAGCACTTTTGGTGAGGAAAGCCCTAATTTTGAGGGAAAATCGCCGGTTTTAGGGAATTTTGGGGTGTTTTGAGGAAAAACCTCGATTTTTACTCATTTTTGATTAAAAATCACCATTTTTGAGGGAAAAATCTCCATTTTTGAGGTAAAATCTCCATTTTTGAGGGAAAATCCCCATTTTTGAGGCAAAATCCCCATTTTTTAGATAAAATATCCATTTTTTGAGGTAAAATCCCCATTTTTTGAGGTAAAATCCCCATTTTTGAGATAAAATCTCCATTTTGAGGTAAAAATCTCCATTTTTGAGGTAAAATCTCCATTTTTGAGGTAAAATCACCATTTTTGAGGTAAAATCTCCATTTTTGTGTGTGAAAATCCCCATTTCTGAGGTAAAATCTCCATTTTTTGAGGTAAAATCCCCATTTTTTGAGGTAGAATCTCCATTTTTGAGGTAAAATCTCCATTTTTGAGGTAAAATCTCCATTTTTTGTGTGAAAATCCCCATTTTTGGGGGTAAAATCTCCATTTTTGGGGCAGAATCTCCATTTTTGAGGTAAAATCCCCATTTTTGAGGTAAAATCTCCATTTTTGAGGTAAAATCCCCATTTTTTGAGGTAAAATCTCCATTTTTTGAGGGAAAAATCTCCATTTTTGAGGTAAAATCTCCATTTTTGAGGTAAAATCTCCAATTTTCATGTGAAAATCTCCATTTTTGAGGGAAAAATCTCCATTTTTTGTGTGAAAATCCCCATTTTTTGAGGTAAAATCCCCATTTTTGAGGTAAAATCCCCATTTTTTGTGTGAAAATCCCCATTTTTTGAGGTAAAATCTCCATTTTTGAGGTAAAATCCCCATTTTTTGAGATAAAATCTCCATTTTTGAGGGAAAATCCCCATTTTTGAGGTAAAATCTCCATTTTTGAGGTAAAATCTCCATTTTTGGGGCAAAATCCCTATTTTTTGTGTGAAAATCCCCATTTTTTGAGGGAAAATCTCTATTTTGGGGGCAAAACCTCAATTTTGGGGGCAAATCTCCATTTTTGAGGGAAAAATCTCCATTTTTGAGGTAAAATCCCCATTTTTGAGGGAAAATCCATTTTTTGAGGTAAAATCTCCATTTTTGAGGTAAAATCTCAATTTTTGAGGTAAAATCCCCATTTTTTGTGTGAAAATCCCCATTTTTGAGGGAAAATCTCCATTTTTGAGGTAAAATCCCCATTTTTTGTGTGAAAATCCCCATTTTTGAGGTAAAATCCTCATTTTTGAGGTAAAATCTCCATTTTTTGAGGTAAAATCCCCATTTTTTAAGGGAAAATCCCCATATTTGAGGTAAAATCTCCATTTTTGAGGGAAAATCTCCATTTTTGAGGGAAAATCCCCATATTTGAGGTAAAATCTCCATTTTTGGGACAAAATCTCCATTTTTGAGGTAAAATCCCCATTTTTGAAGGAAAAATCTCCATTTTTGAGGTAAAATCTCCATTTTTTGTGTGAAAATCCCCGTTTTTGGGTAAAAATCCCCATTTTTTAAGGTAAAATCTCCATTTTTTGAGGTAAAATCCCCATTTTTGAGGTAAAATCTCCATTTTTTGAGGTAAAATCTCCATTTTTGGGGCAAAATCTCCATTTTTGAGGTAAAATCTCCATTTTTTGTGTGAAAATCCCCATTTTTTCTGTGAAAATCTCCATTTTTGAGGTAAAATCCCCATTTTTTGAGGTAAAATCCCCATTTTTGAGGTAAAATCTCCATTTTTTGGTGAAAATCTCCATTTTTGAGGTAAAATCTCCATTTTTTGAGGTAAAATCCCCTTTTTTGAGGTAAAATCTACATTTTTTGTGTGAAAATCCCCATTTTTTGAGGTAAAATCTCCATTTTTTGAGGTAAAATCCCCATTTTTGAGGAAAAATCTCCATTTTTTGAGGTAAAATCTCCATTTTTTGAGGTAAAATCTCCATTTTAGAGGGAAAAATCTCAATTTTTGAGGTAAAATCTCCTTTTGTGTGAAAATCCCCATTTTTTAAGGTAAAATCTCCATTTTTGAGGTAAAATCTCCATTTTTTGAGGTAAAATCCCCATTTTTGAGGTAAAATCCCCATTTTTTGTGTGAAAATCCCCATTTTTTGTGTGAAAATCCCCATTTTTTGAGGTAAAATCTCCATTTTTGAGGTAAAATCCCCATTTTTTGTGTGAAAATCCCCATTTTTGAGGTAAAATCCCCATTTTTTGAGGTAAAATCTCCATTTTTGAGGTAAAATCTCCACTTTTGAGAGAAAAATCCCCATTTTTGAGGTAAAATCCCCATTTTTTGAGGTAAAATCCCCATTTTTGAGGTAAAATCTCCATTTTTGAGGGAAAATCCCCATTTTTTGAGGTAAAATCTCCATTTTTGAGGTAAAATCACCATTTTTTGAGGTAAAATCTCCATTTTTTGAGCTAAAATCCCCATTTTTTCTGTGAAAATCCCCATTTTTTGAGGAAAAATCTCCATTTTTGAGGTAAAATCCCCATTTTTTGTGTGAAAATCCCCATTTTTTGAGGTAAAATCTCCATTTTTGAGGTAAAATCTCCATTTTTTGAGGTAAAATCCCCATTTTTTTAGGTAAAATCTCCATTTTTGAGGGAAAAATCTCCATTTTGGAGGTAAAATCTCAATTTTTGAGGTAAAATCCCCATTTTTTGTGTGAAAATCCCCATTTTTTGAGATAAAATCTCCATTTTTGAGGTAAAATCCCCATTTTTTGAGGTAAAATCTCCATTTTTGAGGGAAAATCTCCATTTTTGAGGTAAAATCTCCAATTTTAATGTGAAAATCTCCATTTTTGAGGTAAAATCCCCATTTTTTGTGTGAAAATCCCCATTTTTGAGGTAAAATCTCCATTTTTGAGGGAAAATCCCCATTTTTTTGAGGTAAAATCCCCATTTTTGAGGTAAAATCTCCATTTTTTGTGTGAAAATCACCATTTTTGGGGCAAAACATCAACTTCTGTGGTAAAATCTCCATTTTTTGAGGTAAAATCTCCATTTTTGAGGTAAAATCCCCATTTTTGAGGTAAAATCTCCATTTTTGAGGGAAAAATCCCCAATTTTGAGGTAAAATCACCATTTTTGGGGCAAAAATTCAACTTTTGTGGTAAAATCTCCATTTTTTGAGGTAAAATCTCCATTTTTGAGGTAAAATCTCCATTTTTGAGGTAAAATCCCCATTTTTGTGGGAAAATCCCCATTTTTTGAGGTAAAATCTCCATTTTTGCGGTAAAATCCCCATTTTTGAGGTAAAATCTCCATCTTTTGAGGTAAAATCCCCATTTTTTAATGAAAATCCCCATTTTTTATGTGAACCCCCCATTTTCTGTGTGAAACCCCCCCATTTTGGGGTGAAAATCACCATTTTTGAGGCTCAGCAACCACCTTTTTATTCCGCCGTTTCGAGAAGGGGGGGGGGGAGGATTTTGGGGTGAAATCCGGGGATTTTGGGGCAGAGGGAGGGAATGAGGGAATTTCTCCTTTTCTCCTCATTTCGGGGCTCCATCTTCTTCCTCCTGGGGGGTTTCGGGGGGACCCCCTGAGATCTGGGGAGAAGAAAGGGGGGGTCAGTGTGGGAACACCCAAAATCCCCCCAAAATGCCCCAAATTAGGGGAGGGGACCCCAAAACCCCCCCTGAACTTGGGGGGACCCCAAAACCTCCCCAAATGACCCCAAATTGGGGGAGGGGACCCCAAAACCTCCTCTGAACCAGGGGGGACCCCAAAACCTCCCCAAATGACCCCAAATTAGGGGAGGGGACCCCAAAACCCCCCCTGAACTTGGGGGGACCCCAAAACCTCCCCAAATGACCCCAAAATAGGGGAGGGGACCCCAAAACCCCCCCTGAACTTGGGGGGACCCCAAAACCTCCCCAAATGACCCCAAAACTAAGAGGGGACCCCAAAACCCCCCCTGAACCAAGGGGGGACCCCAAAACCCAACCTGAACCAAGGGGGACCCCAAAACCTCCCCAAATGACCCCAAATTGAGGGAGGGGACCCCAAAACCCCCCCTGAACCTGAGGGGGACCCCAAAACCCCCCTGGACCAAGGGGGGGACCCCAAAACCTCCCCTGAACTTGGGGGGACCCCAAAACCTCCCCAAATGACCCCAAAACCAAGATGGGACCCCCCCAAACCTTCATCTTCTTCAACTTCCGGAAGGGGGAGGGGTTTGGGGGTCCCCTCCGGTGTCCCCACCAATGGGCGCAGAGCTTGGGAGGCAGAGGCCCCGCCCCCGGTGACGTCACGGCGACGCCCACGCCGCCATCTTGAGCCCAACGGGAACGGCGGCACCGGTGGGGAGGAGGGAGAGGAAGGGGAGGAGCTTCCGCGTTTTCCACCAATGGGGGGAGGTTGGAGGGTGACGGAGTGGGCGTGGCTTCCGGGAAAAGGGGCGGAGCTTGGGAGGTTCTTCCGGGCCCTCCCGGGTTGGGGTTCTCGTCTCCATTCTTGGTTCTTCCTTCCGGGGCCTTGAAGAGTTTGGGGAGGGTGGGGGATGGGTAAGGGGTGGGGTTGAGTTGTTGGGCGGCCATGTTGGGTTGGGTGGTGGTGGCGTTGGGTTGGGTGCTCCCGTTGGCCCCTTGGGTGTTCCCGTCGACCCGTTGGGTGCTCCCATTGGGTTGTTGGGTGGTTGGGTTGAGTTGGGTGGTGGTGGCGTTGGGTTGGGTGCTCCCGTTGGCCCCTTGGGTGCTCCTGTTGGCTTCTTGGGTGCTCCTGTTGGCTTCTTGGGTGGTGGCGTTGAGTTGGGTGTTCCCGTTGACCCCTTGGGTGCCCCCCATGAGTTGTTGGGTGGTTGGGTTGAGTTGGGTGGTGGTGGCGTTGAGTTGGGTGCTCAAGTTGACTCGTTGGGTGCTCCCATTGGGTTCTTGGTTGGTGGCGTTGAGTTGGGTGCTCCCATTGGCCCCTTGGGTGCTCCTATTGGGTTGTTGGGTGGTTGGGTTGGGTTGGGTGCTCCCGTTGGCCCCTTGGGTGGTTGGGTTGAGTTGGGTGGTGGTTGTGTTGAGTTGGGTGCTCAAGATGAATCCTTGGGTGCTCCCATTGGGCTGTTGGGTGGTTGGGTTGAGTTGAGTGCTCCCATTGGCCCCTTGGGTGCTCCTGTTGACCTCTTGGGTGGTTGGGTTGAGTTGGGTGCTCCCGTTGGCCCCTTGGGTGCTCTCATTGACCCGTTGGGTGCTCCCGTTGACCTCTTGGGTGGTTGGGTTCAGTTGGGTGCTCAAGTTGACCCGTTGGGTGCTCCTGTTGACCTCTTGGGTGGTTGGGTTGAGTTGGGTGCCCCTATCGGCCCCTTGGGTGCTCCCGTTGACCCCTTGGGTGCTCCCATTGGGTTGTTGGGTGGCTGGGTTGAGTTGGGTTCCCAGGTTGACCCATTGGGTGCTCCCATTGGCTCTTTGGGTGCTCCCATTGACTTCTTGGGTGGTTGGGTTCAGTTGGGTGCTCAAGTTGACCCGTTGGGTGCTCCCGTTGACCTCTTGGGTGGTTGGGTTGAGTTGGGTGCTCAAGTTGACCTGTTGGGTGCTCCCATTGGGCTGCTGTGTGGCCATGTTGGGTTGGGTGGTGGTGGCATTGGGCTGAGTGCTCCCATTGGCCCCTTGGGTGCTCCCATTGGCTTCTTGGGTGCTCCCATTGGGCTGTTGGGTGGTTGGATTGAGTTGGGTGCCCAGGCTGACCCGTTGGGTGCTCTCATTGGGTTGTTGGGTGGTGTTGGCCCCTTGGGTGCTCCCGTTGACTCCTTGGGTGCTCCCATTGGCCTCTTGGGTGGTTGGGTTGAGTTGGGTGCTCCCATTGACCCCTTGGGTACTCCCGTTGGCTTCTTGGGTGCTCCCATTGGGTTGTTGGGTGGTTGGGTTGAGGTGGGTGCTCAAGTTGACCCCTTGGGTGCTCCCGTTGACCCGCTGGGTGCTCCCATTGACTTCCTGGGTGGTTGGGTTGAGTTGTTGGGTGATGGCGTTGAGTTGGGTGCTCCCATTGACCCCTTGGGTGCTCCCATTGACCCGTTGGGTGCTCCCATTGACCTCTTGGGTGGTTGGGTTGAGTTGGGTGCTCCCGTTGACCCATTGGGTGCTCCCATTGGGTTGTTGGGTGGCATTGACTCCTTGGGTGCTCCCGTTGACCCCTTGGGTGCTCTCATTGACCCATTGGGTGCTCCCATTGACTTCCTGGGTGGTTGGGTTGAGTTGTTGGGTGATGGCGTTGGGTTGGGTGGTGGTGTTGACCCATTGGGTGCTCCCATTGACCCCTTGGGTGCTCCCATTGACTTCTTGGGTGGTTGGGTTGAGTTGGGTGCTCCCATTGACCCCTTGGGTGCTCCCGTTGACCCGTTGGGTGCTCCCATTGACCTCTTGGGTGGTTGGGTTGAGTTGGGTGCTCCCATTGACCCCTTGGGTGCTCCCGTTGACCCGATGGGTGCTCCCATTGGGTTGTTGGGTGGTGTTGGCCCCTTGGGTGCTCCCATTGACCTCTTGGGTGGTTGGGTTGAGTTGGGTGCTCCTGTTGACCCATTGGGTGCTCCCATTGGGTTGTTGGGTGGCGTTGACTCCTTGGGTGCTCCCGTTGACCCCTTGGGTGGCCCCGTTGACCCCTTGGGTGCCTCCATCTCCTCTCCTGGAGCCCCCCGGAAGTCGTCCAATCGCCACGAGGCGCCGCTTGCCCTCCGGAACCTTTTGGTGGCCATCGGGGCGACGTCGGGAGTCGGGGAGGAAGAAACGGAGGGGGAGGGGCTGAGGGACACCCTGGGGGTGGGGACACTTCTGGGCGTGGCCACGAGCGGCCAATCGGTGGCCACAGAGCCCACAGGGGTGACCGGGGGAGGTCCCGGGGTCTGGTTTTGGAAGAGTTTGTCCAAAAACGGGCGATCCATCAGGAAGGGGCCAAGGGAAGGGGAAGTGGGGGTCGTCGGGGGTCGTTTTGGGTCGCGGGGGGTGGGGGAGGGGCAGGAAGAGTTTTGGGGTTTTTTGGGGGGTTTTTGGGGGTGTTTTGGGGGGGGGAGGGGAAGCCAAGAGGAGGATTTGACGTCGGAGCTCTTGGGTCATCTGGAGTTGGCGGAGTTGGAGCTGTTGGAGGAGTCGGAGCTCGTCGAGGATCAGGGGGAGGTTGAGGGGGGTTGGGGGGAGGGGCAAGAGTTTGGGGGAGGGGTCAGGAAATGGTTTGGGGGGGTCCCGGGAAGGGTCCATGGAGGAGGAGGAGGCTGCGGGAAGAAGAGAGAAGAGAAACACCCAAAAAGTTGGGTTTTAACCCAAAAAACGATGGGTTTGACCCCAAAATCGAGGTTTTTAGCCCCAAATTAACCAAAAAGTGGGGGTTTTAACCCAAAAAGTGATGGTTTTGACCCAAAATTGATGTTTTTAGCCCCAAATTGCCCCAAAACCATCATTTTAACCCCAAAAGTGATGGTTTTGACCCAAAAAGTGATGGTTTTGACCCAGAATCGATGGGTTTGACCCAAAATTGACGTTTTTAACCCCAAAAGTGGTGGTTTTGACCCAAAAAGTGATGGTTTTGACCCAAAATTGATGTTTTTAGCCCCAAATTACCCCAAAAGTTGGGGTTTTAACCCAAAAAGTGATGGTTTTGACCCAGAACCGATGGGTTTGACCCCAAAATTGATGTTTTTAGCCCCAAATTACCCAAAAACCATCATTTTAACCCCAAAAGTGATGGTTTTGACCCAAAAAGTGATGGTTTTGACCCAGAATCGATGGTTTTGACCCAAAATTGACGTTTTTAACCCCAAAAGTGGTGGTTTTGACCCAAAAAGTGGTGGTTTTGACCCCAAAATTGAGGTTTTTAGCCCCAAATTACCCAAAAACCATCATTTTAACCCAAAAAGTGATGGTTTTGACCCAGAATCGAGGGTTTTGACCCCAAAATCAATGGTTTGGACCCCAAATTACCCCAAAAGTTGGAGTTTTAACCCAAAAAGTGATGGTTTTGACCCAGAATCGATGGGTTTGACCCCAAAATTGAGGTTTTTAGCCCCAAATTGCCCAAAAACCATCATTTTAACCCCAAAAAACGATGGGTTTGACCCCAAAATCAAGGGTTTTGACCCCAAATTACCCAAAAACCATCATTTTAACCCAAAAAACGATTGGTTTGACCCCAAAATCAATGGTTTTGACCCCAAAATTGATGTTTTTACCCCAAATTGCCCAAAACCCATCATTTTAACCCAAAAATGATTAATTTGACCCAAAAATCAAGGGTTTTGACCCCAAAATTGAGGTTTTTAGCCCCAAATTACCTAAAAAACATCATTTTAACCCCAAAAGTGATGGTTTTGACCCAAAAAGTGATGGTTTTGACCCAGAATCGATGGGTTTGACCCCAAAATTGAGGTTTTTAGCCCCAAATTACCCAAAAAACATAATTTTAACCCAAAAAGTGGTGGTTTTGACCCAGAATCGATGGGTTTGACCCCAAAATTGAGGTTTTTAACCCCAAATTACCCAAAAAGTTGGGTTTTTAACCCAAAAAGTGATGGTTTTGACCCCAAATTACCCAAAACCATCATTTTAACCCCAAAAGTGATGGTTTTGACCCAAAAAGTGGTGGTTTTGACCCAGAATCGATGGGTTTGACCCCAAAATGGAGGTTTTTAGCCCCAAATTGCCCAAAAACGATCATTTTAACCCCAAAAGTGGTGGTTTTGACCCAAAAATCAAAGGTTTTGACCCAAAATTGACGTTTTTAACCCCAAAAGTGGTGGTTTTGACCCAAAAAGTGATGGTTTTGACCCAGAATCGATGGGTTTGACCCCAAAATTGAGGTTTTTAGCCCCAAATTGCCCAAAAACCATCATTTTAACCCCAAAAGTGGTGGTTTTGACCCAAAAAGTGGTGGTTTTGACCCAAAATTGATGTTTTTAACTCCAAATTGCCCAAAAAACATCATTTTAACCCCAAAAGTGATGGTTTTGACCCAAAAATCAAGGGTTTTGACCCAAAATTGAGGTTTTTAGCCCCAAATTGCCCAAAAACCATCATTTTAACCCAAAAAGTGATGGTTTTGACCCAAAAAGTGGTGTTTTTGACCCAAAATTGAGGTTTTTTACCCCAAATTGCCAAACCCCATCATTTTAACCCAAAAATCAATGATTTTACCCCAAAACTCACCAGTTTTACCTCAAACCTCCTCTTTTTAACCAAAATCCCCCATTTCCCCCCAAACCCCTCCCCCCAAAGCCCCAAAATCGCCGTTTTTCACCCCAAACCCCCTCGCTCTCAAAAACCCCCATTTTTGCCCAAAATCCCGTTTTTTCCCCCAAAACCTCTGTGTGTCCCCCCCATCTCCAAGGGGCGGGGTTGTGACGTCACAGCGGGGCTGTTTTGAGGCAAAAAGAGGCGATTTTGGGTCAAAATAGCGATTTTTGTGAATAAAAAACCACCATTTTTACCAATTTGGACTTTTTGGGGCTAAAACCTCGATTTTTGGGGCTTTTTCCCCGTTTTTTTGGGTTAAAACCACAATATTTTCACCATTTCTTTCCTTTGGGGGGGTCACCTGGAGGTTTTTTGGGTCAAAATCCCCCTTTTTTGGGCAAAAAGCTGCATTTTGGGTCAAAAACCTCTATTTTTGGTGCTAAACCTTTATCTTAAAGCCCAACCCCTATTTTTGGGGCAAAACGCAGCTTTTTGGAGCTTTTTCTTTTTATAGGGGGTGGAACGAGCTGATTTTGGGTTTAATTTCTCTGATTTTGGTTTTTTTTTAACCAATTTTGGGCTTTTTTCCCCCAAATTTCGTTTTGTTCAGCACGGGGCTAAAACAGCCAAAAAGGGTGAAACCAACCCAATAATTTGGGGTGAAAACCACCCAAAAAGGGACTCAAACCCCACCCCGCATTTTGAGGTGTCAGAAAACCCCAAAAATCGCCTTTTTTCCCCCATTTTTCAAGCCCGCCTTTTCCCCCCCTAAAACTTTATGTTTTTTTGTTGTTTTTTTTTTATTTTAATCCCCACCCCCTAAATCCTCGCTTTTCACCCCAAAAAGCTCCGAAAAGGAAAAAAAAAACATTAAAAAACCCAAAAATAGAGAAAATCGCGGCCTACCTGGGCCTGCTCGCCCCCGCTGAGGCCTGAACGGGGCCTAATCCGAGCCCCCCCCCCCTATCCCGGCCCCTCCCCCCCCTCAGCCCCCCCCCAAGTGGTTGCTAAGGAAAACGGCGCCGTTGCCATGGAAACCAGCGCGGTTGCTAAGGAGAAAATGGGCGGTTGCTAAGGAAAAACGGGGCGGTTGCTAAGGAGGAGTTGGAGGCGGAGAACAGGGGGGGAAAGCGCTTCCGGGGGGGGGCTCAGCCAATCAGCGCGCGTTGCTGGGTAGGTTAAGCGCGGAAAGCAACGGTTTGACCAATCAGAGCGCGTTGCTGGGTAGGTTAAGGGCAAAAAACAACGGTTTGACCAATTAGAGTGCGTTGCTGGGTAGGTTAAGGGCAGAAAACAACGGTTTGACCAATTAGAGCGCGTTGCTGGGTACGTTAAGGGCAGAAAACAACGGTTTGACCAATTAGAGCGCGTTGCTGGGTAGGTTAAGGGCAGAAAACGACGGTTTGACCAATCAGAGCGCGTTGCTGGGTAGGTTAAGGGCAAATAACGACGGTTTGACCAATCAGAGCGCGTTGCTGGGTAGGTTAAGAGAAAGAAACGACGGTTTGACCAATCAGCGCGCGTTGCTAGGCAGACTTTAAGGGAAAGGGGAAGGGGGGGCTTGGTTTTGGGTGGAAATCGGGCGGTTTTGGGTCATTTCTTGAGGCAACTGAAGGTTATTTTGGGGAGAGGGGGGAGGGGAGCAAGGCGTGGGGTTGGTTTTGGGGTGAAAAAAGGCGATTTGGGGATTAATTATTACTAATTAATAATAAATTAATTATGAATATAATTAATAATAAATAAATAATAACTAAATAATAATAAAATAATATAAAAGAATAACTAAAGTAATATTAAATAATTAATAGAAGTTAAAATAAAATAGAAACCAAAATAGAAATTTAAATATATATTAATTAATATTATATAAATAATTAATAATAATTAATATATATTAATTAATTAATATTATTAAATTAAAATTGAAATATATATTAATTAATTAATATGAATTAAAAGAAATCGTTAAATCATTACATAATGTAAAAAATTAAAAGAAATACAATAAATAAATAAAAATTAAAATACATAACAAAATAAAATAATAAAATAAATAATAATAATTAATAGTAATTAATAATAAAAATAAATAAATAATAACTAATAACTAATAATAAATATAAATATAATAATAAATAAAATATAATAAAAACTAATAATAAATAATAACTAATAAAATAATAAAAATAAATAAAATCACTACTACTACTAAATAAATAAATAATGGAAATAGTAAAAATAAAAAGTAATATTAATAATAATAATAATAAAATAATAAAATAGTAATAATAATAAATAAAATAAACTAATAATAACAGTAAAAAAATACACCATAATAAAAACACGGAAACGCCCAAATAGATTGAATGAGATTTATTTTTAATCGACTTATTAATCAATCAAATTAATTTATTCTTAATTTTTATTGATAATATATCAAGAGAATACAAGTATAAAATGATAAAAATTATAAAATTGTAAAAATATAAAATTATATTTTAAAAAAACCGTAAAATATAAACAGAAATATAGCAAATAAAAATAAATATTAAATAAAAATATAATAATATATAAAATTATTATGTATTATAAATATAATAAATGTAATAATAAATAGAAATTAAATATTAATACCGATAATTAAAATAAAATAAAATAAAATAAAATAAAATAAAATAAAATAAAATAAAATATAATAAAGTAATTTTTTAAAATCGAATTTCTTGGTAATTAATTTCCTTTAAATTCAAAATATCACCCAAAGATTGGTAATAAATTTCAAGAAATTTCTTGAAAAGAAAGCATTTATTTATTAAGAAATGATCTATTGGTAATTGGTAATTAAAGAATTCTTTATTTCGATTTTAATTTTTCATGAAAAATATATAAATAATATAAAATAATTTCATATAATATAAGATAATATAATGTCATAGAATTAAATATATTAAAATAAAAGAAAATATAACATAGTGGAACAGAATAGAATAGAATAGAATTAAATATATGAAAATAAAATAAAATTAAAATAAATTAAAATAGAAAAAAATTAAAATTAAAATAACATAAAATAAAATAAAATAAAATATATAGTACAATATAATATATTAAAATAAATTAAAATAGAATATAATATTATAATTTAACGTAATATAATATAATAAAATAAAATAAAATCTAACATATTGTAATATAATAATAATAGAATAATAAGAATATAACATAGTGGAATAGAATACAATAGAATTAAATATATGAAAATAAAATTAAATTAAAATAAATTAAAATAGAAAAAAATTAAAATTAAAATTAAATTAAAATCAATGAAAATAAAATTAAATTAAAATAGAATAGAATAAATTAAAATAAAATATAGTACAATATAATATTATATATTAAAATAAAATAAGGTAAAATAGAATATAATAATATAATTTAATGTAATATAATATATTAAACTAAAATAAAATCTAACATAATATAATATAATAGAATAATAATATAACAGTGTAATAGAATAGATTAGAATTAAATATATTAAAATAAAATAAATTAAAATATAATAAAAATAAAATCTAACATAATGTAATATAATAATAAGAATATAACATAGTGTAATAGAATAGAATAGAATAGAAAATAAATAAAATAATATAAATAAATAAATAAATAATATGAAAATAAAATAAATAAAATAAAATAAAATATAGTACAATATAATATAATATATTAAAATAAAGAAATTAAAATATAATAGAATATAATAATATAATTTAACGTAATATAATATATTGAAATAAAATCTAACATAATATAATAAGAATAGAATAAAATATATTAAAATAGAATAAAATAAAATAAAAATAGAATAAAATAGAATAAAATATAAAATAGAATAAAATTATAACATAATATAATATAATCTATTAAAATAAAATAAATTAAAACAGAATAGAATAGAATAAAATAAAATATAATAGAATATAGCACAATATAATAATATGTTAAAATAAAAGGAATTAAAATATAACAGAATAAAATAGATTAGAATATAATATAAATAGATTAAAATAGAATAGAAATAAAATATAATACAAATAAAATTAAATAAATTAAAATTAAAATTAAAAATTAAATAAATTAAAATTAAAATAATAATATAATAAAATAAATAAAATGTAATACTAAAATAAAATAAATTAAAATTTAATATAATATACTATAATAATATAATATAATGTAATATAATGTATTAAAATAAAATAAAATATAATAGAATATAATATATTAAAATAAAATAAAACAGAATAGAATAAAATATAATATAATATAGTACAATATAATAATATATTAAAATAAAATAAATTAAAATATAATAGAATATAATATAATAAAATATATTAAAATAAAATAAAATAAAATAAAATAAAATAAAATAAAATATAAAATAAAATAAGACAAAATAAAATAAAACATAATATATTCTAATATAATATAATCTATAATTAATCTGGATTAGGTTCTAACCAGTTAAAATGAAATATAATTTCATTAAAAATCTCCTAATTCCAACGACTTTGAGAATATTCCCAAATATTCTTCTTTTTATGTTGATAGTTTAGATCTAAATTAAATAAAATTCAATCTAAATTACAGAAAAATAAAAGTAGAAAAATATAAATCGAGATAAAAGATAAATAGAATAAATAAAATTTAATCGCTGTTAATTCAAGTCGTGGCCTTCACCCCCCCCCCTCTCCCTCCTCGCTCCCTCCCCGAGTATTTTGGGCCCGGGGTGGGGGAGGGGCCCCAAGCTCCACCCACTCCGGGGATTTCCCCGCTATCAAAAATAGCTATTTTTAGCCTCAAAAGCCTAAATTGTGGTTTTTTCACCCCGTTTCCCTCCCCCTTCCTCTTTCTTAGGCCTCCAGCACCTGAATTCTTAAAAAAAATGCAACTTTTGGTCTTAAAATCCCCAATTTTACCTCAAAATCCCCAATTTTACCTCAAAAATCCCCAATTTTACCTCAAAATCAAAATTTTTCCTCAAAATCCCCAATTTTACCTCAAAATCCCCAATTTTACCTCAAAATCCCCAAATTTTCCCCCAAAATTTGAAATTTCACCTCAAAATCCCCAATTTTACCTCAAAATCCCCAATTTTACCTCAAAAATCCCCAATTTTCCCCCAAAATCTGAAATTTCACCTCAAAATCAAGTTTTACCTCAAAAATTTTCACCTTTTTGGTCAAAACCTTCAGTTTTTCACTCAAAATGTTTCAGAATCATTAAATTACCCCGAAAACCTCAATATTTTACCTCAGAATTTTGGGTTTCCTCTCAAAACCTCAAGTTTTTGAAATTTAGAGGGGAAAATGGGAATTTTGACCAAAAAGCCAAAATTTTGAGGGGAAATGTTCAGGTTTGGAGGCCAAATATTGAGGTTATGAGGGAAAGTGTGAGAATTGAGGGGAAAAAAGGAAATTTTGAGGTAAAATCTTCAGTTTCTGAGGTAAAATATTGAGGTTCATGAGGTAAAGTGTGAGAACTGAGGCAAAAAACGCCATTTTCAGGCAAAATCGGAGCACCTGAAGCCCAACCCCAAGATCCTGAGGCCAAACTTGAAATCTGGAGCATTCTGGGGAAAACTTGAAAACTTGGAGGCCTGGCAGAACCCAACCCAACCGCCGAGGCTTCGGTGCCGCCGCCGCCGCTCAACCTTCTCCTCCCTCTTCTCTCCGCAGGCAAGATGGCGGCCGTGGAGCTGGCGGAGTCCGGCGGCGGCCTCAGCGCCCCCGGGGGGTCATTGAGTCTCCTCTGCAAGGCCTCGGGCTTCAACTTCGGCAGCTACGGCATGATGTGGGCGCGGCAACGCCCCGGGAAGGGCCTGGAGTACGTCGCGGGCATCAACAGCTATGGCAGCACCTACTACGCGCCGTCGGTCCAGGGCCGCTTCACCATCTCCAGGGACAACGCCCAGAGCACGGTGAGGCTGCAGATGAACAACCTCAAGGCCGAGGACACCGCCACCTACTACTGCGCCAAAAGTGCTTGTCGTGGTTGTCGTGGTGGTGCTGGTTATGGTGGCACCAGGCCCGGCCCCGTCGCGACCTCCAGCAGCGCCAAATTCCCGGTTTCGAGGCCGCGTTCGGAAAATGGAAGGTTCGGAATGGCAAAAGTTTGGGTTTTCCGGCAACGCCTCGAAATGGCAAATTGTGCCTCAGTTCCCACACTTTGCCTCATGACCTAAAGGTTTTGCCTCAAAACTGGGACATTTTGCCTCAAAATTCTGGTTTTTTTCCTCAATTCTCACACGTTCCCTCATAACCTCAATATTTTGCCTCAAAAACTGGATATTTTACCTCAAAATTTTGTTTTTTGCCTCAGTTCTCACACTTTGCCTCATGACCGAAATATTTTACCTCAAAAACTGGATATTTTACCTCAAAATTTCGTTTTTTTCCTCAATTCTCACACTTTACCTCATGACCGAAATATTTTACCTCAAAAACTGGATATTTTACCTCAAAATTTAGTTTTTTGGCTCAATTCTCACACTTTGCCTCGTAACGTAGATGTTTTGCCTCAAAAACTGGGGGTTTTGGCTCAGAATTATGGTTTTTGGCTCAATTCTCACACTTTTCCTTTTAACGTAAAGATTTTACCTCAAAAACTTGGATTTCCTCTCAAAATCTCAAGTTTTGGACATTTTGAGGGGAAAATTCAAGGTTTTGACAAAAAAGTCAAGATTCTGAGGTGAAATGTTCAGTTTGTGAGGCAAAACATTTAGGTTATGAAGCAAAATGTTAGAACTGAGGCAAAATGTCCACATTTTGAGGCAAAATGTCCAGTTTTGAGGCAAAATATTGAGGTTCTGAGGTAAAGTGTGAGAACTGAGGCAAAAAACGCCATTTTCAGGCAAAATCGGAGCACCTGAAGCCCAACCCCAAGATCCTGAGGCCAAACTTGAAATCTGGAGCATTCTGGGGAAAACTTGAAAACTTGGAGGCCTGGCAGAACCCAACCCAACCGCCGAGGCTTCGGTGCCGCCGCCGCCGCCGCCGCTCAACCTTCTCCTCCCTCTTCTCTCCGCAGGCAAGATGGCGGCCGTGGAGCTGGCGGAGTCCGGCGGTGGCCTCAGCGCCCCCGAGGGGTCCTTGAGTCTCCTCTGCAAGGCCTCGGGCTTCACCTTTGGCAGCTACGGCATGATGTGGGTGCGGCAACGCCCCGGGAAGGGCCTGGAGTACGTCGCGGGCATCAACAGCTATGGCAGCACCTACTACGCGCCGTCGGTCCAGGGCCGCTTCACCATCTCCAGGGACAACGCCCAGAGCACGTTGAGGCTGCAGATGAACAACCTCAAGGCCGAGGACACCGCCACCTACTACTGCGCCAAAAGTGCTTGTCGTGGTTGTGGTGGTGGTGCTGGTCATGGTGGCACCAGGCCCGGCCCCGTCGCGACCTCCAGCAGCGCCAAATTCCCGGTTTCGAGGCCGCGTTCGGAAAATGGAAGGTTCGGAATGGCAAAAGTTTGGGTTTTCCGGCAACGCCTCGAAATGGCAAATTGTGCCTCAGTTCCCACACTTTGCCTCATGACCTAAAGGTTTTGCCTCAAAACTGGGACATTTTGCCTCAAAATTTCGTTTTTTTTCCTCAATTCTCACACGTTCCCTCATAACCTCAATATTTTGCCTCAAAAACTGGATATTTTACCTCAAAATTTCGTTTTTTTGCCTCAATTCTCACACTTTGCCTCGTGACCTAAATATTTTACCTCAAAAACTGGACATTTTACCTCAAAATTTAGTTTTTTGCCTCAATTCTCACACTTTGCCTCATAACCTAAATATTTTGCCTCAAAAACTTGGTGTTTTGGCTCAGAATTATGTTTTTTGCCTCAATTCTCACACTTTTCCTTTTAACGTAAAAATTTTACCTCAGAAACTTGGATTTCCTCTCCAAATCTCAAGTTTTGGACATTTTGGGGGGAAATTTGAAGGTTTTGACAAAAAAGTCAAGATTCTGAGGTGAAATGTTCAGTTTTTGAGGCAAAACATTTAGGTTATGAAGCAAAATGTTAGAACTGAGGCAAAATGTTCACAGTTTGAGGCAAAATGTCCAGTTTTGAGGCAAAACATTGAGGTTATGAGGTAAAGTGTGAGAACTGAGGCAAAAAATGCCATTTTCAGGCAAAATCGGAGCACCTGAAGCCCAAGCCCAAGATCCTGAGGCCAAACTTGAAATCTGGAGCATTCTGGGGAAAACTTGAAAACTTGGAGGCCTGGCAGAACCCAACCCAACCGCCGAGGCTTCGGTGCCGCCGCCGCCGCCGCCGCTCAACCTTCTCCTCCCTCTTCTTTCCGCAGGCAAGATGGCGGCCGTGGAGCTGGCGGAGTCCGGCGGCGGCCTCAGCGCCCCCGGGGGGTCCTTGAGTCTCCTCTGCAAGGCCTCGGGCTTCAACTTCGGCAGCTACGGCATGATGTGGGCGCGGCAACGCCCCGGGAAGGGCTTGGAGTACGTCGCGGGCATCAACAGCTATGGCAGCACCTACTACGCGCCGTCGGTCCAGGGCCGCTTCACCATCTCCAGGGACAACGCCCAGAGCACGGTGAGGCTGCAGATGAACAACCTCAAGGCCGAGGACACCGCCACCTACTACTGCGCCAAAGCTGCTCTTGCTGGTTGGGGTGGTTATGGTAGCACCAGGCCCGGCCCCGTCGCGACCTCCAGCAGCGCCAAATTCCCGGTTTCGAGGCCGCGTTCGGAAAATGGAAGGTTCGGAATGGCAAAAGTTTGGGTTTTCCGGCAACGCCTCGAAATGGCAAATTGTGCCTCAGTTCCCACACTTTGCCTCATGACCTAAAGGTTTTGCCTCAAAACTGGGACATTTTGCCTCAAAATTTCGTTTTTTTCCCTCAATTCTCACACGTTCCCTCATAACCTCAATATTTTGCCTCAAAAACTGGATATTTTACCTCAAAATTTCGTTTTTTTGCCTCAGTTCTCACACTTTGCCTCATGACCGAAATATTTTACCTCAAAAACTGGATATTTTACCTCAAAATTTAGTTTTTTGCCTCAATTCTCACACTTTGCCTCGTAACGTAGATGTTTTGCCTCAAAAACTGGGGGTTTTGGCTCAGAATTATGGTTTTTGGCTCAATTCTCACACTTTTCCTTGTAACGTAAATATTTTACCTCAGAAACTTGGATTTCCTCTCCAAATCTCAAGTTTTGGACATTTTGAGGGGAAAATTCAAGGTTTTGACAAAAAAGTCAAGATTTTGAGGTGAAATGTTCAGTTTGTGAGGCAAAACATTTAGGTTATGAAGCAAAATGTTAGAACTGAGGCAAAATGTCCACATTTTGAGGCAAAATGTCCAGTTTTGAGGCAAAACATTGAGGTTATGAGGTAAAGTGTGAGAACTGAGGCAAAAAATGTCATTTTCAGGCAAAATCGGAGCACCTGAAGCCCAACCCCAAGATCCTGAGGCCAAACTTGAAATCTGGAGCATTCTGGGGAAAACTTGAAAACTTGGAGGCCTGGCAGAACCCAACCCAACCGCCGAGGCTTCGGTGCCGCTGCTGCCGCCGCCGCTCAACCTTCTCCTCCCTCTTCTCTCCGCAGGCAAGATGGCGGCCGTGGAGCTGGCGGAGTCCGGCGGCGGCCTCAGCGCCCCCGGGGGGTCCTTGAGTCTCCTCTGCAAGGCCTCGGGCTTCACCTTCGGCAGCTACGGCATGATGTGGGCGCGGCAACGCCCTGGGAAGGGCCTGGAGTACGTCGCGAGCATCAGCAACGGTGGTGGCGACACCTTGTACGCGCAGTCGGTCCGGGGCCGCTTCACCATCTCCAGGGACAACGCCCAGAGCACGGTGAGGCTGCAGATGAACAACCTCAAGGCCGAGGACACCGCCACCTACTACTGCGCCAAAGCTGGTGGTGCTGGTTGGGGTGGTTGTGGCGGAGTTTGGGTCAAAATCGAAAACATCGAGGATGAAATTCTAAATTTTGATCAGAAAATTCAAAATTTTGAAGGTGAAAGTCAAGATCCAGCTGGGAAACTCAAGGTTGGGAGGTGAAACGTTGAGGTTTTGACGGGGCAATGAATGGTTTGGAGAGAAAAAGAGGTTCAGAAGCAAAATGGAGGATTTCCCCCCCAGACCTCAACGCTTTGCCTCAAGTTTTTACCTCAAAAACCTCACCACCAGCACCACGTTTGGCGCAGTAGTAGGTGGCGGTGTCCTCAGCCTTGAGGTTGTTCATCTGCAGCCTCATCGTGCTCTGGGCGTTGTCCCTGGAGATGGTGAAGCGGCCCCGGACCGACGGCGCGTACCAGGTGCCGCCATAGCTGTTGATGCTCGCAACCCACTCAAGGCCCTTCCCAGGGCCTTGACGCACCCACATCATGCCGTAGCTGCCGAAGTTGAAGCCCGAGGCCTTGCAGAGGAGACTCAAGGACCCCCCGGGGGCGCTGAGGCCGCCGCCGGACTCCGCCAGCTCCACGGCCGCCATCTTGCCTGCGGAGAGAAGAGGGAGGAGAAGGTTGAGCGGCGGCGGCGGCGGCACCGAAGCCTCGGCGGTTGGGTTGGGTTCTGCCAGGCCTCCAAGTTTTCAAGTTTTCCCCAGAATGCTCCAGATTTCAAGTTTGGCCTCAGGATCTTGGGCTTGGGCTTCAGGTGCTCCGATTTTGCCTGAAAATGGCATTTTTTGCCTCAGTTCTCACACTTTACCTCATAACCTAAATGTTTTGCCTCAAAACTGGACATTTTGCCTCAAAATGTGGACATCTTGCCTCAGTTCTAACATTTTGCTTCATAACCTAAATGTTTTGCCTCACAAACTGAACATTTCACCTCAAAATCTTGACTTTTTTGTCAAAACCTTCCATTTTCCCCTCAAAATGTCCAAAAGTTGAGATTTTGAGAGGAAATCGTAGTTTCTGAGGTAAAAAATTTATGTTAAAATGAAAAGTGTGAGAATTGAGCCAAAAACCATAATTCTGAGCCAAACCCCCCAGTTTTTGAGGCAAAACATTTAGGTTATGAGGCAAAGTGTGAGAATTGAGGGAAAAAACTAAATTTTGAGGTAAAATATCCAGTTTTTGAGGTAAAATATTTCGGTCATGAGGCAAAGTGTGAGAACTGAGGCAAAAAACGGAATTTTGAGGTAAAATATCCAGTTTTTGAGGCAAAACCTTTAGGTCATGAGGCAAAGTGTGGGAACTGAGGCACAATTTGCCATTTCGAGGCGTTGCCGGAAAACCCAAACTTTTGCCATTCCGAACCTTCCATTTTCCGAACGCGGCCTCGAAACCGGGAATTTGGCGCTGCTGGAGGTCGCGACGGGGCCGGGCCTGGTGCCACCATAACCACCACCACCAGCATAACCACCACCACTTTTGGCGCAGTAGTAGGTGGCGGTGTCCTCGGCCTTGAGGTTGTTCATCTGCAGCCTCATCGTGCTCTGGGCGTTGTCCCTGGAGATGGTGAAGCGGCCCCGGACCGACTGCGCGTAGTAGATGTAGCCGCCATTCCAGTTGATGCTCGCGACGAACTCCAGGCCCTTCCCGGGGCGTTGCCGCGCCCACATCATGTCGTAGTCACCGAAGGTGAAGCCCGAGGCCTTGCAGAGGAGACTCAAGGACCCCCCGGGGGCGCTGAGGCCGCCGCCGGACTCCGCCAGCTCCACGGCCGCCATCTTGCCTGCGGAGAGAAGAGGGAGGAGAAGGTTGAGCGGCGGCGGCGGTGGCGGCACCGAAGCCTCGGCGGTTGGGTTGGGTTCTGCCAGGCCTCCAAGTTTTCAAGTTTTCCCCAGAATGCTCCAGATTTCAAGTTTGGCCTCAGGATCTTGGGGTTGGGCTTCAGGTGCTCCGATTTTGCCTGAAAATGGCGTTTTTTGCCTCAGTTCTCACACTTTACCTCATAACCTCAATGTTTTGTCTCAAAACTGGACATTTTGCCTCAAAATGTGGACATTTTGCCTCAGTTCTAACATTTTTCTTCATAACCTAAATGTTTTGCCTCACAAACTGAACATTTCACCTCAGAATCTTGACTTTTTTGTCAAAACCTTCAATTTTCCCCTCAAAATGTCCAAAAGTTGAGATTTTGAGAGGAAATCCAAGTTTTTGAGGCAAAATATTTAAGTTAAAAGGAAAAGTGTGAGAATTGATTCAAAAACCATAATTTTGAGCCAAACCCCCAGTTTTTGAGGTAAAATATTTAGGTCATGAGGCAAAGTGTGAG
This sequence comes from Archilochus colubris, assembly GCA_023079485.1. Taxonomy (NCBI): domain Eukaryota; kingdom Metazoa; phylum Chordata; class Aves; order Apodiformes; family Trochilidae; genus Archilochus; species Archilochus colubris. The sequence continues at coordinate 206,840 of JALBCY010000090.1, forward strand.
AACTGAGGCAAAAAAACGAAATTTTGAGGTAAAATATCCAGTTTTTGAGGCAAAATATTGAGGTTATGAGGGAACGTGTGAGAATTGAGGGAAAAAAACGGAATTTTGAGGCAAAATGTCCCAGTTTTGAGGCAAAACCTTTAGGTCATGAGGCAAAGTGTGGGAACTGAGGCACAATTTGCCGTTTCGAGGCGTTGCCGGAAAACCCAAACTTTTGCCATTCCGAACCTTCCATTTTCCGAACGCGGCCTCGAAACCGGGAATTTGGCGCTGCTGGAGGTCGCGACGGGGCCGGGCCTGGTTCCACCATAACCAGCACCACCACGACAACCACGACAAGCACTTTTGGCGCAGTAGTAGGTGGCGGTGTCCTCGGCCTTGAGGTTGTTCATCTGCAGCCTCACCGTGCTCTGGGCGTTGTCCCTGGAGATGGTGAAGCGGCCCTGGACCGACGGCGCGTAGTAGGTGCTGCCATAGCTGTTGATGCCCGCGACGTACTCCAGGCCCTTCCCGGGGCGTTGCCGCACCCACATCATGCCGTAGCTGCCAAAGGTGAAGCCCGAGGCCTTGCAGAGGAGACTCAAGGACCCCTCGGGGGCGCTGAGGCCACCGCCGGACTCCGCCAGCTCCACGGCCGCCATCTTGCCTGCGGAGAGAAGAGGGAGGAGAAGGTTGAGCGGCGGCGGCGGCGGCGGCACCGAAGCCTCGGCGGTTGGGTTGGGTTCTGCCAGGCCTCCAAGTTTTCAAGTTTTCCCCAGAATGCTCCAGATTTCAAGTTTGGCCTCAGGATCTTGGGGTTGGGCTTCAGGTGCTCCGATTTTGCCTGAAAATGGCATTTTTTGCCTCAGTTCTCACACTTTACCTCATAACCTCAATATTTCACCTCAAAACTGGACATTTTGCCTCAAAATGTGGATATTTTGCCTCAGTTCTAACATTTTGCTTCATAACCTAAATGTTTTGCCTCACAAACTGAACATTTCACCTCAAAATCTTGACTTTTTTGTCAAAACCTTCAATTTTCCCCTCAAAATGTCCAAAAATTGAGATTTGGAGAGGAAATCCAAGTTTCTGAGGTAAAATCTTTACGTTAAAAGGAAAAGTGTGAGAATTGAGCCAAAAACCATAATTCTGAGCCAAAACCCCCAGTTTTTGAGGTAAAATATTTAGGTTACGAGGCAAAGTGTGAGAATTGAGGCAAAAAACTAAATTTTGAGGTAAAATATCCAGTTTTTGAGGTAAAATATTTCGGTCATGAGGCAAAGTGTGAGAACTGAGGCACAATTTGCCATTTCGAGGCGTTGCCGGAAAACCCAAACTTTTGCCATTCCGAACCTTCCATTTTCCGAACGCGGCCTCGAAACCGGGAATTTGGCGCTGCTGGAGGTCGCGACGGGGCCGGGCCTGGTGCCACCATAACCAGCACCACCAGCATAACCACCACCACTTTTGGCGCAGTAGTAGGTGGCGGTGTCCTTGGCCTTGAGGTTGTTCATCTGCAGCCTCACCGTGCTCTGGGCGTTGTCCCTGGAGATGGTGAAGCGGCCCCGGACCGACTGCACGTACCAGGTGCTGCCACCACTGTTGATGCTCGCGACGAACTCCAGGCCCTTCCCGGGGCGTTGCCGCGCCCACATCATGCCGTAGCTGCCGAAGTTGAAGCCCGAGGCCTTGCAGAGGAGACTCAAGGACCCCCCGGGGGCGCTGAGGCCGCCACCGGACTCCGCCAGCTCCACGGCCGCCATCTTGCCTGCGGAGAGAAGAGGGAGGAGAAGGTTGAGCGGCGGCACCGAAGCCTCGGCGGTTGGGTTGGGTTCTGCCAGGCCTCCAAGTTTTCAAGTTTTCCCCAGAATGCTCCAGATTTCAAGTTTGGCCTCAGGATCTTGGGCTTGGGCTTCAGGTGCTCCGATTTTGCCTGAAAATGGCGTTTTTTGCCTCAGTTCTCACACTTTACCTCATAACCTCAACATTTTGCCTCAAAACTGGACATTTTGCCTCAAAATTTTAGTTTTTTGCCTCAGTTCTCACACTTTACCTCAGAATTTCAATGTTTTGCCTCAAAAATTGAACATTTTGCCTCAAAATTTAATTTTTTGCCTCAGTTCTCACACTTTACCTCATAACCTCTGTATTTTACCTCAAAACTGAAGATTTTACCTCAAAATTTCCTTTTTTCCCCTCAATTCTCACACTTTACCTCATAACCTCAATGTTTTGCCTCAAAACTGGACATTTTGCCTCAAAATGTGGACATTTTGCCTCAGTTCTAACATTTTGCTTCATAACCTAAATATTTTGCCTCAGAAACTGGATATTTTGCCTCAAAATCTTGACTTTTTTGTCAAAACCTTCCATTTTCCCCTCAAAATGTCCAAAAGTTGAGATTTTGAGAGGAAATCCAAGTTTCTGAGGTAAAATATTTACGTTAAAAGGAAAAGTGTGAGAATTGAGCCAAAAAACATAATTCTGAGCCAAAACACTGAGTTTTTGAGGTAAAATATTTAGGTTACGAGGCAAAGTGTGAGAATTGAGGCAAAAAACTAAATTTTGAGGTAAAATATCCAGTTTTTGAGGTAAAATATTTCGGTCATGAGGCAAAGTGTGAGAACTGAGGCAAAAAAACGAAATTTTGAGGTAAAATATCCAGTTTTTGAGGCAAAATATTGAGGTTATGAGGGAACGTGTGAGAATTGAGGGGAAAAAACGAAATTTTAAGGCAAAATGTCCCAGTTTTGAGGCAAAACCTTTAGGTCATGAGGCAAAGTGTGGGAACTGAGGCACAATTTGCCATTTCGAGGCGTTGCCGGAAAACCCAAACTTTTGCCATTCCGAACCTTCCATTTTCCGAACGCGGCCTCGAAACCGGGAATTTGGCGCTGCTGGAGGTCGCGCCGGGGCCGGGCCTGGTGCCACCATAACCAGCACCACCACCACAACCACGACAAGCACTTTTGGCGCAGTAGTAGGTGGCGGTGTCCTCGGCCTTGAGGTTGTTCATCTGCAGCCTCACCGTGCTCTGGGCGTTGTCCCTGGAGATGGTGAAGCGGCCCCGGACCGACGGCGCGTACCAGGTGCTGCCACCACTGTTGATGCTTGCGACGAACTCCAGGCCCTTCCCGGGGCGTTGCCGCGCCCACATCATGGCGTAGCTGCCGAAGTTGAAGCCCGAGGCCTTGCAGAGGAGACTCAAGGACCCCCCGGGGGCGCTGAGGCCGCCGCCGGACTCCGCCAGCTCCACGGCCGCCATCTTGCCTGCGGAGAGAAGAGGGAGGAGAAGGTTGAGCGGCGGCGGCGGCACCGAAGCCTCGGCGGTTGGGTTGGGTTCTGCCAGGCCTCCAAGTTTTCAAGTTTTCCCCAGAATGCTCCAGATTTCAAGTTTGGCCTCAGGATCTTGGGGTTGGGCTTCAGGTGCTCCGATTTTGCCTGAAAATGGCATTTTTTGCCTCAGTTCTCACGCTTTACCTCATAACCTAAATGTTTTGCCTCAAAACAGGACATTTTGCCTCAAAATTTTAGTTTTTTGCCTCAGTTCTCACACTTTACCTCAGAATTTCAATGTTTTGCCTCAAAACCTGAACATTTTGCCTCAAAATTTCATTTTTTGCCTCAGTTCTCACACTTTACCTCTTAACCTCAATATTTTACCTCAAAACCTGAAGATTTTACCTCAAAATTTCCTTTTTTCCCCTCAGTTCTCACACTTTACCTCATAACCTCAATGTTTTGCCTCAAAACTGGACATTTTGCCTCAAAATGTGGACATTTTGCCTCAGTTCTAACATTTTGCTTCATAACCTAAATGTTTTGCCTCACAAACTGAACATTTCACCTCAGAATCTTGACTTTTTTGTCAAAACCTTCAATTTTCCCCTCAAAATGTCCAAAACTTGAGATTTGGAGAGGAAATCCAAGTCTTTGAGGCAAAATATTTACGTTACAAGGAAAAGTGTGAGAATTGAGCCAAAAACCATAATTCTGAGCCAAAACCCCCAGTTTTTGAGGCAAAACATCTACGTTACGAGGCAAAGTGTGAGAATTGAGGCAAAAAACTAAATTTTGAGGAAAAATATCCAGTTTTTGAGGTAAAATATTTCGGTCATGATGCAAAGTGTGAGAACTGAGAAAAAAAACGAAATTTTGAGGTAAAATATCCAGTTTTTGAGGCAAAATATTGAGGTTATGAGGGAACGTGTGAGAATTGAGAGAAAAAAACGAAATTTTGAGGCAAAATGTCCCAGTTTTGAGGCAAAACCTTTAGGTCATGAGGCAAAGTGTGGGAACTGAGGCACAATTTGCCATTTCGAGGCGTTGCCGGAAAACCCAAACTTTTGCCATTCCGAACCTTCCATTTTCCGAACGCGGCCTCGAAACCGGGAATTTGGCGCTGCTGGAGGTCGCGACGGGGCCGGGCCTGGTGCCACCATAACCAGCACCACCACGACAACCACGACAAGCACTTTTGGCGCAGTAGTAGGTGGCGGTGTCCTCGGCCTTGAGGTTGTTCATCTGCAGCCTCAACGTGCTCTGGGCGTTGTCCCTGGAGATGGTGAAGCGGCCCTGGACCGACGGCGCGTAGTAGGTGCCGCCATAGCTGTTGATGCCCGCGACGTACTCCAGGCCCTTCCCGGGGCGTTGCCGCGCCCACATCATGCCGTAGCTGCCAAAGGTGAAGCCCGAGGCCTTGCAGAGGAGACTCAAGGACCCCCCGGGGGCGCTGAGGCCGCCGCCGGACTCCGCCAGCTCCACGGCCGCCATCTTGCCTGCGGAGAGAAGAGGGAGGAGAAGGTTGAGCGGCGGCGGCACCGAAGCCTCGGCGGTTGGGTTGGGTTCTGCCAGGCCTCCAAGTTTTCAAGTTTTCCCCAGAATGCTCCAGATTTCAAGTTTGGCCTCAGGATCTTGGGGTTGGGCTTCAGGTGCTCCGATTTTGCCTGAAAATGGCATTTTTTGCCTCAGTTCTCACACTTTACCTCATAACCTCAATATTTCACCTCAAAACTGGACATTTTGCCTCAAACTGTGGACATTTTGCCTCAGTTCTAACATTTTGCTTCATAACCAAAATGTGTTACTTCAAAACCTGAACATTTCACCTCAAAATCTTGACTTTTTTGTCAAAACCTTCAATTTTCCCCTCAAAATGTCCAAAACTTGAGATTTGGAGAGGAAATCCAAGTTTCTGAGGTAAAATATTTACGTTAAAAGGAAAAGTGTGAGAATTGAGCCAAAAACCACAATTCTGAGCCAAAACCCCCAGTTTTTGAGGCAAAATATTTAGGTTATGAGGCAAAGTGTGAGAATTGAGGCAAAAAACTAAATTTTGAGGTAAAATATCCAGTTTTTGAGGTAAAATATTTCGGTCATGAGGCAAAGTGTGAGAACTGAGGCAAAAAAACGAAATTTTGAGGTAAAATATCCAGTTTTTGAGGCAAAATATTGAGGTTATGAGGCAAAGTGTGGGAACTGAGGGAAAAAAATGCAATTTTGAGGCAAAATGTCCCAGATTTGAGGCAAAACCTTTAGGTCATGAGGCAAAGTGTGGGAACTGAGGCACAATTTGCCATTTCGAGGCGTTGCCGGAAAACCCAAACTTTTGCCATTCCGAACCTTCCATTTTCCGAACGCGGCCTCGAAACCGGGAAGTTGGCGCTGCTGGAGGTCGCGACGGGGCCGGGCCTGGTGCCACCATAACCACCCCAACCAGCAAGAGCAGCTTTGGCGCAGTAGTAGGTGGCGGTGTCCTCGGCCTTGAGGTTGTTCATCTGCAGCCTCACCGTGCTCTGGGCGTTGTCCCTGGAGATGGTGAAGCGGCCCCGGACCGACTGCGCGTAGGCGGTGCGGCCATTGCTGTAGATGCCCGCAACCCACTCCAGGCCCTTCCCGGGGCGTTGCCGCGCCCACATCATGGCGTAGCTGCCGAAGTTGAAGCCCGAGGCCTTGCAGAGGAGACTCAAGGACCCCCCGGGGGCGCTGAGGCCGCCGCCGGACTCCGCCAGCTCCACGGCCGCCATCTTGCCTGCGGAGAGAAGAGGGAGGAGAAGGTTGAGCGGCGGCGGCGGCGGCACCGAAGCCTCGGCGGTTGGGTTGGGTTCTGCCAGGCCTCCAAGTTTTCAAGTTTTCCCCAGAATGCTCCAGATTTCAAGTTTGGCCTCAGGATCTTGGGGTTGGGCTTCAGGTGCTCCGATTTTGCCTGAAAATGGCATTTTTTGCCTCAGTTCTCACACTTTACCTCATAACCTCAATATTTTGCCTCAAAACTGGGCATTTTGCCTCAAACTGTGGACATTTTGCCTCAGTTCTAACATTTTGCTTCATAACCTAAATGTTTTGCCTCACAAACTGAACATTTCACCTCAAAATCTTGACTTTTTTCTCAAAACCTTGAATTTTCCCCCCAAAATGTCCAAAACTTGAGATTTGGAGAGGAAATCCAAGTTTCTGAGGTAAAATATTAACCTTACAAGGAAAAGTGTGAGAATTGAACCAAAAACCATAATTCTGAGCCAAAACACCCAGTTTTTGAGGTAAAACATTTAGGTTATGAGGCAAAGTGTGAGAATTGAGGCAAAAAACTAAATTTTGAGGTAAAATATCCAGTTTTTGAGGTAAAATATTTCGGTCATGAGGCAAAGTGTGAGAATTGAGGAAAAAAACCGAAATTTTGAGGTAAAATATCTAGGTTTTGAGGCAAAATATTGAGGTTATGAGGGAACGTGTGAGAATTGAGGGAAAAAAATGAAATTTTGAGGCAAAATGTCCCAGTTTTGAGGCAAAACCTTTAGGTCACGAGGCAAAGTGTGGGAACTGAGGCACAATTTGCCATTTCGAGGCGTTGCCGGAAAACCCAAACTTTTGCCATTCCGAACCTTCCATTTTCCGAACGCGGCCTCGAAACCGGGAATTTGGCGCTGCTGGAGGTCGCGACGGGGCCGGGCCTGGTGCCACCATAACCACCCCAACCAGCAAGAGCAGCTTTGGCGCAGTAGTAGGTGGCGGTGTCCTCGGCCTTGAGGTTGTTCATCTGCAGCCTCACCGTGCTCTGGGCGTTGTCCCTGGAGATGGTGAAGCGGCCCCGGACCGATGGCGCGTACCAGGTGCCGCCATTGCTATTGATGCCCGCGACCCACTCCAGGCCCTTCCCGGGGCCTTGACGCACCCATATCATGTCGTAGTCACCGAAGCTGAAGCCCGAGGCCTTGCAGAGGAGACTCAAGGACCCCCCGGGGGCGCTGAGGCCGCCGCCGGACTCCGCCAGCTCCACGGCCGCCATCTTGCCTGCGGAGAGAAGAGGGAGGAGAAGGTTGAGCGGCGGCGGCGGCGGCACCGAAGCCTCGGCGGTTGGGTTGGGTTCTGCCAGGCCTCCGAGTTTTCAAGTTTTCCCCAGAATGCTCCAGATTTCAAGTTTGGCCTCAGGATCTTGGGGTTGGGCTTCAGGTGCTCCGATTTTGCCTGAAAATGGCATTTTTTGCCTCAGTTCTCACACTTTACCTCATAACCTCAATGTTTTGCCTCAAAACTGGACATTTTCCCTCAAAATGTGGACATTTTGCCTCAGTTCTAACATTTTGCTTCATAACCTAAATGTTTTGCCTCACAAACTGAACATTTCACCTCAAAATCTTGACTTTTTTGTCAAAACCTTCCATTTTCCCCTCAAAATGTCCAAAAGTTGAGATTTGGAGAGGAAATCCAAGTTTCTGAGGCAAAATTTTTACGTTAAAAGGAAAAGTGTGAGAATTGAGCCAAAAACCATAATTCTGAGCCAAAACCCCCAGTTTTTGAGGTAAAATATTTACGTCATGAGGCAAAGTGTGAGAATTGAGGCAAAAAACGAAATTTTGAGGTAAAATATACAGTTTTTGAGGTAAAATATTTCGGTCATGAGGCAATGTGTGGGAACTTAGAGAAAAAATGAAATTTTGAGGCAAAATGTCCCAGTTTTGAGTTAAAATATTTCTCTCATGAGGCAAAGTGTGACAACTGGGGCACAAAACGAAATTTTGAGGTAAAATATCCAGTTTTTGAGGCAAAATATTGAGGTTATGAGGGAACGTGTGAGAATTGAGGAAAAAAAACGAAATTTTGAGGCAAAATGTCCCAGTTTTGAGGCAAAACCTTTAGGTCATGAGGCAAAGTGTGGGAACTGAGGCACAATTTGCCATTTCGAGGCGTTGCCGGAAAACCCAAACTTTTGCCATTCCGAACCTTCCATTTTCCGAACGCGGCCTCGAAACCGGGAAGTTGGCGCTGCTGGAGGTCGCGACGGGGCCGGGCCTGGTGCCACCATAACCACCCCAACCAGCAAGAGCAGCTTTGGCGCAGTAGTAGGTGGCGGTGTCCTCGGCCTTGAGGTTGTTCATCTGCAGCCTCACCGTGCTCTGGGCGTTGTCCCTGGAGATGGTGAAGCGGCCCCGGACCGACGGCGCGTAGAAGGTGTCACCATCGTTTTCGATGTCGGCGACGTACTCCAGGCCCTTCCCGGGGCGTTGCCGCGCCCACATCATGGCGTAGCTGCCGAAGGTGAAGCCCGAGGCCTTGCAGAGGAGACTCAAGGACCCCCCGGGGGCGCTGAGGCCGCCGCCGGACTCCGCCAGCTCCACGGCCGCCATCTTGCCTGCGGAGAGAAGAGGGAGGAGAAGGTTGAGCGGCGGCGGCGGCACCGAAGCCTCGGCGGTTGGGTTGGGTTCTGCCAGGCCTCCAAGTTTTCAAGTTTTCCCCAGAATGCTCCAGATTTCAAGTTTGGCCTCAGGATCTTGGGGTTGGGCTTCAGGTGCTCCGATTTTGCCTGAAAATGGTGTTTTTTGCCTCAGTTCTCCCACTTTACCTCATAACCTCAATGTTTTGCCTCAAAACTGGACATTTTGCCTCAAAATGTGGACATTTTGCCTCAGTTCTAACATTTTGCTTCATAACCTAAATGTTTTGCCTCACAAACTGAACATTTCACCTCAAAATCTTGACTTTTTGTCAAAACCTTCCATTTTCCCCCCAAAATGTCCAAAAGTTGAGATTTGGAGAGGAAATCCAAGTTTCTGAGGTAAAATATTTACATTACAAGGAAAAGTGTGAGAATTGAGCCAAAAACCATAATTCTGAGTCAAAACCCCCAGTTTTTGAGGCAAAACATCTACGTTACGAGGCAAAGTGTGAGAACTGAGGCAAAAAACTAAATTTTGAGGTAAAATATCCAGTTTTTGAGGTAAAATATTTCGGTCATGAGGCAAAGTGTGAGAACTGAGGCAAAAAAACGAAATTTTGAGGTAAAATATCCGGGTTTTGAGGCAAAATATTGAGGTTATGAGGGAACGTGTGAGAATTGAGGGGAAAAAACGAAATTTTGAGGTAAAATATTCAGTTTTTGAGGTAAAATATTTAGGTTATGAGGCAAAGTGTGAGAACAGAGGAAAAAATGAAATTTTGAGGCAAAATGTCCCAGTTTTGAGGCAAAACCTTTAGGTCATGAGGCAAAGTGTGGGAACTGAGGCACAATTTGACATTTCGAGGCGTTGCCGGAAAACCCAAACTTTTGCCATTCCGAACCTTCCGTTTTCCGAACGCGGCCTCGAAACCGGGAATTTGGCGCTGCTGGAGGTCGCGACGGGGCCGGGCCTGGTGCCACCATAACCAGCAGCACCATCACCATAACCATCACCAGCTTTGGCGCAGTAGTAGGTGGCGGTGTCCTCGGCCTTGAGGTTGTTCATCTGCAGCCTCACCGTGCTCTGGGCGTTGTCCCTGGAGATGGTGAAGCGGCCCCGGACCGACGGCGCGTAGAAGGTGCCGCCATTGCTGTTGATGCCCGCAACCCACTCCAGGCCCTTCCCGGGGCCTTGACGCGCCCACATCATGTCGTAGTCGCCGAAGTTGAAGCCCGAGGCCTTGCAGAGGAGACTCAAGGACCCCCCGGGGGCACTGAGGCCGCCGCCGGACTCCGCCAGCTCCACGGCCGCCATCTTGCCTGCGGAGAGAAGAGGGAGGAGAAGGTTGAGCGGCGGCGGCGGCACCGAAGCCTCGGCGGTTGGGTTGGGTTCTGCCAGGCCTCCAAGTTTTCAAGTTTTCCCCAGAATGCTCCAGATTTCAAGTTTGGCCTCAGGATCTTGGGCTTGGGCTTCAGGTGCTCCGATTTTGCCTGAAAATGGCGTTTTTTGCCTCAGTTCTCACACTTTACCTCATAACCTCAATGTTTTGCCTCAAAACTGGACATTTTGCCTCAAAATGTGAACATTTTGCCTCAGTTCTAACATTTTGCTTCATAACCTAAATGTTTTACTTCAAAACCTGAACATTGCACCTCAGAATCTTGACTTTTTTGTCAAAACCTTGAATTTTCCCCTCAAAATGTCCAAAACTTGAGATTTGGAGAGGAAATCCAAGTTTCTGAGGTAAAATATTTACGTTAAAAGGAAAAGTGTGAGAATTGAGCCAAAAACCATAATTCTGAGCCAAAACCCCCAGTTTTTGAGGTAAAACATCTACGTTACGAGGCAAAGTGTGAGAATTGAGGCAACAAACTAAATTTTGAGTTAAAATATCCAGTTTTTGAGGTAAAATATTTCGGTCATGAGGCAAAGTGTGAGAACTGAGGTAAAAAAACGAAATTTTGAGGTAAAATATCCAGTTTTTGAGGCAAAATATTGAGGTTATGAGGGAACGTGTGAGAACTGAGGGAAAAAAACGAAATTTTGAGGCAAAATGTCCCAGTTTTGAGACAAAACCTTTAGGTCATGAGGCAAAGTGTGGGAACTGAGGCACAATTTGCCATTTCGAGGCGTTGCCGGAAAACCCAAACTTTTGCCATTCCGAACCTTCCATTTTCCAAACGCGGCCTCGAAACCGGGAATTTGGGGCTGCTGGAGGTCGCGACGGGGCCGGGCCTGGTGCCACCATAACCAGCACCACCAGCACCACTTTTGGCGCAGTAGTAGGTGGCGGTGTCCTCGGCCTTGAGGTTGTTCATCTGCAGCCTCACCGTGCTCTGGGCGTTGTCCCTGGAGATGGTGAAGCGGCCCCGGACCGACGGCGCGTACCAGGTGCTGCCACCACTGTTGATGCTCGCGACGTACTCCAGGCCCTTCCCGGGGCGTTGCCGCGCCCACATCATGGCGTAGTTGCCGAAGTTGAAGCCCGAGGCCTTGCAGAGAAGACTCAAGGACCCCCCGGGGGCGCTGAGGCCGCCGCCGGACTCCGCCAGCTCCACGGCCGCCATCTTGCCTGCGGAGAGAAGAGGGAGGAGAAGGTTGAGCGGCGGCGGCGGCGGCGGCACCGAAGCCTCGGCGGTTGGGTTGGGTTCTGCCAGGCCTCCAAGTTTTCAAGTTTTCCCCAGAATGCTCCAGATTTCAAGTTTGGCCTCAGGATCTTGGGGTTGGGCTTCAGGTGCTCCGATTTTGCCTGAAAATGGCATTTTTTGCCTCAGTTCTCACACTTTACCTCATAACCTCAATGTTTTGCCTCAAAACTGGACATTTTGCCTCAAAATTTTAGTTTTTTGCCTCAATTCCCCCACTTTACCTCATAACCGAAATGTTTTACCTCAAAAACTGGACATTTTGCCTCAAAATTGCATTTTTTTGCCTCAATTCCCCCACTTTACCTCATAATTTAAATATTTTACCTCAAAAACTGAACATTTTGCCTCAAAATTTAATTTTTTGCCTCAGTTCTCACACTTTACCTCATAACCTCAATATTTTACCTCAGAAACTAAAGATTTTACCTCAAAATTTCCTTTTTTCCCCTCAATTCCCCCACTTTACCTCATAACCTCAATGTTTTGCCTCAAAACTGGACATTTTGCCTCAAAATTGCATTTTTTTGCCTCAATTCCCCCACTTTACCTCATAATTTAAATATTTTACCTCAAAAACTGAACATTTTGCCTCAAAATTTCATTTTTTGCCTCAGTTCTCACACTTTACCTCAAAACCTCAATATTTTGCCTCAAAACTGGACATTTTGCCTCAAAATTGCATTTTTTTGCCTCAATTCCCCAACTTTACCTCATAACATAAATATTTTTTATCAAAAACTGGACATTTTGCCTCAAAATTTCTTTTTTTTCCCCCAATTCTCACACTTTGCCTCTTAAAATGAAGATTTTCCCTCAAACTGGAGTTTTTTTCCCCCAAAATCCCATTTTTCTCCCCCAATATGGGCTGTGGGGGAGGGGCGGGCAGCACCCTCCATTTCCGGGCAATCTGCCCCAAAAACCAAGCTGATGACGTCACCGATGAGGGCGCTAACGAGCTGCCAAGGGCTCATTAATTGGCTGCAATTAAAAGCAATTAAACAATTCGTTTTAATTAAGGGGTTGGGGCTCTTTAATTTCTTTTTTAGTGAGGGAAATACCAATTAATTAATATTAATTAATTATTATTATTAATATTAATAATTCCCTTATTAATTCGCTAATTAATTGCTTTATTAACACCGCTGATTAATTCCCTTAATTTATTCCATGACCTTGATAATGGGAATTAATTAATTTCGTTTGGATTGGGGATGATTAATTCAGTTAATTAGTTGCATAGCAGTGATTATTGATGTTAATTAATTAATTCAGATCTGGGATTAATTCCCCCGAGGGAATGCAATTAATTCTTGCAATTAATTAATTAATCACAATTCCACCAATTACCAGCTCCCTCCCGGCCTCAAATTCATTCACTAATTAATCGATAATTAATAATTAAGTCATTAAACACCTTTGTCAGTAACTGAGAACCAATTAATTAATTCCCATCCATTAACTCACTTAATTGATCGATAAGAAATTAAACAAATAATTCCTCAGTAATTAAAATGTTTAATCCATAATTAACACCAGTTAATTAAACTCATTAATTAAGCAATAAGGAAATCAAGGTTTATTCCATTCCAGTTAATTAAAACCATCAATTAATCCATTCCAACTGAGCCCGTTAATTCATCCCAGCTAATTAATTAATTAATCACACTCCCTAATCCTAAAGCAACCCAACAATCCCAGCTAATTAATCTCAATTAACCCATAATTAATTAACCAAACTCATTAACACACCCAAACAAACAAATAATCCCCATTAATCCACCACCATTAACTAATTAACCCCATTAACCCCCCCCCATCCCCTCCCCCCTCAACATGGCCGTCAGGAAACACCTCAACGAGCCGGGAGGGGGGCGTGGCCTATGCAAATCGCATGCAAATCACCCCCTCCTTTAAATCCCCCGGCGCTCCCACCATGGAGCCACCAACCCCGGCATCCCCAAGATGGCCGCCACCTCCTCCTTCTCCTTCCTCCTCCTCCTCATCATGGCCGCCATGCCAGGTGGGTCCCCGATTACCTCAGGGGGCGGGCGGGCCCGAAACGGGGGTTCCGCCGCCGCCGCTCAACCTTCTCCTCCCTCTTCTCTCCGCAGGCAAGATGGCGGCCGTGGAGCTGGCGGAGTCCGGCGGCGGCCTCAGCGCCCCCGGGGGGTCCTTGAGTCTCCTCTGCAAGGCCTCGGGCGAGGCCGCCGCCATCTTGTGGGTGCGCCAACGCCCCGGCAAAGGCTTGGAGTGGGTGGGGGGCCTCGGCAAGATGGCCGCCACCGCCCCGGCGCTGAGGCCCCGCGTCGCCATCTTCAGAGAGGGACCCCGGGGCGCCGCTAGGCTGCGATTGGACGACCTGAAGGCCGAGGACACCGCCACCTACTACTGCGCCAAAGATGGTGGACACGGCGGGGAAGGCCCCGCGGGGAGGCCGGGCAAAAAAGGAAAATAACCAAAAAGGAAGAAAAAACAATGGGTGGGGGTGAGGGTGGGGGTTGGGGTGGGGGTGGGGGTTCCTCTTCTCCGCTTGGGTGACGCTGGAGACGCCGGGGACACCTGGAGGTGGGCGTGGCCCTGGGAGGAAGAGGCCTAAAGATGGCGGAAGGGGCAACCAAGGGGAACTCGAGAAGCAAGGGGCACCCAAGAGGCCTTGGAGGGGAAGTCAAGGAGCAAGAGGCACCCAAGGGGCACCCAAGAAGGAAGGGGCACCCAAGAGGCCTTCAAGAGGCACCCAAGAAGGTTCAAGAAGCTTCAAGAGGCACCCAAGAGGCAGCCAAGAACCCCCATGGGGCACCCAAGAAGGGTCAAGGGGCACCCAAGAGGCACCCAAGAACCAAGAGGCACCCAAGAGGCCTTCAAGAGGCACCCAAGAAGGTTCAAGAACATCCATGGGGCACCCAAGAACCAAGAGGCACCCAAGACGCCTTCAAGAGGCACCCAAGAACCTACATGGGGCACCCAAGAAGATTTAAGAGGCACCCAAGGGGCACCCAAGAACCAAGAGGCACCCAAGGAGGTTCAAGGGGCACCCAAGAGGCACCCAAGAAGGTTCAAGAGGCACCCAAGAACCAAGGAGCACCCAAGAGGCCTTCAAGAGGCACTCAGGGGGCACCCAAGAACCAAGAGGCACCCAAGGAGGTTCAAGGGGCACCCAAGAGGCTTCAAGAAGGTTCAAGAGGCCTTCAAGAGGCACCCAAGAAGCACCTAAGAGGCACCCAAGAACCAAGGGGCACCCAAGAACCTACATGGGGCACCCAAGAAGGTTTAAGAGGCACCCAAGGGGCACCCAAGGACCAAGAGGCACCCAAGAGGCACCCAAGAAGGTTCAAGGGGCACCCAAGAAGCTTCAAGAAGGTTCAAGAGGCCTTCAAGAGGCACCCAAGAAGGTTCAAGAACCTTCATGGGGCACCCAAGAAGGTTCAAGAGGCACCCAAGAGGCACCCAGAGAGGTTCAAGAGTCATCCAAGAGGCACCCAAGGACCAAGAGGCACCCAAGAGGCCTTCAAGAGGTACCCAAGAGGCCTTCAAGAGGCACCCAAGGAGGTTCAAGAGTCATCCAAGAGGCACCCAAGAACCAAGGAGCACCCAAGAGGCCTTCAAGAGGCACCCAAGAAGGTTCAAGAGGCACCCAAGAGGCACCCAAGAACCAAGAGGCACCCAAGAGGCCTTCAAGAGCCACCCAAGAAGGTTCAAGAGGCACCTAAGAGGCACCCAAGAGCCTTCAAGAGGCACCCAGGGGGCACCCAAGAACCAAGAGGCACCCAAGGAGGTTCAAGGAGCACCCAAGAGGCACCCAAGAGCCTTCAAGAGGCACCCAAGAGGCACCCAAGAAGGTTCAAGAGGCACCCAAGAACCAAGAGGCACCCAAGAACCTCCATGGGGCACCCAAGAAGGGTCAAGAGGCACCCAAGAACCAAGGAGCACCCAAGAGGCCTTCAAGAGGCACCCAAGAAGGGTCAAGGGGCACCCAAGAGGGTCAAGGGGCACCCAAGAGGCACCCAAGAACCAAGAGGCACCCAAGAGGCCTTCAAGAGGCACCCAAGAAGGTCAAGGGGCACCCAAGAGGCACCCAAGAAAGTCAAGGGGCACCCAAGAGGCCTTCAAGAGGCACCCAAGAAGGTTCAAGAGTCACCCAAGAACCAAGAGGCACCCAAGAACCTCCATGGGGCACCCAAGAAGGTCCAAGAGGCACCCAAGAACCAAGGGGCACCAAAGAGGCCTTCAAGAGGCACCCAAGGACCAAGAGGCACCCAAGGAGGTTCAAGAGGCACCCAAGAGGCACCCAAGAACCAAGAGGCACCCAAGCTCCTTGCATGGCACCCATGAACCCAAATCCGGGTGGATTTTACCTCTTTGGGCCTTTTTTGACCCAAATCCAGGCTTTTTTCACCCATTCCTCCCCCTCCCCCAATCCCGGAGCACCTCGAAACCCCCCAAAACTGATCAATTTTCCCCCATTTTGAGCAATTTCCCCCCCCAAAAAAAAAAACGGCCCCGATTTGGGCTGAATTTCACCATTTTTGGGCAAAATCGCCTTTTCCTGCCACTTCCGCTTTTTTTGGGGCTTTTTGTCCCGTTTTGTGTCACCGTGGGTGCTTGGGGTGCTTGGGGTGCTGCTGCTCACGGCGACGGAGGCCCCGACAAAAACCTTTTGGGGCCAAACTTCCCCTTTTTTGGCCACTTCCCCAAAACTTAACTTTTTTTAGGCCCTCCCCCGCCTTTTACCTTTTTCCTTCCTTTTCGCAGCAAAACGAGAGGGGATTTGACCGTTTCGGGCCACTTTGCACCCAAAACTGCAAAGGTTTGGACTCTTTGCCCAAATCTGGGCATTTTTGGCCTCAAATTTGGGGGTTTTTTATCTCTTTGGGCCTTTTTTGACCCAAATTTGGGCCTTTTGGGGCCTTTTTGGGCCTAAATTTAGGCCAGATTTACCTTTTTGGGCCTTTTTAGACCCAAATTCAGTCAGAATTTACCCTTTTGGGCCTTTTTTGACCCAAATCTGGGCACATTTTCCTCTTTGGGCCTTTTTAGACCCAAGTTCAGTCAGGATTTACCTTTTTGGGCCTTTTTTGACCCAAATCTGAGCTTTTTGAGGCCTTTTTAGGCCTAAATTTACGCCAGATTTACCTTTTTGGGCCTTTTTTGACCCAAATCTGGGCTTTTTGAGGCCTTTTTGGGCCTAAATTCAGTCAGGTTTTACCTTTTTGGGCCTTTTTTGACCCAAATCTGAGCTTTTTGGACCCAAATTCAGTCAGGTTTTACCTTTTTGGGCCTTTTTTGACCCAAATCTGGGCTTTTTGAGGCCTTTTTGGGCCTAAATTCAGTCAGGTTTTACCTTTTAGGCCTTTTTTGACCAAATCTGAGCTTTTTGGGGCCTTTTTGGGCCCAAATTCATTCAGGATTTACTTTTTTAGGCCTTTTTTGACCCAAATCTGAGCTTTTTGAGGCCTTTTTGGGCCTAAATTCAGTCAGGATTTACCTTTTTGGGCCTTTTTTGGCCCAAATCTGGGCTTTTTGAGGCCTTTTTGGGCCTAAATTCAGTCAGGATTTACCTTTTTGGGCCTTTTTTGGCCCAAATCTGAGCTTTTTGAGGCCTTTTTGGGCCTAAATTCAGTCAGGATTTACCTTTTTGGGCCTTTTTTGACCCAAATCTGAGCTTTTTGAGGCCTTTTTGGGCCTAAATTCAGTCAGGTTTTACCTTTTTAGGCCTTTTTTGACCAAAATCTGAGCTTTTTAGGGCCTTTTTGGGCCTAAATTCAGTCAGGATTTACCTTTTTGGGCCTTTTTTTACCCAAATCTGGGCTTTTTAGGGCCTTTTTCGGCCTAAATTCAGTCAGGATTTACCTTTTTGGGCCTTTTTTGACCCAAATCTGGGCTTTTTGGGGCCTTTTTGGGCCTAAATTTAGGCCACATTTACCTTTTTGGGCCTTTTTTGACCCAAATCTGGGCTTTTTGAGGCCTTTTTGGGCCTAAATTTAGGCCAGATTTACCTTTCTTGGCCTTTTTTGACCCAAATTTGGACTTTTTGAGGCCTTTTTGGGCCTAAATTCAGTCAGGATTTACTTTTTAGGCCTTTTTTAACCCAAATCTGAGCTTTTTGGACCCAAATTCAGTCAGGATTTACTTTTTTAGGCCTTTTTTGACCCAAACTTGGGCTTTTTGGGCCTAAATTCAGTCAGGATTTACCTTTTTGGGCCTTTTTTGACCCAAATCTGAGCTTTTTGAGGCCTTTTTGGGCCTAAATTCAGTCAGGTTTTACCTTTTTGGGCCTTTTTTGACCCAAATCTGGGCTTTTTGAGGCCTTTTTGGGCCTAAACTCAGTCAGGTTTTACCTTTTTGGGCCTTTTTTAACCCAAATCTGGGCTTTTTGAGGCCTTTTTGGGCCCAAATTCATTCACGTTTTACCTTTTTGGGCCTTTTTTGACCCAAATCTGAGCTTTTTGAGGCCTTTTTGGGCCTAAATTCAATCAAGTTTTACCTTTTTGGGCCTTTTTTGACCCAAATCTGGGCCTTTTGAGGCCTTTTTGTGCCCAAATTCAGTCAGGATTTACCTTTTTGGGCCTTTTTTAACCCAAATTTGGGCTTTTTGAGGCCTTTTTGGGCCTAAATTTAGTCAGGTTTTACCTTTTTAGGCCTTTTTTGACCCAAATCTGGGCTTTTTGAGGCCTTTTTGGGCCTAAATTTACGCCAGATTTACCTTTTTGGGCCTTTTTTGACCCAAATCTGGGCTTTTTGAGGCCTTTTTGGGCCCAAATTCAGTCAGGATTTACTTTTTTAAGCCTTTTTTGACCCAAATCTGGGCTTTTTGAGGCCTTTTTGGGCCTAAATTCAGTCAGGATTTACCTTTTTGGGCCTCTTTTGACCCAAATTCAGTCATGTTTTACCTTTTTGGGCCTTTTTTGACCCAAATTTAGGCTTTTTGGGGCCTTTTTGGGCCTAAATTCAGTCAGGTTTTACCTTTTTGGGCTTTTTTTAACCCAAATCTGGGCTTTTTGAGGCCTTTTTGGGCCTAAATTCAGTCAGGATTTACCTTTTTGGGCCTTTTTTGACCCAAATCTGGGCTTTTTGAGGCCTTTTTGGGCCTAAATTCAGTCAAGATTTACTTTTTTAGGCCTTTTTTGACCCAAATCTGGGCTTTTTAGGGACTTTTTGGGCCTAAATTCAGTCAGGATTTACCATTTTGGGCCTTTTTTAACCCAAATTTGGGCCTTTTGAGGCCTTTTTGGGCCTAAATTTAGGCCGGATTTACCTTTTTGGGCCTTTTTTGACCCAAATCTGGGCCTCTTGGGGCCTTTTTGGACCCAAATTCAGTCAGAATTTACCTTTTTGGGCCTTTTTTGACCAAAAATTGGGCTTTTTGGGGCCTATTTAGGCCCAAATTCAGTCAGGATTTACTTTTTAGGCCTTTTTTAACCCAAATCTGAGCTTTTTGGACCCAAATTCAGTCAGAATTTACCTTTTTGGGCCTTTTTTGACCCAAATTTGGGCTTTTTGAGGCCTTTTTGTGCCTAAATTCAGTCAGGTTTTACCTTTTTGGGCCTTTTTTGACCCAAATCTGAGCTTTTTGAGGCCTTTTTGGGCCTAAATTCAGTTAGGATTTACCTTTTTGAGCCTTTTTTGACCCAAATTTGGGCTTTTTGGGCCTAAATTTAGGCCAGATTTACCTTTTTGGGCCTTTTTTGACCCAAATTTAAGCTTTTTGGGCCTTTTTGGGCCTAAATTTCCCACATTGGGCCCTTTTTGACCCAAATTTAGGCTTTTTGGGGCCTTCTTGGGCCCAACTTTAGGCCGGATTTCCCTTTTTTAACCCAAATTTGGGCCGATTTCACCTTTTTTGGGCCTTTTTGACCCAAATTTAAGTGGATTTACCTTTTTGGGCCTTTTTGGCCCCAAATCTAGCCCGGGCGTGGTTTATGTGCGGCGTCGCACGGTGATGACATCATCGTGGTTATCCTGGTAGCATCGACGCCTGGGGCCGCGGCGTCGAGGTCGTCGTCTCCTCCGGTGAGTCCGCCGCCTTTTTGACCAATTTTGGCGTTTTTTGCCCCAAAATCGACGTGGGGGGTGGGGGAGGGGCGGTCAGGAGGCTTCGGGGGGCCAAAAGGGCTGAAAAATTGGGGTGAAAAACGTCGATTTTGGGGAAAACGGGGCGAAAATGACGTTTTTTGGCGTTTTGGGGGGAAAATGATGGTTTTTGGGGGTTTTGTGAGGTAAAAACGACCAAAAATGGTAAAATTAGGGGGAAAATGTCAATTTGAGGAAAATTTAGACTTTTAGGAGCGAAATTGAGAGGAAATTGGTGGAAAAAAAGGGGATTTTGGGTCTTTCAAAAAGCTGAGGGGAAACTGAGGTAAATTTGTTGCTTTTTGAGGTAAAAATGGTTGAAATGATGTTTTTTGGTGAAAAGGGGGAATTTGGGGTGAAAAAGGAAGATTTTGGGTGAGGTTTTTTGGGGGGAAAAAGGAGGTTTTGGGGTTGAGTGGAAATAGGGGGAAAAAATGAATTTTTTGCATTTTTTGGGTGGTTTTTGGGGTTTTTTTAGGGTCACCACAGATTGGGTTGAAAAAAGGGATTTTTGGGCAAAAAAGAGGTGAAAAGGTGTAATAAAAAATTAAAAGAAATGAAATGAGGAAAAATTAAAGTAAAATAGTTAAAAATTTATCAAGTTTTGGTTAAAAAAGGTTAAAAATCAAATTGAAAAAGGAATAAAAATGAAAATTAAAAATTAAAATTAAAAAAAGGATGAAAAATGAAATGGAAAATATAAAAAAAGGGGGAAATTGGTTAAAAATTGATTAAAAATGGATAAAAATGGAGAAAAATGGATAAAAAATGATAAAAAATGATTAAAAATGATCAAAAATGATAAAAAATGGATAAAAATTGATAAAAATGGATAAAAAATGATCAAATTCTGGAATTTTTTGTTCTTTTTGACTAAAATTTTGATTAAAATTTTGATTTTATAATTTAATTTTAATTTTAATTTTAATTTTCTTCTGTTTTTACTTCAAATTGGTTTAATTTCAATTTTATTTCCTAATTTTTTGCCCTTTTTTCCTTTAATTTTTAATTTTTAATCCTTTAATTTCTAAAATTCTTTTGAAATTTCAATTTTATTTCATTTTAACCTTTTCATTTCATTCCTGATTCCTTTTTTAGTCCTTAAACAACAATTTTAATTTCTTTTTCATTTAATTTCCATCTTCTAATTTCATTTTTAATTTAATTTCCATCTTCTAATTAAATTTTAATTTAATTTTCATCTTTTAATTTCATTTTTAATTTAATTTCCATCTTTTAATTCAATTTTAATTTAATTTCCATCTTCTAATTTCATTTTTAATTTAATTTTCATCTTCTAATTTCATTTTTAATTTAATTTCCATCTTCTAATTCAATTTTAATTTAATTTCCACCTTCTAATTCAATTTTTAATTTAATTTCCATCTTCTAATTCAATTTTAAATTTAATTTCCATCTTCTAATTTCATTTTTAATTTAATTTTCAGCTTTTAATTTAATTTTAAATTTAATTTTCATCTTCTAATTTAATTTTTAATTTAATTTCCATCTTCTAATTCAATTTTAATTTAATTTCCATCTTCTAATTTCAATTTTAAATTTAATTTTCATTTTCTAATTCAATTTTAATTTAATTTTCATCTTCTAATTCAATTTTAATTTAATTTCCATCTTCAAATTTCATTTTTAATTTAATTTTAATCTTTTAATTTAATTTTTACTTTAATTTTAATCTTTTAATTTAATTAATTTAATTTTCATTTTCTAATTTAATCTTTAATTTAATTTTTAATTTTAATTTCAGTTTGGTTTTAATTTTTAATTTTAATCTTTCCATTAAATTTTAATTTCATTTTTCATTGAATTTTAAATTTAATTTTCATTTTGGTTTTAATTTTTAATTTTAATCCTTCGATTAAATTTTGAATTTCATTTTCATTGAATTTTTAATTTAATTTTCATTTCCGTTTTAATTTTTCATTTTAATTTCTAAATTTAATTTTTAATTTCTCTTCTGGGTTTTAATTTTAATTTTTTATTTTCATTTTAAATTTCACTTCTAATTAAATTTTCAGGTTTTTTAGTTCTAATTTTATTTTTTAACCTTAAATTTCATTTTTAATTTAAGTTTAAACTTAATTTCCATGAAATGAAAAATTCAATGAAAAATTCAAGTTAAAAATTAACATGAAATTAAAAGAAAAAATGAAATTAAAAATGAAATTAAAAAATGAAAATTAAAAATTAAATTAAAAGAGAAAAATTAAATTGAAATGAAATTAAAAATTAAAAATAAAAAAAATGAAAAGAGGAAAAAGAAATTAAAAATTAAATTTAAAATGAAATTAAAAATGAAATTTAAAGATTAAAATTAAATTGAAAATGAAAACAGGAAAATTCATTTTTAATCTAATTTTCATCTCTTAATTTAATTTGAATTTTTAATTTAATTTTTAATTTAATTTCCATCCTTTAATTTCATTTTTAATTTCATTTCGAATTAAATTCTCATTTTTCTTTTAGTCCTTAATTTAATTTCAGTCTTTCCATTTCATTTTTAATTTAATTTTTAATTTAATTCTCATTTTTGTTTTCGTTTTTAATTTTAATCTTTAAATTTCATCTTTAAAATTAATTTCCATCTTTTAATTTAATTTCATTTTTAATTTAATTTTCATCTTCCAATTTCATTTAAATTTAATTTTTAATTTAAATCGAATTTTTAAATAAATTTTTATTTTAATTTTCATCTTTTAAATTATTTTTTAAATTTCATTTTTAATTTAATTTTCATTCCTGTTTTCCTTCTTAATTTTTAACTTTAATCTTTTAATTTAATTTAAATCTAATTTTCTATTTAATTTCTTCTTTTAATTTAATTTTAAATTTCATTTTCAAATTAATTTTCTATTTTCTTTTTCTATTTAATTTTAATCTTTAAATTTCATTTTTAATTTCATTTTAAATTTCACAAAAACCTCCATTTTGTCCCAAAAGTGAAGGTTGAATTTTATTTGTTTTGGGGTTTTGTAGGAAAAAGGGAATTTGGGGATTTTGGGGGGTTTTAAGGAATTTGGAGGGGAATTAAATTGGAAATTTGAGTTGAGGAGGGAAATTAAATTGAAAATGAAATTCAAAATTGAAATTAAAAATTAAAATTAAAGAATAAAATTAAATTAAAAATTGAATTAAAAATTAAATTCAAAATTAAGAGGAAAATTGAATTAAAAATTAAATGGAAAGAGGAAAATTAAATTGAAATTAAATTTAAAATTAAATTAAAAGTTAAAATTAAATTAAAAGAGGAAAAAGAAATTAAAAATGAAATTTAAAATGAAATGAAAAATGAAATTTAAAGATTAAAGTTAAATTGAAAACAAAAAGAGAAAATTAAATTAAAAATGAAATTTAAAATTGAATTAAAAGAAGAAAATTAAATTTAAAATTAAATTAAAAATTAAAATTAAAAATTAAAATTGAAAATTAAAATTAAAAATTAAAATGAAATTAAAAGAAAAATTTAAATTAAAAATGAAATTAAAAGAGGAAAATTAAATTAAAAGTGAAATTAAAAATTAAGAGGAAAATGAAATTAAAAATTAAATTAAAAGAGGAAAGTTAAATTTAAAATTAAATTAAAAGAGGAAAATTAAATTGGAATGAAATTAAAAATTAAAAATAAATTAAAAAATAAAATTTAAAGATGGCGGCGGGTGCCAGGTGGGGCTTTTCACCCAAAATAACTCAGATTTAGTTTCGAAAACAACAAAAAAGGAGAAGTTGGGGTTTTGGGGGGCTTTTTTTTCCCAATTCCTTGATTTTTACGTAAAAAAAAAATTCTTTAAATTTTCAATTGAAATTTAGAAATTTATTTCAAGAATTTTTTTTCATTTTAAATTTTTATTTCATTTTTTTTGTGGTCTCAAATTAAATAAAAGTTGAAAATTGGATTTAAATTTTAATTTTAATTTATTAAATTTTCTGCATTTTCAATTTCAAGAAATTTCGAAAATTTCAAATTGAAATTTCATCATTTTTTGCGTTCTAAAACCAAATTTCAATTTCAATTTCAATTGCTAAATCTCCTGAATTCTAAATTGAAAGAAATTTCTTAAATTTGGAATTGTATTTAATCAAATTTTTCTGCCTAAAATGAAAATTTTAAATTTAATTTCAATTGAAAATTTAATTTAATAAATTTCCTGAATTCTAAATTTAAATTTAAATTTAAATTAATTAAATTTTATTAATTTAATTTAATTTAATGTAATTTAATTTAATTTAAATTTCTAAATTCTGAATTTCAGAAAATTTTGTTTTATAATGAAATAAAATTTAAATTTTAAATTTAAATTGAGAAATTTCCTGCATTTTAAATTTAAAGAAATTCCTTAAATTCTAAATTGAAGAAATTTTTGTTCTAAAATCAAATAAAAAATTAAAATTTAATTTATTTTTTAGATATTTTTTAATTTTTAATTTAATTTTTAAATTTAAATTTAAATTCAGAATTCAAGAAATTTTTGTGTTCTGAAATGAAATAAAATTTAATTTAAATTTGAAATTTGATTTGAGAAATTTCCTGAATTCTTAATTTTAATAAATTTCTAAAATTTTAAATTTAAATTTAATTTAAAAATTAATTTAATTAAAATTCATTAATTTAAAATTAAATTGATTAAATTTAAAATTAATTTAATTCATTAATTTAATTAAAATCAAAATTTTAAAAATTTAATTTAAATTTTAAATTGAATTTAAGAAAATTTTTGCATTCTCAATTTCAAGAAATTTCTGAAATTCGGAATTTGAGAAATTTTTTGTTCTAAAAATTAAAAATTAAAATTGAAATTAAATTTTAAATTTAATTTCATAAATTTTCCGCATTTTAAATTGGAAAAAATTTCTTAAATTTGAAATTTCA
Source organism: Archilochus colubris (assembly GCA_023079485.1). NCBI lineage: Eukaryota > Metazoa > Chordata > Aves > Apodiformes > Trochilidae > Archilochus > Archilochus colubris. Next base: position 231,076 of record JALBCY010000090.1, read on the forward strand.
ATTTAAGAATTTTTTTGCCTTCTAAAATGAAATAAAAATTTGAAATTGAATTGAAAGTTGAAATTGAATTTAATCGAATTTTTGCATTCTAAATTTAAAGAAATTTCTGAACTTTTAAATTTCGATTTTTTTGGTTCTAAAATGAAAGAAAAATTTTAAATTTCAACCAAATTTGAAATTTCGTTTGACAGAATTTTTGCATTTGAAATTTCAAGAAATTTCTTAAATTCCGAATTTCAGAAATTTTTTCTCTTCAAAAATGAAAGAAAATTGAAATTTGAAATTTGAAATTTGAGAAATTTCCTGCATTTTAAATTTAAAATTTCCAAAATTTAATTTCAATTTAATTGCCTTCATTATTAGCGCTATTAGCCCTAATTATTAGCGTTAATTACCTTCCTTCTTAGCGTTGATTAGGAGTGTTACTTGCCTTCATTATTAGCGTTAATTATGGGTGTTAATTGCCGTTTTTTTGGGCGCTATTAGCCCTAATAATTAGCGTTAATAACCCAGATTATGAGTGCTAATTGCCTTAATTATTAGCGTTAATTATGGGTGTTAATTACCGGTTTTTTTGGCGCTATTAGCCCTAATAATTAGCGTTAATAACCCGGATTATGAGTGTTAATTGCCTTAATTATTAGCCTTTAATTTGGGGGGTTAATGGCCTTCATTATTAGCGTTATTAGCCCTAATTATTAGCGTTAATTATGGGTGTTAATTGCTTCTTTTTTTGGCGCTATTAGCACTAATTATTAGCCTTAATTAGGGGTGTTTATTGCCTTAATTATTAGCGTTAATTACGAGAGTTAATTGCCGATTTTTTGGGTGCTATTAGCCCTAATAATTAGCGTTAATAACCCGGATTATCAGTGTTAATTGCTTTAATTATTAGCGTTTAATTTTGGGGGTTAATTGCCTTCATTACTAGCGTTAATTAGGGGCGTTAATTGCCTTCATTATTAGCGGTATTAGCCCTAATTATTAGTGTTAATTAACTTCTTTATTAGCGTTAATTAGGAGTGTTAAATGCCTTAATTATTAGCGTTATCAGCCCTAATTATTAGCCTTAATTACGGGTGTTAATTGCCTTAATTATTAGCGTTAATTATGAGAGTTAATTGCCGATTTTTTGGGTGCTATTAGCCCTAATAATTAGCGTTTATAACCCTAATTACCAGTGTTAATTGTCTTACCTATTAGCGTTAATTACGGGTGTTAATTGCCTTAATTATTAGCGTTAATTACGGGTGTTAATTGCCTTAATTCTTAGCGCTATTACCCCTAATAATTAGCGTTAATTGCCTTCGTTATTAGCGCTAATTAGGAGTCTTAATTGCCTTAATTATCAGCGCTAATAGCCCTCATTATTAGCGTTAATTACGAGCGTTAATTGCCTTCATTATTAGCCCTAATTACCGCCGTTAATTGCCCTAATAATGAGCGCTATTAGCCCTAATAATTAGCGTTAATTACCCTCATTATCAGCGCCCTAATCAAGGGCCTTCCGGGCTTTCATTGGGCTCCTTGGGCCCTACTGGTTTATACTGGTTTGTACTGGTTTAGACGGGTTTGTACTGGTTTAGACTGGTTCTCTGGGGCAGCTGCAGGGTGCTGGTACTGGTTTTTATTGGTTTATACTGGTTTGTACTGGTTTAGACTGGTTAGACTATTTAGACTGGTTTATACTGGTTTTACTGGTTTGTACTGGTTCATACTGGTTTGTACTGGTTTATACTGGTATAGGGAGTAGCTGGGGGTGCTGGGACCATCCCAGTATGGGGCAGCTCGTACTGGTCTGGTACTGGTGCTACTGGGATACTGGTTTAGACTGGTTTGTACTGGTTTTAGTGGTTTATACTGGTTTATACTGGTTTATACTGGTTCATACTGGTTTATACTGGTTTATACTGGTATAGGGAGCAGCTGGGGGTACTGGGACCATCCCAGTATGGGGCAGCTCGTACTGGTCTGGTACTGGTGCTACTGGGCCCAGGGATTGGGTCGGGGAGGAGGGGAGGGCACAAAATGGCGGCGTTTGGGCTCAAAATGGCGGCGGTTGACCCAAAACCTGGGGGTTTTCCCCCAAAACGTTGCTCCCCACCCTTTTTACCTCCAAAAATGGTCATTTTTACCTCAAAAGTCGCCATTTTACCTCAAAAATCACCATTTTTGTTAAAATTCCAGATTTTGGGTCAAAATTCACCATTTTTCCACTTTTCACCCCAAATTTTGGGTCAGTTTCACTTCTCACCCCCCCCCAACCTCTCCCACCTCCCATTTTCCCCCAAATCCGTTATTTTTACCTCAGAAACCGCCATTTTACCTCAAAAATCACCATTTTCGTTAAAATTTCACTTTTTTCCCCCAAATTCACCATTTTTCCGCTTTTCACCCCAAATTTTCTGTGACTTTCAGCTCCCCAACCTCTCCCCACCTCCCATTTTACCCAAACCCTCCATATTTTCCCCCAAACGCATGAATTTTACCTCAGAAACCGCCATTTTCCCTCAAAAATCACCATTTTTGTTAAAATTCCAGATTTTGGGTCAAAATTCACCAATTTTCCACTTTTCACCCCAAATTTTAGGTCAGTTTCACTTCTCACCCCCCCCCCAACCTCTCCCACCTCCCATTTTCCCCAAAATCCATGATTTTTACCTCAGAAACCGCCATTTTACCTCAAAAATCACCATTTTTGTTAAAACTTCAAGTTTTTGTTTCCAATTTCACCGTTTTCTCTCTTTTTTCCCCCATTTTCCCTCCCCCCCCAGAGTCCCAGCACCCCCCTCTCCTCCTCCCCCTCACTTCCTGCCCAAGCTCCACCCCCAACCTCTGCTCCATTGGCTGCTTGGCCTTCAGCTTCCTCCCGGATGGCCTCACCTTCTCCTGGCGGGACAGCCTCCAAGATGGCCGCCAAGATGGCGTCACCACCTTCCCCTCCGTGGCCGCCTTGGCCACCACCGGCGGCTTCGTGGCCACCACGCAATTGGTCCTCAGGGAGACCGAGGGGCGGAGCCAAGGACCCTTCTACTGCCGGGCCCAACATGGCGGCTCCACCCAGGAAGTCGCCTTCAACCACCCCTGTGAGTCGCCCCTCCCCCCCCCGCCGCCATCTTGATTTTCCGCCATCTTGGTTTCCCTCCACCTTCCTGCTCCTCCATCTTGGTTTGCCTCCATCTTGGTTTGCCTCCATCTTGTTCCTCCATCTTCCTGCTCCTCCATCTTGGGTTTTCTCCCTCGTCCTCTTCCTCCATCTTGCTCTTCCGCCATCTTGCTTTCCCTCCCTCTTCCTGCTCCTCCATCTTGTTTTTTTCTCCTTTTCTTCCTTCTCTTCCATCTTCTTCCTCCATCTTGTTTTCCCTCCACCTTCCTGCTCCTTCATCGTCCCATTCCTCCATCTTGGTTTCCCTCCATCTTCCTTCTCCTCCCTCTTTCTCTTCCTCCCTCTTCCTGCTCCTCCATCTTGCTTTCCCTCCACCTCCTTCCTCCATCTTGCTCCTCCTCCATCTTCCTGCTCCTCCATCTTGCTTTCCCTCCACCTCCTTCCTCCATCTTGCTCCTCCTCCATCTTCCTGCTCCTCCATCTTGGTTTTTCTCCCTTTCTCATCCTCCCTCTTCCTGCTCCTCCATCTTGCTTTCCCTCCACCTCCTTCCTCCATCTTGCTCCTCCTTCATCTTCCTGCTCCTCCATCTTCCTTCTCCTACCTCCTTCTCTTCCTCCCTCTTCCTGCTCCTCCATCTTGCTTTCCCTCCACCTCCTTCCTCCATCTTGCTCCTCCTCCATCTTCCTGCTCCTCCATCTTGGTTTTTCTCCCTCATTCTCTTCCTCCCTCTTCCTGCTCCTCCATCTTGCTTTCCCTCCACCTTCTTCCTCCATCTTGATCTCCTCCCCCCCCACGCCCACCTCACCCCTCACCTTCCATCTCCTCAGGTAACAACACCCCCCAAGACCCCGTGCTCTCCCTCCACCCGCCCTCGGCCGAGGAGTTCCAGGGCCCCTACCTCAACTCCAGCATCCTCTGCCGCGTCCGCCATCCCGCCGCCTCCCCCGTCAACCCCCTCTGGCTGAAGAACGGGGAGGTCCTCAGGGAAGGTTTTGTCACCCAAAAACTCCTCCTGGCTGACCAGGAGCCTTCTGGGATCACCGAGAGCCAACTCGTGGTGACCAAAGCCGAGTGGGAAGCTGGGAACGTTTACACCTGCCAGGTGGAGGAGGAAGTGGGCAACACCAGCAAGGCCATCGAGTGTGATGGTGAGTAGGAGACAAGGGGGAGGGGGCTGGGAGGTCTTCCAAGAGGGTTGGAGGTCAACTGGGATTGGTTGGAGGTCAACTGGGATGGGTTGGAGGTCAACTGGGATGGGTTGGAGGTCAAGCAGGGGCTGAACGATGGGTTGGGGGTCAACCACGGTGAGTTGGAACTCAACTGGGATGGGTTGGGACTCAACTGGGATAGGTTGGAACTCAACTGGGATGGGTTGGAGGTCAACTGGGATGGGTTGGAGGTCAACTGGGATGGAGAGAAAGTCAACTGGGATGGTTGGAACTCAACTGGGATGGGTTGGAGGTCAAGCAGGGGCTGAACGACAGGTTGGGGGTCAACCACGATGAGTTGGAACTCAACTGAGATGGGTTGGAACTCCACTGGGATGGGTTGGAAGTCAACTGGGATGGGTTGGAGGTCAACTGGGATGGGTTGGAGGTCAACTGGGATGGGTTGGAGGTCAACTGGGATGGGTTGGAGATCAACCAGGAGCTGGGGGAGGTCTTCCAAGAGGGTTGGAGGTCAACAACGATGGGTTAGAGGTCAACTGGGATGGGTTGGAGGTCAACCAAGATGAGCTGGAGGTCAACTGGGATGGTTGGAACTCAACTGGGATGGGCTGGAGGTCAACCATGATGGGTTAGAGGTCAACTGGGATGGGTTGGAGATCAACCAAGATGAGTTGGAACTCAACTGGGATGGGCCGGAGGTCAACTGGGATGGTTGGAACTCAACTGGGATGGGCTGGAGATCGACTGGGATGGGTTGGAGGTCAACTGGGATTGGTTGGAAGTCAACTGGGAGGGGTTAGAGGTCAACCATGACGGCCTGGAAGTCAACCACGTTGGGTTGGAGGTCAACCAGTGGCTGAACGATGGCTTGGGGGTCAACCATGATGGGTCAGAGGCCCAGGCCAATGGGAGGGAAGGTTGTTCCGGAGGTTCCCTCACCCCCCCCAACCCTCCTGGCAGTCGTTGCGGTCCCGGGTGAGATCACGGTGAAGGTTTTGGCCCCGCCCTTCGCCGAGATCTTCGAGAGCAAAGCGGCCAACCTGAGGTGCCAGGTCTCCAACCTCCCCGGCGTTGACGGGTTGGGCATCTCCTGGCGGGGCGAGGACGGGGAGGAGCTGCCCACCAAGACCACCCCTCAAGTCCTCCAATCCAACGGGCTCTACACGGTGGAGGGCGTGGCCAGCGTCTGCGCCGACCAATGGGAGAAGGGCGAGGCCTACACCTGCAAGGTCACCCACCCCGAGCTCCTCTTCCCCACCGAGGCCAAGCTGCAGAGGACGACGGGTGAGGAAATGGCGGGGGGGGTGGGCGGGGCCTAAATTAGCATTAATTTGCATCTAATTTACATCAAATTTGGGGAAAATCGGGGTGAAAATGGGCGGAATGGAAGCGATTGGGGATTTGGGGGAAAAACGGTGGAAATCGGGAGTTTTGGGTTTGGGGGGAGTGGGAGGGGTTTGGGACAAAATGGGAGGGGTTTGGGGGTGGAGTTTTGGGAAGTTTTGGGTGAAAAAATGGTCGAAAATGGCCGCAATCCATGGAGTTAATTTTTGGGTCAAAAAAGCTGAATTTCAGTTAATTTTTTTGCCAAAAAGAATTAAAATTATTTTTTGGAATTTTTAGGGTAAAAATGGGTAAAAATTACCTCAAAATCGCCTCAAATTTGGGTCAAAAATGGCTGAAATTTCCCTGCTTCCATTTTTCCCAATTTTGGGCCAAAAAAGCTGAAATTTTATGATTTTTTTTTTGCCAAAATGAGCAAAATCCAATCAAATTTAATCTTTGAAAGTTTTAGGGTAAAAATGGGTAAAATTCCCACAAATAATTACCTCAAAATTGCCTCAAATTTGGGTCAAAAATGGCTGAAATTTCCCTGCTTTGATTTTCCTCCATTTTGGGCCAAAAAAGGTGAAATTTTATGATTTTTTTTTGCCAAAATGAGCGAAATCCAATCAAATTTCACTTTTAAAAGTTTTAGGGTAAAAAAGGGTAAAATTCCAGCAAATAATTACCTCAAAATTACCTCAAATTTGGGTCAAAAATGGCTGAAATTTCCCTGCTTTGATTTTCCTCCATTTTGGGCCAAAAAAGCTGGAATTTTATGAATTCTTTTTGCCAAAAAGAGCAAAATCCAATCAAACTTCACTTTTAAAAGTTTTAGGGTAAAAACGGGTAAAATTCCCGCAAATAATTACCTCAAAATCGCCTCAAATTTGGGTCAAAAATGGCTGAAATTTCCTTGCTTTGATTTTCCTCCATTTTGGGCCAAAAAAGCCGAAATTTTATGATTTTTTTTTTGCCAAAAAGAGCAAAATCCAATCAAATTTCACTTTTAAAAGTTTTAGGGTAAAAACGGGTAAAATTCCCGCAAATAATTACCTCAAAATCACCACAAATTTACCTCCAAGATGGCTGCCGTTTCCCCGATTCCACTTCCTCGATTTCCCGCCAAAATTCCTTCAACTTTCTCCTTTTTTTTTTTGCCCAAAACGCCCCAAACCCAACCCAACCTCCCCGGGGGGATCTTCCCGCCCTTTTTGCACACGGAACGCCACCAAATTCCCGCCATTTTTCTTTTACCCCTCCGCGCGTTTTCGGCCTTTCCGACCTCCATTTTTTTTGCTTTTTTTTGCTTTTTTTTGATTTTTTTTGGTTGTTTTTCCCCCCTCAGGCCGCGACGCGAAGGCCCCGTCCGTCTTCCTCCTCCCCCCTTCCCCCGAGGAGCTGTCGGCGCAGGAAGTTGGGACCCTCCTCTGCCTCATTTCCGGCTTCAACCCCCCCGACTTCTTCGTCCGTTGGCTGCGCAACGGTGACGTCATCCCCGAGGGCTCTTACGTCACCACCCCCCCATTGGCCGAGGGCGGCCGAGCCGCCTCCTTCAGCGCCTTCAGCGCCTTCAAGGTCCCCAAGGAAGAGTGGGAAGAGGGCAACGTCTTCACCTGCGTCGTCGGCCATGAGGAAATCCCGCTCCAGGTTACCCAGAAATCCGTGGACAAAGCTTCCGGTAAAGCCACCGCCGTCAACGTCTCATTGGTCCTCTCCGACTTGGCCGCTTCCTGTTATTGAAATTCAGAGTTTTTTCCCTCAAAACCGGGCCCGGATTAGGCCCGCGGCGAAGAAACGGCGAAATTGGGCGATCGGAAGTCCAAAAACGAGGAAAATGGGAAATAAAGGGAAAATGGCGGAAAAATTGTCCCGTTTTCGGCCCGTTCGGCGCCGCCGGGGGGTGGGGAGGAAAAAAAAAATGGGGGTTGTTGGGTTTTGGGGGAAAAAACCTGGTTTTTGGGTGGGTTTTTGGAAGAGAAAAGGAAACGCGACCCAAAAACGTAAAAAAAATGTGAATAAAATGAAGGTTTTGATGGAAATTGTGATTTTTTTCCTGTTTTTAGTTTTGGGGGTTCAAGAGGGGAAAAATTAAAAGAAAAAACCCCAAAAATTAGGAATAAAATGAAAGTTTTGTTGGAAATTTGGGTTTTTTTGGGGTTTTGAGGAGAAAACAAAACAAGAAGTGAAAAACTAGGAATAAAATTAAAATTTTGTTGAAAATGGAGAATTTTCCACATTTTTTTCCTTGAGTCTTTCAAGCAGAAGAGAAAAAATGGCAAAAAAATAAAGAAAATAAAAAAATAAAACAAAATTTCATCAAAAATTTAAAATTTTCTCCATTTTTTAAGCTTTTAGAACTAAAACCTCACTTTTTTACCTCAAAAACGAGAGTTTGAGCCCCGAAATTGCAGTTTTTTAACTTCAATCATGGGTTTTTGCCTGGAAAATCAGGGGTTGAACCCAAAATTTGGGTTTTTTACCTCAAAATCTCCTTTTTAACCCAAAATTTGGGGTTTTGGCCTCAGAAACTCGGGGTTGGAAGCCTCAAAATGGTGATTTTTAATCTTAAAATGGAGGAGGGAGAGGGAAAAAAAAAAAGGCGGGAAAGTGGCAGCTCGGGGTAGAATTTTGGGGTAAAAAAGTCCAAGTTTGGTTAAAAAGAAAAAAAATCAATTTTCATTTAAAAAAATCCCCGTTTTGGGATAAAACTGCCACGTTTTGGTTAAAACCCACGAGCCTGAGGTAAAAATCTCCATTTTTGACCAAAAATCTCTCTCTGGGGGGGGTTCAACCTCAGATTTTGGGTTGAAACCCCCGATTTTGGGTTAAAACCTCACATTTTGGGGTAAAATCCCCATTTTGAGGTTAAAACATCCAATTTTTGAGCCAAGCTCGTAATTTTGGGGCTAAAACCCCAGATTTGGGGGTGACCACTCCAAAATGCAGAGATTTGGGTGTAAACCCCTGAAAATTTGGGGTAAAAATCAAGTTTTGAGCATTTTTAGCAGCAAAAAACACGAGTTTTGGGTTGGGGTGATTTTGGGCTAAAAAACGTGGATTTTGGGGCTCAAACTATTCATTTTTTTCACCCTCTCTCAAAGAACTTTGTGGTGAGGACACATTTGTCAAACACCCCCAAAAATCAGGGTTGAAAAACCTCAATTTTGGTTCAAAACGCTCGGAACTCCTCAATTTTGGGCAAACTGGATTTTTGGGTGAAAAAAACCCAAATTTGGGACAAAAACAAAGGGGGGGACAACAATTTTTTTTTGGTTTTTGGGTTGCAACTCCCTCTTTTTCTTTTTTTCCTCCAAAAACAACTTGGGAGAGCAGAAGGCCTCGAATTCCCGCGGCGGTCCCAAAATCGTCGGATTTTGCCCCAAAATAGGGTCGGGTGACGTCATTAACGCCTTGGGTTTTTCTCTGTGTCCCCCCCAAAGGCTCCCGCGAGGTTTTTGAGGAGGAAGAGGAGGAAAATCTCCAAAACCTTTGGGCCACGGCCTCGACCTTCATCGCCCTCTTCGTCCTCAGCCTCTTCTACAGCGCCACCGTCACCCTCATCAAGGTATCCAAAATCCCCCTTTTTCACCCCAAAAATCTCACACCCCCGGTGTTTTTTTTTTTTTTTTTTTGTTTTTTTTTTTTTTTGTTTTTTTTTTTTTTTTGGCCACCAAAAGGAAGATTTCTCCCCAAACAATAAATTAAAAAAAAAATTTTCACCAAAATCCACAATTTTTACCTCAGAAATCCTCCCCAAAATCCCATTTTCCCTTCTTTTCCCCCAAACTAAGTTTTCCCCAAGTTTTTACCCAAAATCCTCCTTTTTCACCCCAAAAATCCCACGCCCCCGGCCACCAAAAGGAAGATTTCCCCCCAAACAATAAATTAAAAAAAAATTTTTCACCAAAATCCACGATTTTTACCTCAGAAATCCTCCCCAAACTCCCCTTTCCCCTTCTCTTCCCCCAAACTAAGTTTTCCACAGATTTTTTACCAAAATCCCCAGTTTTCACCCCAAAAACCTCCCCACTTTCCACAGAACATTAAATTACCACCAAAAATAATTTTTTTTCCCAATATTTCCCCCAAAATCCTCATTTTTCACCCCAAAATCCTTTCCCTTTCTTCTTTTTTTTTTTTTGCCCTAAATCTCTGTTTTTCACCCCAATTCCAGGTCAAATGACGTCACGCCCGAGGCTCCACCCCCTCCCCTTCTCCCCCTTGTAAATATTTCCTCCCCCCCTCCAATAAAATTGCCCAATTTTCCCATTTTTGGCCTCGTTTTGCAAGTCCTTGACTCGGGGGTTTTTGGGGGGTTTTGGGGTTTTTATGATTTATTTTGGGGGAGGAGGGGAAAAAAAAAAAAAAGGGAAAAAAAACAAAAAAGAAGAATAAAAAAAGGAAAAAAGGAACAAAGGAAAAAATGAAAAAAGGAAAAAAATGAAAAAAAAAAGGGAAAGAAAAGGAGAAAAAAGGAAAAAAAGGAAAAAAAGGAAAAAAGGGGAAAAAGGGGGAAAAGGGGAAAAGGGGAAAAAGGGGAAAAAGGGGAAAAAGGGGAAAAAGGGGAAAAAGGGGAAAAAGGAAAAAGGAAAAAAGGAAAAAAAGAAAAAGAAAAAAGGGGAAAAAATAAAGAAAAAAAGGAAAGAAAAAGGAAAAAGGAAAAAGAGAAAAAAAGGGAAAAAGGGAAAAAAAGAAAAAAGGAAAAAGGGACAAAAAAGAAAAATAAAAAAAAAAAGAAAGGAAAAAGAAAAAATAAAAAAGGAAAAAAAATAAAGAAAAAAGGAAAAAAAGAAAAAAAAAACAAGAAAAAGGAACAAAAAAGAAAAAATAAAAGAAAAAAGAAAATAAAAAAAAGAAAGGAAAAGAAAATAAATTAAAAAAAGGAAAAACAGAAAAAAGAGAAACAAGAAAAAAAAGGGAGGAAAAAAGAAAAAACAGAAAAAAGAGAAAAAGGAAAAAAGAAAAATATTAAAAAAAAGAAAAAAGAGAAAAAAAGGAGAAAAAAAGGAGGAAAAAAAAGAAAAAAAGGAGAAAAAAAAAGAAAAAAAAGAAAAAAAGAAAAAAAGAAAAAAAGAAAAAGAAGAAAAAAAAAGAAAAAAAGGAGAAAAAAAAAGAAAAAAAAGAAAAAAAAAAAAAAAGAAAAAAAAGGAGAAAAAAAAGAAAAAAAGGAGAAAAAAGGAGAAAAAAAGAAAAAAGTAAAAAAAAGAAAAAAAGAAAAAAAGGAGAAAAAAAGGAGAAAAAAAGGAGAAAAAAAGGAGAGAAAAAGGAGAAAAAAGAGGAGAAAAAAGAGGAGAAAAAAGAGGAGAAAAAAGAGGAGAAAAAAAAGGGGAAAAAAGGGGAAAAAAGGGGAAAAAAGGGGGGAAAAAAAAGGGGAAAAAAAGGGGGAAAAAAAAGGGGGAAAAAGGGAAAAAAAGGGAAAAAAAGGGAAAAAAAGGGAAAAAAGGGAAAAAAGGGAAAAAAGGGAAAAAAGGGAAAAAAGGGGAAAAAAAGGGGAAAAAAAGGGGAAAAAAAGGGGAAAAAAAGGGGAAAAAAACAAAAAAAAAAGAATAAAAAAAGGAAAAAAAGGAACAAAGGAAAAAAAGAAAAAAGGAAAAAAAAGGAAAATAAAAGGGAAAAAAAGGAAAAAAGAGAAAAAAAGGAAAAAAGGGAAAAAAAGGAAAAAAGGGAAAAAAAGGAAAAAAGGGAAAAAAAGGGAAAAAGGGAAAAAGGGAAAAAAGGGGAAAAAGGGGAAAAAGGAGAAAAAGGGGAAAAAGGGAAAAAAGGGAAAAAAGGGGAAAAAGGGGAAAAAGGGGAAAAAGGGGAAAAAGGGGAAAAAGGGGAAAAAAAGGGAAAAAGGGAAAAAATTTAAAATTAAATAAATAAGAAAAAAAGGAAGAAAGAAACAAAAAAAGAGAAAAAAGAAAAAAAGGGAAAAAAAGGGGAAAAAAGGGAAAAAAGGGAAAAAAGGGGAAAAAAGGGGAAAAAAGGGGAAAAAAGGGGAAAAAAGGGGAAAAAAGGGGAAAAAAGGGGAAAAAGGGGAAAAAGGGGAAAAAGGGGGAAAAAAGGGAAAAAAAGGGAAAAAAAGGGAAAAAAAGGGAAAAAAAGGAAAAAAAGGAAAAAAGGGAAAAAAAGGGAAAAAAGGGAAAAAAGGGGAAAAAAGGGAAAAAAAGGGAAAAAGGGAAAAAGGGAAAAAAGGGGAAAAAGGGGAAAAAGGAGAAAAAGGGGAAAAAGGGGAAAAAGGGGAAAAAAGGGAAAAAAGGGAAAAAAGGGGAAAAAGGGGAAAAAGGGGAAAAAGGGGAAAAAGGGGAAAAAGGGGAAAAAAAGGGAAAAAGGGAAAAAATTTAAAATTAAATAAATAAGAAAAAAACGAAGAAAGAAAAAAAAAAGAGAAAAAAGAAAAAAAGGGAAAAAAAGGGGAAAAAAGGGAAAAAAGGGAAAAAAGGGGAAAAAAGGGGAAAAAAGGGGAAAAAAGGGGAAAAAAGGGGAAAAAAGGGGAAAAAAGGGGAAAAAGGGGAAAAAGGGGAAAAAGGGGGAAAAAAGGGAAAAAAAGGGAAAAAAAGGGAAAAAAAGGGAAAAAAAGGAAAAAAAGGAAAAAAGGGAAAAAAAGGGAAAAAAGGGAAAAAAGGGGAAAAAAGGGAAAAAAGGGAAAAAAGGGAAAAAAGGGAAAAAAGGGAAAAAAGGGAAAAAAGGGAAAAAAGGGAAAAAAGGGGGAAAAAGGGAAAAAAGGGAAAAAAGGGAAAAAAAGGGGAAAAAAAGGGAAAAAAAAGGGAAAAAAAGGGGAAAATAGGGAAAAAAAAGGGAAAAGAAGGGGAAAAAAAGGGAAAAAATTAAAACTAAATAAGAAAAAAACAAAGAAAGAAACAAAAAAAGGGAAAAAGGGAAAAAAAGGGAAAAAAGGGAAAAAATCAAAGGAAAGAAGGAAATAAAGAAACAAAAAAAGAGGGAAAAAAGGTAAAAAAAGAAAATCAGGAAAAGAAAGCAAAAACAAGCAAAAAAAAAGTAAAGAAAAAAGACAAAAAAAGAAAAAAGAGGAAAAAAGAGGAAAAAAGGAGAAAAGAAAAAAAAGAGGGAAAAAACCAAAAGAAAAATGAAAAAAGGGGAAAAAAAGGAAAAAAAAAGGACAAAAAAAAAGAAAAAAACCCTAAAAAAAACATAAAATGGAAGGAAAAAAAGAGGAAAAAACCATAAAAAAGAGAAACAAATCAACAAAGACAAAAAAGGGCCCAAACTGCAACTTTTCACCGTTCTGTTTTGCCCCCAAAATGCCCCAAATTCCCTTGGATTTGCCCCAAATTCTTGGCAGATCCCCAAGTCCCAAGATGGCCGCCGAGACCTCTCTGTCCTTTCCTCTCTATGGTCCGGGGGGGTTTTCAGTCCTCCAGGGGGGGTCCTGAGTCCTCCAGGAGCTTTCCCAGAATCCTGCGGGGCGGCTGCGAGGGACCTGGGGGGGGAGAAAGGGGAGTTTGGGGTGAAAAAGGGGGATTTTGGGGCTTTTTGGGGGGAAAAGGGGATTTTGGGGGGTTTATGAGGAAAAAAGGGGGGTTTGGGGTGAAAAAAGGGGATTTTGGGGTTTTATGAGGGAAAAAAGGGATTTTGGGGTGAAAAAAGGGGATTTTTGGGGTTAAAAAAGGGGATTTTGGGGGTTTGGGGTGAAAAAAGGGGATTTGGGGGGTTTTATGAGGTAAAAAATGGGGATTTTGGGGTGGAAAAGGGGGATTTGAGGGTTTGGGGTGAAAAAAGGGGATTTTGGGGCTTTATGAGGTAAAAAATGGAGATTTTGGGGTTAAAAAGGGGGATTTGAGGGTTTGGGGTGAAAAAGGGGGATTTTGGGGTTTTTGAGGTAAAAAATGGGGATTTTGGGGTGGAAAAGGGGGATTTGAGGGTTTGGGGTGAAAAAAGGGGATTTTGGGGGTTTTATGAGGGAAAAAATGGGGATTTTGGGGTGGAAAAGAGGGATTTGGGGGTTTGGGGTGAAAAAAGGGGATTTTGGGGGTTTTATGAGGTAAAAATGGGGATTTTGGGGTGGAAATGAGGGATTTGAGGGTTTGGGGTGAAAAAAGGGGATTTTGGGGTTTGGAAAAATGATTGGGGTGGAAAAGGGGATTTGGGGTCAGGCGTAGGGATTTTGGGTTGGTAAAAATGGGATTTTGGGGTGGAAAAGGGGGATTTGAGGGTTTGGGGTGAAAAAGGGGATTTTGGGGTTTTATGGGGAAAAGGATTTTGGGGTGAAAAAGGGATTTTGGGGTGGAAAAGGGGGATTTGGGGGTTTGGGGTGAAAAAGGGGGATTTTGGGGTTTTTATGAGGTAAAAAATGGGGATTTTGGGGTGAAAAAGGGGGATTTGGGGGTTTGGGGTGAAAAAAGGGGATTTTGGGGTTTTATGAGGGAAAAAAGGGGATTTTGGGGTTAAAAAAGGGGATTTTGGGGGCTTGGGGTGAAAAAAGGGGATTTTGGGGGTTTTATGAGGTAAAAAATGGGGATTTTGGGGTGGAAAAGGAGGATTTGAGGGTTTGGGGTGAAAAAAGGGGATTTTGGGGGTTTTATGAGGAAAAAATGGGGATTTTGGGGTGGAAAAGGGGATTTGAGATTTGGGGTGAAAAAAGGGGATTTTGGGGGTTTTTGAGGTAAAAAATGGGGATTTTGGGGTGGAAAAGGGGATTTGGGGGTTTGGGGTGAAAAAAGGGGATTTTGGGGGTTTTATGAGGTAAAAAATGGGGATTTTGGGGTGGAAAAGGGGGATTTGGGGGTTTGGGGTGAAAAAAGGGGATTTTGGGGTTTTATGAGGTAAAAAATGGGGATTTTGGGGTGGAAAGGGGATTTGGGAGTTTGGGTGAAAAAGTGGGGGTTTTGGGGTAAAATGGGGTTTTGGGGTGGAAAAGGGGATTTAGAGGTTTGGGGTGAAAAAGGATTTTGGGGTTTTGAGGTAAAAAGGGGATTTGGGGTGGAAAAGGGATTGGGGGTTTGGGGTGAAAAAAGGGGATTTTGGGGGTTTTTGAGGTAAAAAATGGGGATTTTGGGGTGGAAAAGGGGGATTTGGGGGTTTGGGGTGAAAAATGGGGATTTTGGGTTTAGTAGGGTGGGGATTTTGGGGTGAAAGGGGATTTGAGGGTTTGGGGAGTGTGGATTTTGGGGTTTTGGGGTAAAAGTGGGATTTTGGGGTAAAAAATGGGGATTTTGGGGTGGAAAAGGGGGATTTGGGGTTTGGGGTGAAAAAAGGGGATTTTGGGGGTTTTATGAGGTAAAAAATGGGGATTTTGGGGTGGAAAATGGGGATTTAGAGGTTTGGGGTGAAAAAAGGGGATTTTGGGGGTTTTTGAGGTAAAAAATGGGGATTTTGGGGTTTTTATGAGGTGAAAAATGGGATTTTAGGGTGAAAAATGGGATTTTGGGGTTTTGGGGTGAAAAAAAAGGATTTTGGGGTTATTTTGAGAGAATAAATGAGGTTTTGGGTTTTTTGGGGGTGAAAAAAGGAGATTTTGGGGCTTTCAGGGTGAAAAAGAGGATTTTGAGGGTTTTTTGAGGGGATTTTGGGGTGAAAAAAGGGGATTTGGGGGGCGGTTGGGGGAAAAAAGGGGAGTTTGGGGTTTTTGGGGGAAAAAGGGGGGATTTTTGGAGAAAAAGGGATTTTGGGGGAAAAAAAGGGGTTTTGGGGTTTGAGGGAATTGTGGGGGGTTCTGGGGTGTGGCAAAGGGGGGGTTTTGGGGTGAAAAACGGGGATTTTGGGGCAAACTCACCCAAATTGTGGGCGATGGCGTCGAGGAGGCGGCGGCCGCTGCGGCTCCGGCTGAGGAGGGGGAGGTGGCCCTGAAATGGGGGAAAAAAGAGGGATTTTGGGCAAAAAACTGAAAGGAAGAAGCCCCAGGGGGAAGAGGGAGGCAAAAAGAAGGAGTTTGGCCCCAAAACGGGGAATTCCCAGCCCAAAAATTAAGGGTTTTACCCCAAAACGAAAAACTTTGCCTAAAATCAAGGGTTTTGCCCTAAATTGAAGGATTTTACCTCAAAAATTAAGGTTTTTAGCCCAAAGCGATCTCATCACACTAAAACCTCCAAGATCTCACCCAAAAACCAAAAAAAAAACCCCAAAAACAAAGCTTTTTGGCCCAAAATGAAGCTTTTTAACCAAAAACTCAATTTTTCAAACTCCAAACCAACTTTTTCCCAAAACCACAAAATTTTCACCCAAAAACCCCCATTTTTTCCCCAAAACCCCCATTTCCCCCCAAACCCCCTCTCCCTTCCCCCCCCACCAAGTTCCCTTTACCAAAAACCTCCATTTTCCCCAAAAACCCCATTTTTTTCCCCAAACCCCCATTCCCCACCAAAAACCTTCATTTTTCCCCAAAACCCCCATTTTTCACCTCAAAAACCCCCATTTTTTTTCCCCAAAACCCCCATTTCCCCCCAAACCCAACCTCTTTGCGTTTCCTTCCACTCCCCCTCACCGCTTTACCCAAAACCGCCGTTTTTTCCCCCAAAACAGTTTCCCCTTCTAAAAACCTCAATTTTCGCCCTAAAACCGCCGTTTTTTTGCCCAAAATCCCCGTTTTTCGGCCCAAAACTCACCCTGAGCTTCCTCACCAACCGCCTCTTGGTCCGGGGGGGCACTGAGGGGGACCCCAAAAGTGCTGCCCAGAGGTGGCTCCCGGGGGGGCTGAGGGAGAGGGAGAGGAGGGGGGGGAGGGGCAGAGCCCCCAAACTCTCCAAAACCCATCGGGGGTCCCCAAAATTCAGGAGGTGTTGGAGCAGCTGAGACCCCCCCGGGGTCAGGGGGGGGACCCCAAAATCGGGCTGGAAAAGGGGAAAAAAGGGATTATTAAAAAAAAAAGGAAAAAAATTTGGTGGAAAACGGGGAAGAAACGAAGGAATTAGGGAAAAAATAGAAATGGGGGAAAAAAAGCGAATTTTGGGAAAATTTGGGGGGTTTGGGGGGATTTGAGGGGATTTGGGGGGATTTGGGGGGAAATTGGGGGAAATTGGGGGGATTTTGGGGGGAAAAACTTGGGGAAACCTCTGGAAGTTGTGAGGAAAAACCAAGGAAATTTCCCAGAATTCTGAGGTAATTTTTGGGATTTTGGGAAATTTGGGATTTAAGGAAATTTAAGTGATTTTGAGGAGAATTCTGAAAAAATTTTGAGGGAATTTGGGGGATTTTGGGAGATTGGGGATTTGGGAGGGAATTTGGGGGAAAAACTTGGGGAAACCTCTGGAAGTTGTGAGGAAAAACCAACAAAATTTCCCAGAATTCTGAGGTAATTTTGTGGAATTTTGGGAAATTTTGGGGAATTTAAGGAAATTTAAGTGATTTTAAGGGAATTCTGAAAAAATTTGGAGGAATTTGGGGGGATTTTGAGAGAATTTGGGGGATTTTAGGAG
Source organism: Archilochus colubris (assembly GCA_023079485.1). Taxonomy (NCBI): domain Eukaryota; kingdom Metazoa; phylum Chordata; class Aves; order Apodiformes; family Trochilidae; genus Archilochus; species Archilochus colubris. Next base: position 248,029 of record JALBCY010000090.1, read on the forward strand.
GAATTTGGGGGGAAAACCAGGGGAAACCTCTCGAAAGTCTGAGGAAAAACCAAGGAAATTTCCCAGAATTCTGAGGTAATTTTGTGGAATTTTGGGAAATTTTGGGGAATTTAAGGAAATTTAAGTAATTTTGAGGGAATTCTGAAAAAATTTGGAGGGATTTGGGGGATTTTAGGGGGAATTTGAGGGAAAAACTTGGGGAAACGTCTGGAAGTTGTGAGGAAAAACCAAGGAAATTTCCCAGAATTCTGAGGTAATTTTGTGGGAATTTTGGGAAATTTTGGGGAATTTAAGGAAATTTAAGTAATTTTGAGGGAATTCTGAAAAATTTTGAGGGAATTTGGGGGATTTTGAGAGAATTTGGGGGAAATTTGGGGGAAAAACTTGGGGAAACCTCTGGAAGTTCTGAGGAAAAACCAATGAAATTTCCCAGAATTCTGAGGTAATTTTGTGGGATTTTGGGAAATTTTGGGGAATTTAAAGAAATTTAAGTAATTTTGACGGAATTCTGAAAAAATTTGAGGGAATTTGGGGGATTTTGGGGGATTCTAGGGGAAATTTGGGGGGAAAACTTGGGGAAACTTCTGGAAGTTCTGAGGAAAAATCAACAAAATTTCCCAGAATTCTGAGGTAATTTTGTGGAATTTTGGGAAATTTTGGGGAATTTAAGGAAATTTAAGTAATTTTGAGGAAATTCTGAAAAATTTTGAGGGAATTTGGGGGATTTTGGGGGATTTTAGGGGGAATTTTGGGGGAAAAACTTGGGGAAACCTCTGGAAGTTGTGAGGAAAAACCAAGGAAATTTCCCAGAATTCTGAGGTAATTTTGTGGGAATTTTGTGGAATTTTGGGAAATTTTGGGGAATTTAAGGAAATTTAAGTGATTTTGAGGGAATTCTGAAAAATTTTGAGGGAATTTGGGGGATTTTGAGAGAATTTGGGGGGGATTTGGGGGGAAATTGGGGGGAAAACCAGGGGAAACCTCTCGAAAGTCTGAGGAAAAACCAACGAAATTTCCCAGAATTCTGAGGTAAATTTGTGGGATTTTGGGGAATTTTTGACATTTTTGGGGAATTTAAGGAAATTTAAGTAATTTTGAGGGAATTCTGAAAAAATTTTGAGGGATTTTGGGGGAATTTTGGGGGAAATTTGGGGGGAAAAACTTGGGGAAACCTCTGGAAGTTGTGAGGTAAAACCAACAAAATTTCCCAGAATTCTGAGGTAATTTTGTGGGAATTTTGGGGAATTTGTGGCATTTTTGGGGAATTTAAGGAAATTTAAATAATTTTGAGGGAATTCTGAAAAAATTTGGAGAGAGTTTGGGGGATTTTGGGGGATTTTAGAGGGAATTGGGGGGAAAAACTTGGGGAAACCTCTGGAAGTTGTGAGGAAAAACCAAGGAAATTTCCCAGAATTCTGAGGTAATTTTGTGGAATTTTGGGAAATTTTGGGGAATTTAAGGAAATTTAAGTGATTTTGAGGGAATTCTGAAAAAATTTGGAGAGAATTTGGGGGATTTTAGGGGGAATTTTGGGGGGAAAACTTGGGGAAACCTCTGGAAGTTGTGAGGAAAAACCAAGGAAATTTCCCAGAATTCTGAGGTAAATTTGTGGAATTTTGGGGAATTTTGGGAATTTTCAGGAATTTTCAGAAATTTTTAGGAATTTGAGAGAATTTTGAGGGAATTTTGATGGAATTTGATGGAATTTTGAGGGAATTCTGGGGGGTTTTGGGGTCACCTGCTCCGTGTCCCCCTCCCCCAGGGGTCTGAGCCCCCCCAGTGCCCTCAGGCAGAGGCGGCGCCGCTCGGGGGGGTCCCAGCAGCCGAAAGCCTATTGGACGAGAGAGAAAAGGGGGCGGGGCTTAGCAAGCGGGCGTGGTCACCCTGAAAAGGGGCGTGGTTTGCTCAAAGGGGGCGTGGCTTGAGATAAACCCCTCCCCTTATGTCCCCTCAAAGCCATGGAGGGGGCGTGGCTTGAAGAAGGGGCGTGGCTTGAAGGGGTGTGGCTCGAGAGGGGCGTGGCCTACCTGGAAGAGGAAGCGCAGCGCCCCCTGCTGGGTGGGAGGAGCCCGTTGGCAGGCGGCCATCATGGCGGTCAGGACACCCACGTGACCACGGGCCAATGGCTGCGAGAGGGCGGGGCCCAGCTCCTCAAGCACCTCCCCCACCTGGTGACGTCAGCGAGTGAGGCCACGCCCACATGGGTTTAGCCCCGCCCTTTTTAAGCCCCGCCTGCTCAAGCTCCACCCATTTCAGGCCCCACCCCTTTAAGCCCCGCCCATTTTAGCCCCTCCCGTGACCACACCCATTTCAACCCCTCCCATTAAAGCCCCACCCACCTTTAGCCCCTCCCATCTTGACCACACCCACTTTTGGCCCCTCCCTCCTTGGCCACACCCACTTTAAACCCCTCCCTTGTTGACCACACCCACCTCAAGCCCCTCCCACTTTACCCCACCCACCTTTAGCCCCTCCCTCCCTGGCCACACCCACATCAAGCCCCTCCCACTTTACCCCACCCACTTTCAACCCCTCCCTCCTTGGCCACACCCACTTAAAGCCCCACCTACTCTTTACCCCTCCCTTCTTGACCACGCCCACTTCTAGCCCCTCCTATTCAAGCCCCACCCCTTTTAGCCCCACCCACAAGCTCCTCCCACTTTGACCACACCCACTTTTAGACCCCTCCCTCTTAAGCCACACCCACTTTAAGCCCCTCCCACTCAAACCCCGCCCACCTTTACCCCCTCCCTCATTGGCCACACCCCCTTTTAACACCCCCCCTTCTTGACCACGCCCACTTCAAGCCCCTCCCTCCTTGGCCACACCCCCTTTTAACACCCCCCCTTCCTGACCACGCCCACTTCAAGCCCCTCCCCCTTGGCCACACCCCCTTTAAGCCCCTCCCACTCAACCCCCCTCCCACCTTTAGCCCCTCCCTCTTTGACCCCGCCCCTCCCTTTTAAGCCCCGCCCCCTCCCCTCCCAAGCCCCGCCTACCAGGTCGGGCGGGGCGTGTTCCAGGAACCTCTGGAGGCCGTGATTGGCCACGGGGTGGTTGGCCACGCCCACCAGGTGCCCCTTCAGCTGCCGGAAGAGACCCCGTAGCTCCTCGGGCCCCGCCACCGTCATGGCCGCCTCCAGCAGGCGGCTCCGCGCGGGGTCGCCCAGGGCCAGCACCAGGGGCGAGCTGGCCAATCAGAGAGCGGCGTTAGAGGGGGGTGGGGCTCAGAGCCAATCAGGGGTCAGGAAGGGGGGGGGGGGAGGTCAGGGGAGGGGTTGGACCAATCAGAACGCACCTTCCTGAGGGGTCGGAGCCTTCTGGGGCGAGCTGGCCAATCAGGGAGCGGCAGAGGCGGGCGCAGGCTGCTGATTGGCTGCGGCTCAGGGCCAGCAGCGCCCCCTGCAGGCAGAGGTTGGCACAGGGCGGGGTCAGGAGCGCTAAAGGAGGGGGGGGGGGGTGTTAATTAAGGCTTAATTAGGAGTTAATTAATGGGGTGAAAAACCCCGAAATTGGGCAAATTCGGGCAGAATCGCTGCTGCTTCCTGCCCGGGGGCGTTTTGGGGCAAAACGAGGGGATTTTGGGGTTCTTACAGCTCAGGTTTGCCTCGAATTGGTCCGCCAGGCGCTCCAGGAGGAGGGGGAAGGAAGGGGGAAGCTCCGCCCCTTTCTGTGGCCACGCCCCTTTCGGTGGTGGCTCCGCCTCCTGCTGGCTTGGCCACGCCCCTTTTCGCTTTGGCTCCGCCTCTGGGGGGGGGGGGGAAGGGTTGGAGACCCCAAAATGGCCACAAATCACCCCAAAACACCCCAAATCCCCCCAAAATGCCCCAAAAGACCCCAAAATCCCCCAAATTCCCCTCAAAATGCCCCAAAACAGCTCCAAAGAACCCCAAAACAACCAAATTACCCCCAAAATCCCCCCCAAAAACCTTGAATTACCCCAAAATGCCCCAAATCCCCCCAAAATGCCCTAAATCCCAAATTGCCCCAAATTCCCCCCCAAAAACCCCCAAATCACCCCAAAAAAAACCCCAAATCCCCCCCAAAATGCCCCAAATCCCCCCTAAATCCTCTTAAACCTCCTAAATCCCATTTCTCCCCTAAATCCTCCCCCATTCCCCCCCTAAACCTCCTTAAATCCCCCCCAAAACCTCTTAATTTACCCCAAATCCCCCCTAAATCCCCCAAACCCCCTTAAACCCCCCCAAAACCCCTTAAATCCCCCAAACATCCCCTAAATCCCCTTAAATCCCCCCAAATCCCATTTCCCCCTCATTCCCCCCCTAAATCCCCCCAAATCCCCTTAAATCCCCATTTCCCCCCTAAATCCCCCTTAAATCCCCCCCAAATCCTCCCCAAACCCCATTTCCCCCCTAAATCCCCCAAATCCCCCCCAAAACCCCTTAAATCCCCTCAAACCCCCTCATTTCCCCCTAAATCCCCCCATTCCCCCCTTAAATCCCCCAAAACCCCCCCAAATCCCCTTAAACCCCCTCATTTCCCCCTAAATCCCCCAAACCCCCCCAAAACCCCTTAAATCCCCCCAAATCCCCCCCTAAATCCCCCAAATCCCCTTAAATCCCCCAAATCCCCCCCTAAATCCCCTTAAATCCCCCCTAAATCCCCCCAAATCCCCCAAACATCCCCTAAATCCCCTTAAATCCCCCCAAATCCCCTTAAACCCACCAAATCCCCTTAAATCCCCCAAATCCCCTTAATCCCCCCCAAATCCCCTTAAACCCCCCAAATCCCCCTATAATCCCCCTTAATTCCCCCCAAAACCCCTTAAATCCCCCCTAAACTCCCCCCAAAACCCTTAAATCCCCCCCTAATTCCCCCAAATCCCCCTTAAACCCCCCAAATCCCCTTAAACCCCCCAAATTCCCTTAAACCCCCTCATTTCCCCCCAAATCCCCCCCTAAATCCCCCAAATCCCCCCAAAATATCCCCAAATCCCATTAAATCCCCCAAATTCCCCCCTAAATCCCCCCATAATCCCCCTTAAATCCCCTCATTTTCCCCTAAATCCCCCAAACCCCCCCATTTCCCCCTAAACCCCCCCAAAACCCCTTAAATCCCCCAAACATCCCCTAAATCCCCTTAAATCCCCCCAAATCCCCTTAAATCCCCCCAAATCCCCTCATTCTCCCCCTAAATCCCCCAAATCCCCCAAATCCCCTTAAATCCCCCCTAAATCCCCTTAAATCCCCCCTAAATCCCCTTAAATCCCACCAAAATCCCCTTAAATCCCCCCTAAATCCCCTTAAATCCCACCAAAATCCCCTTAAATCCCCCCAAATCCCCTTAAATCCCCCCTAAATCCCCTTAAATCCCCCCCAAATCCCCTTAAACCCTCCCAAATCCCCTTAAATCCCCCCAAATCCCCCATTAAATCCCCCCCAAATCCCCTTAATTCCCCATTTCCCCCTAAATCCCCTTAATTCCCCCCCAAACCCCCTAAATCCCCCCCAAACCCCCAAAACCCCCCAAATCCCCCCCAAACCCCCCTCCTCACCTTCTCGGGGGATCCCCCCCAGCACCCTCAGCAGGGCCCTGAGGACGAAGCTGCTTGGGGGGTGCTGAGCAAACCCCACCAGGTCCCCCAAAACCCCTTCCCCCAGCTCCTCCACAGCCCCCAAAACCCCCCCAAAACCCCCCAAATCCCCCCCAAAACCCCTCAGAACCCCCAAAACCTCCCCCAGGGCGCTCTCCAGAACCCGAGCACCCAATGGGTGCCCCGGGGGTCCCTCCAGACCCCCCCGACCCAAATCTGGCAAGATCCACCCCAAAAGCTTTAGGGGGGCTTTGGGGAGCAGGGCTTGGAGGAGCCGAGACCCCCAAGGGTCCTGGGAGACCTGGGTGGGGTCTGAGAGCAGCACCTCGGAGAGGACGTTTGGGGTGAAAAGTGCTGAAAAAGGGCAAAAAAAAAATAGTTAAAAACCATTAAAAACGTTCAATGTCTTCCTAGGTATCAAAAAGACCCAAAACTCCCCTTTTTCCCCCCAAAAATCCCCCTTTCTCACCCCAAAATCCCCTTTTCCTCTCATAAAAACCCATTTTTCACCCCAAAATCCCTTTTTTCCCCCCAAAATCCCCTATTTCCACTCATAAAACCCCCAAATCCCCTTTTTTCCCCCCAAAATACCCTTTTTTCACTCATAAAACCCCAAAATCCCCCTTTTTCCCCCCAAAATACCCTTTTTTCACTCATAAAACCCCAAAATCCCTTTTTTCCCCCCAAAATACCCTTTTTTCACTCATAAAACCCCAAAATCCCCTTTTTCCCCCCAAAATACCCTTTTTTCACTCATAAAACCCCAAAATCCCCTTTTTTCACCCCAAATCCCCATTTTTTCCTCATAAAAACCCCAAAATCCCCTTTTTTCCCCCAAAAATTCCCTTTTTTCACTCATAAAACCCCAAAATCCCCTTTTTTCACCTCACAATCCCTTTTTTCCCCCAAAAACCCCCTTTTTTCCTCATAAAACCCCCAAAACCCCCTTTTTAACCCCAAAATCTCCTTTTTTCACCCCAAAACCCCCTTTTCCCCTCATAAACCCCCCAAAATCCCCTTTTTAACCCCAAAACCCCCTTTTCCCCTCATAAAACCCCAAAATCCCCTTTTTTCCCCCAAAACCCCTAAGATCCCCTTTTTTAACCCCAAAACCCCCCTTTTTTCCTCATAAAAACCCCAAAATCCCCTTTTTTCCCCCAAAGACCCCAAAAATCTCCTTAAATACCTCCAAAATACCTCAAAGACCCCAAAACCCCCCTAAAATCCTCTTAAATACCCCAAAAATACCTCAGAAACCCCAAATCCCCCCAAAATACCTCAAAGACCCCCAAAATCCCCCCTAAAATCCTCTTAAAGACCCCAAAAAGACCTCAAAGACCCCAAACCCCCCCTAAAATATCCTTAAATACCCCAAAATACCTCAGAAACCCCAAATCCCCCCCCAAAACCCCTCAGAAACCCCAAATCCCCTCAGAGACCCCAGAACCCCCTCAGAAATCCCCCAAATCCCCTCAGAACCCCCCAAAACCACCTCACAAACCCAAATCCCCCCCAGAGACCCCAAACCCCCCCTAAAACCCCCTCAGAAACCCCCAAACCACCCCAAAACCCCCCAAGCCCCCTCAGAGACCCCCCCCAACCCCTCCTTTCCCCCCGCTTTAAATCTCCTCACCCATCTCCTCAGCGCTCAGCCCTTCCTTCAGCGTTTCCAGAACCTTGCGGAAATACGACGAAGTCTCCGGGTCCAAACGGGACCTCCGAGCCGAACCCCCCCGAACCGAACCCCCCCGTTTCCGAACCCCCCCCATAGCTCTGAGGTAAAACAGCGGAGAAACGGGAGGAGGAGGAGGAGGAGACAAAATGGCGGCGCCCGCGCTTCCTTTTCCCGCCTCCCGGGGGCCTCCCACAAAATGGCGGCGCCCTCCTCCGCCTCACACAACGGCGCCCAATAGGGGAACAAAATGGCGGCGCCCTTTGCCGTACAACATGGCGGCCCCCACCGGGTATCCCAGAATGCACCGCGCCAACGGGAAGCCTATAAACCCCGCAGGCCACGCCCCCTTCCCGGCATTCCCCGCGCAGCCCCGGACCCTGCGGCCGCCGCCCGGAGCCGTTGCCATGGTGAGGAGACCCCCAGCATCCCACAATGCCCCGCGACGGGACCCCCACCCCACCAGTGCCTCCCAGTTACCTCCCAGTAACCCCCAGTTACCCCCCGGACCCTCCCAGTTACCCCCAGGCCCTTCCCAGTTACCTCCCAGTTCATCCCAGTTACCTCCCAGTCTCTCCTGGCCCCTCCCAATCCCCTCCCAGTCCGTCCCAGTAGCTCCCAGTGCCCCCCAGTTACCTCCCAGTTACCCCCAAGCCCTTCCCAGTTACCTCCCAGTTCATCCCAGTTACCCTCAAGCCCTCCCAGTTACCTCCCAGTTCATCCCAGTGCCCCCCAGTAGCTCCCAGTAACCTCTGATTACCCCCAGTCCTTCCCAGTTACCCCCAAGCCCCTCCCAGTCTCCTCCCAGTGCATCCCAGTTCCCTCCCAGTTATCTCCCAGTAACCTCCCAGTGCCCCCCAGTCCTTCCCAGTAACCTCCAGTTCCCACCCAGTCCCTCCCAGTTACCCCCAGGCCCTTCCCAGTCCCTCCCAGCCCCTCCCAATCCCCTCCCAGTCTGTCTCAGTAGCTCCCAGTAACCTCCCAGTTCATCCCAGTAACCTCCCAGTAGCTCCCAGTCCCTCCCAGTTATCTCCCAGTGCCTCCCAGTCCCCTCCCAGTCCTTCCCAGTCGCTCCCAGTTCCTCCCAGTTACCCCCAAGCCCCTCCCAGTCCCTCCCAATCCCTCCCAATCCCTCCCAGTAGCTCCCAGTCCCTTCCAGTTACCCCCCAGTAGCTCCCAGTTCCTCCCAGTTACCCCAAGCCCCTCCCAGTTAACTCCCAGTTCATCCCAGTTACCCCCAGTCCCTCCCAGTAACCGCCAGTTACCTCCCAGTAATGCCCAAACCCCATCCCAGTTGCCTCCCAGTTTATTCCAGTCCCTCCCAGTCCCTCCCAGTTCCCTCCCAGTAACCCCCAGTCCCTCCCAGTAACTCCCAAACCCCATCCCAGTTGCCTCCCAGTTTATTCCAGTAGCTCCCAGTGCCTCCCAGTGCCTCCCAGTTCCCTCCCAGTGCCTCCCAGTGCCTCCCAGTCCCTCCCAATCCCTCCCAGTGCCTCCCAGTCCCTCCCAGTTTCCTCCCAGTCCCTCCCAGTCCCTCCCAGTTCCCTCCCAGTCCCTCCCAGTTCCCTCCCAGTTCCCTCCCAGTGCCTCCCAGTCCCTCCCAGTCCCTCCCAGTCCCTCCCAGTCCCTCCCAGTTCCCTCCCAGTCCCTCCCAGTCCCTCCCAGTGCCTCCCAGTCTCTCCCAGCTTCTTCCCAGTCCTCCCAGTTCCCTCCTCCCAGTCCTCCCATCCCTCCCAGTCCTCCTCCCAGTTCCTCCTCCTAGTCCTCCCAGTCCTCCCAGTTTCCCCAGTCCTCCCTATCCTCCCAGTCCCTCCCAGTCCCTCCCAGTCCTCTAGTCCTCCCAGTCCTCCCAGTCCCTCCTAGTCCTCCTCTAGCTCCTCCCAGTCCTCCTAGTTCTTTCCTAGCCTTCCTAGTCCTCCCAGTCCCCAGTTCCCTCCCAGTCCCTCCCAGTAACCCCCAGTCCCAGCACGGCCGCCGGAAGTCGGGGATCCCGGATGCGGCTGCGCAGCGGAAGCGGGAGGAGAAGCTACGTCACTTCCGCTCCAAGATGGCCGCCCTGCTGGAGAAGGTGCCCCGCTTGGCCCCGCCCCCTTTATCACGTCACCGCCTTCACTTCCCACGTGACGTTTACGCCCCGCCCGCTTTAGGCGTCACGTGACGTGCTGGACCCGGAAGTGCTGAAGCTGAGCCAGGAAGTGCTGGAAAAGAACCCGGATGTGGGAACGGCCTGGAACCTGAGGAGGAGGCAACTGGGAGCACTGGGAGGGGACTGGGGTGTACTGGGAGGGACTGGGAGGGACTGGGAGGGGACTGGGAGGGCACTGGGAGGGAATGGGAGGGACTGGGAGGGGCTGGGAGGGACTGGGGGGGACTGGGAGGGACTGGGAGGGAACTGGGGGGCTACTGGGGCATACTGGGAGAGACTGGGAGGCACTGGGAGGCACTGGGAGGGAGTGGGAGCAACTGGGAGGCACTGGGAGATACTGAGGGGCACTGGGATGGCACTGCATGGGACTGGGAGGCATTGTGGGGCACTGGTCTCTACTGGTCTGTACTGGGAGGGGTCTGTAGGTCCCAAGGTTCCTTTTTACTGGTTTATACTGGTCTGTACTGGTCCATACTGGTCTATACTGGTTTATCCTGGTGTGTACTGGGAGCCACACTCCGCTTTACTGGTCTAAACTGGTCCAAACTGGTCCATACTGGTCCATCTCCCCCTTTCCTCCCCATTCCTCCTGTTTTGGGGCTTCCTCTTTACTGGTCCATACTGGTCCATACTGGTCTATACTGGTCTATACTGGTTTATACTGGGAGAGCAACACCTTCTCACTGGTCCAAACTGGTCCAAACTGGTCCTTACTGGTCCTCTGCCACTTCCTCCCCATTCCTCCTTTTCCCCGGGGTTTTCGGCCTCCATACTGGTCCATACTGGTCCATACTGGTTTATACTGGTCCATACTGGTTTATACTGGTTTTACTGGGAGCAACCTGTCCCCCTTTCCCTCCCCCTTCCCTCCCCATTCCTCCTTGTCCCCGGGGTTCTCGGCCTCCATACTGGTCCCTACTGGTCCATACTGGTCTATACTGGTTTATACTGGTCCATACTGGTCTATACTGGTTTATACTGGTATGATTCCTGTGGTCCAAACTGGTCCTTACTGGTCCCTCTCCCTCTTCCCTCCCCATTCCTCCTTTTCCCCGGGGTTTTCGGGCTCCATACTGGTTTATACTGGTTTATACTGGTCTATACTGGTCCATACCGGTTTATACTGGTTTATACTGGTTTATACTGGGAGAGCAACACCCTCTCACTGGTCCAAACTGGTCCTTACTGGTCCCTCTCCCCCTTCCCTCCCCATTCCTCCTTTTCCCCGGGGTTTTCGGCCTCCATACTGGTCCCTACTGGTCTGTACTGGTCTATACTGGTCTATACTGGTCTATACTGGTATATACTGGTTTATACTGGGAGAGCAACACCCTCTAACTAGTCCATACTGGTCCTTACTGGTCCATCTCCCCCTTCCCTCCCCATTCCTCCTTTTCCCCGGGGTTTTCGGGCTCCATACTGGTCCATACTGGTCCGTACTGGTCCATACTGGTCTATACTGGTCCATACTGGTCCATACTGGTTTAACAACACCTCACTGGTCCAAACTGGTCCAAACTGGTCCTTACTGGTCCATCTCCCCCTTTCCTCCCCATTCCTCCTGTTTTGGGGGCTTTTTTTCCCCTTTACTGGTCCATACTGGTCCATACTGGTTTATACTGGTATATACTGGTCTATACTGGTTTATACTGGGAGAGCAACACCCTCTCACTGGTCCAAACTGGTCCAAACTGGTCCTTACTGGTCCATCTCCCCCTTCCCTCCCCATTCCTCCTTTTCCCCGGGGTTTTTGGCCTCCATACTGGTCCATACTGGTCCATACTGGTTTATACTGGTCTATACTGGTCTATACTGGTTTATACTGGGAGAGCAACACCCTCTCACTGGTCCAAACTGGTCCTTACTGGTCCCTCTCCCCCTTCCCTCCCCATTCCTCCTTTTCCCCGGGGTTTTCGGGCTCCATACTGGTCCCTACTGGTCCGTACTGGTTTATACTGGTTTATACTGGTTTGTACTGGTTGCAGGGTGGACTCTGAGCTCTCATTGGTCGGGGGGTGCCTGGGGGTGAACCCCAAGTCCTACGGGGCGTGGCACCACCGGGGGTGGGTGCTGGGGCACCGCCCCTCCCCCCACCCAGACCCCCTCTGCGACCGCCTGCTGGCCACGGACCCCCGCAACTGTGAGTCATACTGGTTTATACTGGTTTGTACTGGTTTGGGGTTTCTGGGGGTCGGGGAGGGGGGGAAAGGGGGGGATGGGTACTGGGAGGGACTGGGAGCGACTGGGAGTGACTGGGAAGGGGTAAAGGGGGTGTAAAGGGGGTTTAAGGGGGTTTAAAGGGATTGGGGTGTACTGGTTTATACTGGTTTGTACTGGTTTGGGGTTTCTGGGAGGTGGGGAGGGGGGGAAAGGGGGGGGATGGGGACTGGGAGGGACTGGGAGCAACTGGGAGGGACTGGGATGGACTGGGAGTGACTGGGAAGGACTGGGAGGCTTAGATTGGCTTATACTGGTTTATACTGGTTTGGACTGGTTTGGGGTTTCTGGGAGGTGGGGAGGGGGGAAAAGGGGGGGGATGGGGACTGGGAGGGACTGGGAGCAACTGGGAGGGACTGGGATGGACTGGGAGTGACTGGGAAGGACTGGGAGGCTTAGATTGGCTTATACTGGTTTATACTGGTTTGGACTGGTTTGGGGTTTCTGGGGCTCGGGGAGGGGGGGAAAGGGGGGGGATGGGGACTGGGAGGGACTGGGAGTGACTGGGATGGACTGGGAGTGACTGGGAAGGATTGGGAGGCTTAGATTGGTTTATACTGGTTTATACTGGTTTGGACTGGTTTGGGGTTTCTGGGGGTTGGGGAGGGGGGGAAAGGGGGGGGATGGGGACTGGGAGGGACTGGGAGCAACTGGGAGGGACTGGGAGCAACCAGGACGCACTGGGAGGGGTTTAAGATGCGTAGAAAGGGGACTGGTTTATACTGGTTTATACTGGTTTGGACTGGGAGAGGGTTCTGGAGGGGGGGTTAAGGGGGGGATGGGGACTGGGAGGGACTGGGAGCAACTGGGAGGAACTGGGAGGGACTGGGAGTGACTGGGAGGGACTGGGAGTGACTGGGAAGGATTGGGAGGCTTAGATTGGTTTATACTGGTTTATACTGGTTTGGACTGGTTTGGGGTTTCTGGGAGGTGGGGAGGGGGGGAAAGGGGGGGGATGGGGACTGGGAGGAACTGGGAGCAACTGGGAGGGACTGGGAGGGAGTGGGAGTGACTGGGAAGGACTGGGAGGCTTAGATTGGCTTATACTGGTTTATACTGGTTTGGACTGGTTTGGGGTTTCTGGGGGTTGGGGAGGGCGGGAAAGGGGGGGGATGGGGACTGGGAGGGACTGGGAGCGACTGGGAGTGACTGGGAAGGGCCTTAGGGGGGTCAAGGGGCCTCCCAGTCCTTACTGGTTTATACTGGGAAGGGGTTAGAGCCCATTTAGGACTGTTTGGCCTTACTGGTTCATACTGGGAGCTACTGGGAAGGGCCTTAGGGGGGTTGGGGAGCCTCCCAGTCCTTACTGGTTTATACTGGGAGGTGCTTAGAGCCTATTTAGGACCACTTAACCTTACTGGTTTGTACTGGGAGCTACTGGGAAGGGCCTTAGGGGGGTCGTGGAGCCTCCCAGTCCTTACTGGTTTATACTGGGAGGTGCTTAGAGCCTATTTAGGGCCACACTTAACCTTACTGGTTTGTACTGGGAGCTACTGGGAAGGGCCTTAGGGGGGTCGGGGAGCCTCCCAGTCCTTACTGGTTTATACTGGGACCTACTGGGAATGGGCTTGGGGCTTCCTGGGTGGGGTTTTGAGCCTCCCAGTCCTTACTGGTTTATACTGGGAAGGGGTTAGAGCCCATTTAGGACTGTTTGGCCTTACTGGTTTGTACTGGGAGCTACTGGGAAGGGCCTTAGGAGGGTCGTGGAGCCTCCCAGTCCTTACTGGTTTATACTGGGAGGTGCTTAGAGCCCATTTAGCCTCACTTTAGGGCCGTTTAACCTTACTGGTTCATACTGGGAGCTACTGGGAAGGGCCTTAGGGGGGTCGGGGAGCCTCCTAGTCCTTACTGGTTTATACTGGGAGGTGCTTAGAGCCCATTTAGCCCCACTTTAGGACCGTTTGGCCTTACTGGTTTGTACTGGGAGCTACTGGGAAGGGCCTTAGGGGGGTCATGGGGCCTCCCAGTCCTTACTGGTTTATACTGGGAGGTGCTTAGAGCCTATTTAGGACCACTTAACCTTACTGGTTTGTACTGGGAGCTACTGGGAAGGGCCTTAGGGGGGTCGTGGAGCCTCTCAGTCCTTACTGGTTTATACTGGGAGGTGCTTAGAGCCTATTTAGGGCCACTTAACGTTACTGGTTTGTACTGGGAGCTACTGGGAAGGGCTTTAGGGGGGTCGGGGAGCCTCCCAGTCCTTACTGGTTTATACTGGGAGGTGCTTAGAGCCCATTTAACCCCACTTTAGGGCCGCTTAACCTTACTGGTTCATACTGGGAGCTACTGGGAAGGGCCTTAGGAGGGTCGTGGAGCCTCCCAGTCCTTACTGGTTTATACTGGGAGGTGCTTAGAGCCTATTTAGGGTCATTTAGCTTTACTGGTTTGTACTGGGACCTACTGGGAATGGGCTTGGGGCTTCCTGGGTGGGGTTTTGAGCCTCCCAGTCCTTACTGGTTTATACTGGGAGGTGCTTAGAGCCCATTTAGCCCCACTTTAGGACCGTTTGGCCTTACTGGTTCATACTGGGAGCTACTGGGAAGGGCCTTAGGGGGGTCGTGGAGCCTTCCAGTCCTTACTGGTTTATATTGGGAAGGGGTTAGAGCCCATTTAGGGCTGTTTGGCCTTACTGGTTCATACTGGGAGCTACTGGGAAGGGCTTTAGGGGGGTCGTGGAGCCTCCCAGTCCTTACTGGTTTATACTGGGAAGCGCTTAGACCTCATTTAGGGTCATTTAGCTTTACTGGTTAGTACTGGGAGCTACTGGGAAGGGCTTTAGGGGGGTCAAGGGGCCTTCCAGTCCTTACTGGTTTATACTGGGAGGTGCTTAGAGCCCATTTAGGGCCACTTAACCTTACTGGTTCATACTGGGAGCTACTGGGAAGGGCTTTAGGAGGGTCGTGGAGTCTCCCAGTCCTTACTGGTTTATACTGGGATGGGGTTAGAGCCCATTTAGGACTGTTTGGCCTTACTGGTTCATACTGGGAGCTACTGGGAAGGGCCTTAGGAGTGTCGTGGAGCCTCCCAGTGCTTACTGGTTTATACTGGGAGGTGCTTAGAGCCCATTTAGGGCCATTTGGCCTTACTGGTTTGTACTGGGAGCTACTGGGAAGGGCCTTAGGGGGGTCGTGGAGCCTTCCAGTCCTTACTGGTTTATACTGGGAAGGGGTTAGAGCCCATTTAGGACTGTTTGGCCTTACTGGTTCATACTGGGAGCTACTGGGAAGGGCTTTAGGAGTGTCGTGGCGCCTCCCAGTGCTTACTGGTTTATACTGGTGTCCCCAGTTCACGCCTGGGAGCACCGGCGAGCACTGGGAGGGGACCCCGAGGCTGAACTGGAGTTTACTGGGAGGCTCCTGAGCCAGAACTTCTCCAACTTCTCGGCCTGGCACCATCGGGGGAGGGTCCTGAGACCCCCCCTGGACCCCCCTGTCCTGACCCGAGGTGAGAGACTGACCCCAAAACCCTCGTTTTTCACCCCAAAACAGAAACGGGGCCAAAAGGGACCCAAAACCCCTCAAAATGACCCCAAAATGGCCCCAAATCTCCTCTATAGGGTCCCAGTTCCTCTCTATAGGTCCCAAATCCCTCTAAATGGCCCCAAAACCCCTCAAAATGGCCCCAAAACCTCTCTATAGGGTTCCAGATCCTCTCTATAGGTCCCCAGTTCCCTATATGGGACCCTAAATCCCTCTAAATGGCCCCAAATCCCCTCAAAATGGCCCCAAATCCCCTCTATAGGTCCCCAGTTCCCTATATGGGACCCCAAATCCCTCAAAATGGCCCCAAAACCCCTCAAAATGGCCCCAAATCCTCTCTATAGGGTCCCAGTTCCTCTCTATAGGTCCCAAAATCCCTTTAAATGGCCCCAAAACCCCTCAAAATGACCCCAAATCCTCTCTATAGGTCCCCAGTTCCCTATATGGGACCCCAAATCCCCTCTATAGGGTTCCAGTTCCTCTCTATAGGTCGCAAATCCCCTCTATAGGTCCCCAAATCCCCTCTATAGGTCCCCAAACCCCTTCTATAGGTCCCCAACCCCCCCCAAACCCCCTCTATAAGGTCCCCAGGCCCCTCTATAGGTGCCCAATCCCCTCTATATGACCCCAAACCCCTCCTATATGGCCCCAAACCCCCTCTATACGACCCCAAACTCCCCTATAGGTGCCCAAGCCCCTATATATGACCCTAAATCCTTTCTTTATGACCCCAAACCTCCTCTATATGACCCCAAACCCCCTCTATAAGTCCCTAAACCCCTTCTATAGGTCCCCAATCCCCTCTATATGACCCCAAACCCCTTTTATAGGACCCCAAACCCCCCCTATATGACCCCAAACCCCCCCTATACGACCCCAAACCCCCTCTATACGACCCCAAACCCCCTCCATACGACCCCAGCCCCCTCTATAGGTGCCCTGACCCCCATCTATACGTTCCCCCCAGAGCTGGAGCTGATCCAGAGCGCTGTGTTCACCGACCCCACGGACCAGAGCCCCTGGATATACCTGCGCTGCCTCCTCTATAGGGGTGAGCACCTATAGGGACACCCAGGGACACCCAGGGACCCCCAGGAACCCATAGGAACCCATAGGAACCTATAGAGAACCCCAGGAACCTATAGAGACCCCCAGGGACCCATAGAAACCCATAAAGAAGCCCCCAGAGCCTATAGAGAATGCATAGAGAACCCCCAGGAACCTATAGGGAACCCCCAGGAACCTATAGGGAACCCCAGGGACCCCCAGGGACCCCCAGGAACCCATAGGAACCCCCAGGAACCTATAGGGAACCCCTCAAGAGTCCCTAGAAACCCACAGAGAAGCCCCAGGAACCTATAGAGAATCCATACGGACCCCCCAGGAACCTATAGAGAACCCCCAGGAACCTATAGAGATCTCCAGGAACCTATAGAGACCCCCAAGTACCCATAGAAACCCATAGGAACCCCCAGGAACCTATAGGGGACCCCTCAAGAGTCCCTAGAAACCCATAGGAACCCCCAGGAACCTATAGGGAACCCCCAGGAACCTATAGAGACAGCCAGGGACCCATAGGGACCCCCAGGAATCTATATGGGACCCTCAGGAATCCATAGAAACCTATAGGGAACCCCCAGGAACCTATAGGGAACCCCCAGGAACCTACAGAGAATCTATAGGGACCCCTCAGGAACCTATAGAACCCCTCAGGGACCTGTAGGGAACCCCCAGGCACCTATAGGGAACTCTCAGGAACCTATGGAGAGCCCCAGGGACCTATAGGGAACTATAGGGAACCCCCAGGAACCTATAGGGAACCCCCAGGAATCTATAGGGAACCCCCAGGAACCTATAGAGAGCCCCAGGAACCTATGGAGACCCCCAGGGACCCATAGGAACCCCCCAGAACCTATAGAGAACCCCCAGGAACCTATAGGGAACTCTCAGAGACCTATAGGCAGCCCCTAGGAACCTATATGGGACCCCTAATCCCCTATAGATGGGTTCCAGACCCCTATAGATCCCTCCCAGTTGCCCATACTGGGTTCCCAGTCCCCTATAGATCTCCCCCAGTCCCCTATAGGTCCCTCCCAGTGCCCCATACTGGTTCCCAGTCACCTATAGAAGGTTCCCAGTTGCCCATACTGGTTCCCAGTCCCCTATAGATCCCCCCCAGTCCCCTATAGGTCCCTCCCAGTGCCCTATACTGGTTCCCAGTCACCTATAGAATGTTCCCAGTCCCCCATACTGGGTTCCCAGTTGCCCATACTGGTTCCCAGTCCCCTATAGATTCCTCCCAGTGCCCCATACTGGTTCCCAGTGCCCCATACTGGTTCCCAGTCCCCTATAGAAGGTTCCCAGTGCCCCATACTGGTTCCCAGTCTCCTATAGATCCCTCCCAGTTGCCCATGCTGGTTCCCAGTCCCCTATAGATCCCTCCCAGTCCCCCATACTGGTTCCCAGTGCCCTATAGATCCCTCCCAGTTGCCCATACTGGTTCCCAGTGCCCCATACTGGTTCCCAGTGCCCTATAGATCCCTCCCAGTGCCCCATACTGGTTCCCAGTGCCCCATACTGGTTCCCAGTGCCCTATACTGGGTTCCCAGTTGCCCATACTGGTTCCCAGTGCCCCATACTGGTTCCCAGTGCCCTATAGATCCCTCCCAGTGCCCCATACTGGTTCCCAGTTGCCCATACTGGTTCCCAGTCCCCTATAGAATGTTCCCAGTGCCCCATACTGGTTCCCAGTCCCCCATACTGGGTTCCCAGTGCCCCATACTGGTTCCCAGTCCCCTATAGAAGGTTCCCAGTGCCCCATACTGGTACCCAGTCCCCCATACTGGGTTCCCAGTATCCCATACTGGTTCCCAGTCCCCTATAGAAGGTTCCCAGTGCCCCATACTGGGTTCCCAGTCGCCCATACTGGGTTCCCAGTTCCCTATAGATCCCTCCCAGTTGCCCATACTGGTTCCCAGTCCCCCATACTGGGTTCCCAGTGCCCTATACTGGTTCCCAGTCCCCCATACTGGGTTCCCAGTCGCCCATACTGGGTTCCCAGTATCCCATACTGGTTCCCAGTCCTCTATAGATCCCTCCCAGTCCCCTATAGGTCCCTCCCAGTGCCCCATACTGGTTCCCAGTCCCCTATAGAAGGTTCCCAGTCCCCCATACTGGTTCCCAGTCCCCTATAGATCCCTCCCAGTATCCCGTACTGGTTCCCAGTCACCTATAGATCCCTCCCAGTCACCCATACTGGTTCCCAGTTCCCTATAGAAGGTTTCCAGTGCCCCATACTGGGTTCCCAGTTGCCCATACTGGTTCCCAGTCCCCCATACTGGGTTCCCAGTTGCCCATACTGGTTCCCAGTCCCCTATAGATCCCTCCCAGTCCCCTATAGATCCCTCCCAGTACCCTATACTGGTTCCCAGTCCCCCATACTGGGTTCCCAGTCCCCCATACTGGTTCCCAGTCGCCCATACTGGGTTCCCAGTGCCCCATACTGGTTCCCAGTCCCCCATACTGGGTTCCCAGTATCCCATACTGGTTCCCAGTCCCCTATAGATCCCTCCCAGTGCCCTATACTGGTTCCCAGTCCCCCATACTGGTTCCCAGTCCCCTATAGATCCCCCCCAGTCCCCTATAGGTCCCTCCCAGTGCCCCATACTGGGTTCCCAGTCCCCCATACTGGTTCCCAGTGCCCCATACTGGTTCCCAGTCCCCCATACTGGGTTCCCAGTTGCCCATACTGGGTTCCCAGTTGCCATACTGGTTCCCAGTCCCCTATAGATGCCCCTGTCCCCCCCCAGCCCCTCCCCCCCCCAGGCCCCTCTGTGTTTACATTGACCTCGACCCCCCCTCGGTGGCCGTCACCTTCTCCAGACCAGTACGGGTGAGTACACACCAGTATAGACCAGTATGGACCAGTACGGGTGAGTACACGCCACTACGGACCAGTACAGACCAGTACGGACCAGTATGGTCCCCCCTGTGCCTTCCCAGTGCCTCCCAGTTCCCCCCAATCCCTTCCCAGTCCCTCCCAGTTCATCCCAGTTCCCCCCAGTCCCCTCCCAGTCCCTCCCAGTATAGCCCAGTGACCTCCCCAGTCCCTCCCAGTCACTCCCAGTTCATCCCAGTCCCATCCAGTATAGCCCAGTGCCCTGCCCAGTTCCCCCAATCCCCTCCCTGTCCCTCCCAGTATAGCCCAGTGTCCTCCCCAGTCCCTCCCAGTTCATCCCAGTCCCTCCCAGTCCCTCCCAGTATAGCCCAGTGCCCTCCCAGTCCGTCCCAGTATAACGCAGTGCCCTCCCCAGTCTCTCCCCAGTCCCTCCCAGTTCCTCCCAGTCACTCCCAGTTCATCCCAGACCTTCCCAATATAGCCCAGTGTCCTCCCAGTCACTCCCAGTATAACCCAGTGACCTTCCCAGTCCCTCCCAGTCCCCCCCAGTCCCCTCCCAGTCCCTCCCAGTCCCTCCCAATCCCCCCCCAATCCCCTCCCAGTCCCTCCCAGTCCTTCCCAGTCCCTCCCAGTTCCTTCCCAGTCCCTCCCAGTCCCTCTCAATCACTCCCAGTCCCTCCCAGTATAGGCAGTGCCCTCCCAGTCCATCCCAGTATAACGCAGTGCCCTTCCCAGTCCCTCCCAGTATAACCCAATGCCCTCCCCCACTGCTTCCCAGTCCCTCCCAGTCACTCCCAGTTCATCCCAGACCTTCCCAATATAGCCCAGTGTCCTCCCAGTCACTCCCAGTATAACCCAGTGACCTCCCCAGTCCCTCCCAGTCCCCCAATCCTCCTAGTCCCTCCCAGTCCTTCCCAGTCCCTCCCAGTTCCTTCCCAGTCCCTCCCAGTCCCTCTCAATCACTCCCAGTCCCTCCCAGTATAGCCCAGTGCCCTCCCAGTCCATCCCAGTATAACGCAGTGCCCTTCCAGTCCCTCCCAGTATAACCCAGTACCCTCCCCACTGCTTCCCAGTCCTCCCAGTCACTCCCAGTTCATCCCAGACCTTCCCAATATAGCCCAGTGTCTCTCCCAGTCACTCCCAGTATAACCCAGTGACCTCCCCAGTCCTCCCAGTCCTCTGTCCCCCAGTTCCCCCAGTCCCTCCCAGTCACTCCCAGTTCCCCCCAGTCCCCCCCAGTCCCCTCCCAGTCCCCTCCCAGTCCTCTCCCAGTCCCTCCCAGTCCCCCGCAATCCCCTCCC
Organism: Archilochus colubris; assembly: GCA_023079485.1. Taxonomy (NCBI): domain Eukaryota; kingdom Metazoa; phylum Chordata; class Aves; order Apodiformes; family Trochilidae; genus Archilochus; species Archilochus colubris. Next base: position 268,293 of record JALBCY010000090.1, read on the forward strand.
AGTCCCTCCCAGTCCCTCCCAATCCCTCCCAATCCCCTCCCAGTGCCCTCCCAGTCCCTCCCAGTTCACCCCAGTACCCCGGGCAGGTCACCCAAGATCTGGCTCTCTCATTGGACGGTTCCCCCCTCGACGTTTCCTGGAGTTCAGCTCAGGGGAGACCCCGGCCCGGACACACCTGGGTGGGTGCCCCCCCCGTGCCTCAGTTTCCCTCCCCGTGCCTCAGTTTCCCTTCCCCGTGCCTCAGTTTCCCCCCTTTGTGCCTCAGTTTCCCCTCCCTGTGCCTCAGTTTCCCTCCTTTGTGCCTCAGTTTCCCTCCCTGTGCCTCAGTTTCCCCTCTCTGTGCCTCAGTTTCCCCCCTTTGTGCCTCAGTTTCCCTCCCTGTGCCTCAGTTTCCCCCCTTTGTGCCTCAGTTTCCCCTCCCTGTGCCTCAGTTTCCCTCCCTGTGCCTCAGTTTCCCTCCCTGTGCCTCAGTTTCCCTCTCTGTGCCTCAGTTTCCCTCCCCGTGCCTCAGTTTCCCCTCCCTGTGCCTCAGTTTCCCTCCCCGTGCCTCAGTTTCCCTCTTCCCGCCCCTCCCCCAGCTCTCCGCCCTCCCCGCGGACTTGGCTCCGCCCACTTCCCCCCTTCACTTCCGGGTCACGTGGCGCGGGGACCACGCCCACCCCATCGACGTCACCGTACAACCAGGTCAGAAGCCACGCCCCCTCCCCCTTAAACCCCGCCCCCTCACGCCTAAACCCCGCCCCCTCCCCTTAAACACCTTCCTAAGCCACGCCCCTCCCCTTAAGCCCCGCCCCTTCTCTTAAGCGCCACCCCTTGCCTTAAACCCCTCACTAAGCCACGCCCCCTCCCTCCAAACCCCGCCCCCTCCCCTTAAACCTCTTCCTAAGCCCCGCCCTCCTTAAACCCCGCCCCCTCCCTCCAAACCCCGCCCCCTCCCTTTAAACCCCCCTCTAAGCCCCGCCCCCTCCCCTAAACCCCGCCCCTTCCCTTAAACCCCTCCCTAAGCCCCGCCCACTCCCTCCAAGCCCCACCCCCTCCTTTTAAACCCCGCCCCTTTAAACCCCTCCCCCAAACCCCGCCCCCTCCCCTTTAACCCCGCCCCTCCCCTTAAGCTCCGCCCCTTCCCTTAACCCCCTCCCCAAGCCCCGCCCCCTCCCTTTAAACCCCGCCCCCTCCCTCCAAACCCCTCCCCAAGCCCTGCCCCTCCCTTTAAACCCCGCCCCTCTCAAACCCCTCCTAAGCCCCGCCCCTCCGTCAAGCCCCGCCCCCTCCCCTTAAACCCCACCCCCTCTAAACCCCTCCCCCTTAAACCCCGCCCCCTCACTCCAAACCCCTCTCCAAGCCCCGCCCCCTTTTGGCCACGCCCCCTTTTTCCCTAATTAGGCCAAACAGAAGCCTGGTGGCAGGAGCCAATCAGCGCTGAGGATCTCTTCTGGTAAGCCACGCCCCCCTCCACCGCTTAGCCACGCCCCCAAACCCAAACCACGCCCCCTTTACCCTAAACCCCGCCCCCTGGAGCCTAAACCCCGCCCCCTGGAGCCTAAACCCCGCCCCCTGGAGCCTAAACCCCGCCCCTGGGGTTTAGGCCCCGCCCCTGGGGTTTAGGCCCCGCCCCCTGACGGCTGGCCCCGCCCCCCAGGCCGGAAGTGGGCGGGGTTTCCCCCGAGGTGCTGCAGGGGCTGCTGGGAATGTGCAGAACCCTCCTGGAGCTGGAGCCCAGCAGCAGGGGTGAGACCAGTATGGACCAGTATGGACCAGTATGGGACCTGGATGGGGCCTGGATGGGATCCACGGCCTCCCAGTCCCTCCCAGTGCCTCCCAGTCCCTCCCAGTTCCCTCCCAGTCCCTCCCAGTTACCCCCAGTCCTCTCCCAGTTTATCCCAGTGCTTCCCAGTTACCTCTCAGTGCCCCCCAGTTCCCTCCCAGTAGCTCCCAGTTAACCCCAGTAACCTCCCAGTTACCCCCAAGCCCCTCCCAATTACCACCCAGTTGCTCCCAGTAACCTCCCAGTGCCCCCCAGTCCTTCCCAGTGCTCCCCAGCAGCTCCCAGTAGCTCCTAGTTAACCCCAGTTACCTCCCAGTCCCTCCCAGTCCCTCCCAGTCCCTCCCAACCCCCTCCCAGTCCCTCCCAGTCTCCTCCAATCCCCTCCCAATCCTCTCCCAGTATAACGCAGTTTATCCCAGTCCCTCCCAGTCCCTCCCAATCCCCTCCCAGTCCCCTCCCAGTCCCCTCCCAGTCCCCCGTAATCCACTCCCAGTGCCCTCCCACTCCCTCCCAACCTCCTCCCAGTGCCTCCCAGTCCCTCCCAATCCCCTCCCAGTCCCTCCCTGTCCCCCCCAATCCCCTCCCAGTGCCTCCCAGTCCTCAGTCCCCCAACCCCCCCAGTCCTCCCAAGTCCTCCCAGTCCCTCCCAGTCCCTCCCAGTCCCTCCCAATGCCCCCAGTCTCCTCCCAGTCCCTCCCAGTCCCCCAATCCCCTCCAGTCCCTCCCACTCCCTCCCAGTCCCTCCAATCCCTCCCAGTCCCTCCCAGTCCTCCCAGTCCCTCCCAGTCCCTCCCAGTCCTTCCACTCCCCTCCACTCCCCTCAATCTCCTCCCAGTCCTTCCCAGTCCCCCCAATGCCCTCCCAGTATAACCCAGTCCCCTTCCAGTCCCCTCCCAGTCCCTCCCAATCCCCTCCCAATCCCCTCCCAGTCCCTCCCAGTCCCTCCCAGTCCCTCCCAGTCCCTCCCACTCCCTCCCAATCCCCTCCCAGTCCCCCCTAATCCCCTCCCAGTCCCTCCCAGTCCTTCCCAATCCCCTCCCAGTCCCTCCCACTCCCTCCCAGTCCCCCCAATCCCCTCTCAATCCTCTCCCAGTATAACCCAGTTTATCCCAGTCCCTCCCAGTCCCCCCTAATCCCTCCCAGTCCCTCCCAGTCCCCCCCAATCCCCTCCCAGTGCCTCCCAGTCCCTCCCAACACCCTCCCAGTCCCTCCCAGTCCTTCCCAATCCCCTCCCAGTCCCTCCCAGTCCCCTCTAATCCACTCCCAGTGCCCTCCCACTCCCTCCCAACCCCCTCCCAGTCTCTCCCAGTATCTCCCAGTCCCTCCCAATCCCCTCCCACTCCCCCCCAGCCCCCTCCCAGTCCCTCCCACTCCCTCCCAGTCCCTCCCAGTGCCTTCCATTCCCTCCCAGTCCCTCCCAGTCCCCCCTAATCCATTCCCAGTGCCTCCCACTCCCTCCAAACCCCCTCCCAGTCCCCCCCAACCCCCTCCCAGTGCCTACCAGTGCCTCCCAGTCCCTCCCAGTCTCCTCCAATCCCCTCCCAATCCTCTCCCAGTATAGCCCAGTTTATCCCAGTCCCTCCCAACCCCCTCCCAGTGCCCTCCCACTCCCTCCCAATCCCCTCCCACTCCCTCCCACTCCCTCCCAGTCCCTCCCAATCCCCTTCCAGTCCCTCCCAGTTCCTCCCAATCCACTCCCAGTGCCCTCCCACTCCCTCCCACTTCCTCCCACTGCCTCCCAGTCATTCCCAGTTACCTCCCAGTTCCCCCCAATCCCCTCCCAGTCCCTCCCACTCCCTCCCAGTCCCTCCCAGTCCCTCCCAACCCCCTCCCAGTGCCCTCCCACTCCCTCCCAATCCCCTCCCACTCCCTCCCAATCCCCTCCCAGTGCCTCCCAGTCCCTCCCAGTCCCCCCCAATCCCCTCCCAGTGCCCCCAACTCCCTCCCAGTTTCCCCCAACCCTCTCCCAGTATATCGGAGTCCCTCCCAGTCCCCCCAATCCCCTCTCAATCCTCTCCCAGTATAACCCAGTTTATCCCAGTCCCTCCCACTCCCTCCCAGTCCCTCCCAGTGCCTTCCATTCCCCTCCCAGTCCCTCCCAGTCCCCTCTAATCCATTCCCAGTGCCCTCCCACTCCCTCCAACCCCCCTCCCAGTCCCCCCCAACCCCCTCCCAGTGCCTCCCAGTCCCTCCCAGTCTCCTCCAATCCCCTCCCAATCCTCTCCCAGTATAACCCAGTTTATCCCAGTCCCTCCCAGTTCCCCCCAATCCCCTCCCAGTCCCTCCCAGTTCCCTCCCAGTCCCTCCCAATCCCTCCCAGTCCCTCCCAACCCCCTCCCAGTTCCCTCCCAGTCCCTCCCAGTCCCTCCCAATCCCTCCCAGTTCCCTCCCAGTGCCCCCAATCCCTCCCAGTCCCTCCCAACCCCTCCCAGTCCCTCCCAGTAGCTCCCAGTCCTCCCCAGTCCCTCCCAGTCCCTCCCAGTCCCTCCCAGTTCCCCCCAACCCCCTCCCAGTCCCCTCCCAATCCCCTCCCAGTGCCTCCCAGTCCCTCCCAGTCCCCCCAATCCCCTCTCAATCCTCTCCCAGTATAAGCCAGTTTATCCCAGTCCCTCCCAGTCCCCCCTAACCCCCTCCCAGTATCTCCCAGTGCCTCCCAGTCCCTCCCAGTCCCTCCCAGTTCCCTCCCAGTCCCTCTCAATCCCCTCCCAGTCCCTCCCACTCCCTCCCACTCCCTCCCAACCCCCTCCCAGTCACTCCCAGTAGCTCCCAGTCCCCTTCAATCCCCTCCCAACTCCCTCCCAGTCCCCTCCCACTCCCTCCCTCCCTCCCAGTCCCCCAACCCCCTCCCAGTCCCTCCCACTCCCTCCTCCCTCCCAGTCCCTCCCAATCCCCTCCCGTCCCTCCCACTCCCCCAGTCCTCAGTCCCTCCCAGTCCCTCCCAATCCCCTCCACTCCCTCCCAGTCCTCCAACTCCCCCAATCCCCTCCCAGTCCCTCCCAGTCTCCCCCAATCCCCTCCCAGTCCTTCCCAATTCCCCCACTCCCTCAGTACCTCCCACTCCCCCCACCCCCTCCCAGTGCCTCCCAGTGCCTCCCATTCCCCTCCCACTCCCTCCCAGTCCCTCCCAGTCCCCTCCCAGTGCCTCCCAATCCCCTCCCAGTCCCTCCCAACCCCCTCCTAGTCCCTCCCAGTCCCTCCCAGTAGCTCCCAATCCCCTCCCAACCCCCTCCCAGTCCCTCCCACTCCCCCCCAACCCCCTCCCAGTCATTCCCAGTCTGTCCCAGTCCCTCCCAGTCCCTCCCAATCCCCTCCCACTCCCTCCCAACCCCCTCCCAGTCCCTCCCAGTCCCCCCAATCCCCTCTCAATCCTCTCCCAGTATAACCCAGTTTATCCCAGTCCCTCCCAATCCCCTCCCACTCCCTCCCACTCCCTCCCACTCCCTCCCAGTCCCCTCCCAGTGCCTCCCAGTGCCTCCCAGTCCATCCCAGTCCCTCCCACAGGCTGCCTGCTGACCCAGCTGCTGCTCCTCTCCCGGGATCCCCTCTCCCATCGCCCTCAGCTCCTCCGCTGCCTCCGGGACCTCCAGGTAAAGGAGTGGGCGTGGCCTAAAGTGGGCGTGTCCCCCACACACCCCCTGTGACGTCACTGCCCCATCGACCAATAGGAAGCCGACCCGCTGAGGGCGGGGTTCGTGTCCGACATGGCCGCCAGGGCCCGGGTGGTGCTGGGAGTGCTGGAGATGGGGGAGGGGCAGGAGCTCAGCATCCCCCGGCAGGTGAGGAAGGGGGCGGGGCCGGAAGTGGGCGGGGCCGGGAGTGGGAGGGGCTTAAAGGGTAAAAGGGGCGGGGCTTGGGTGGGTGGGGAGGGGCTTAAAGAGGTGGAAAGGGGAGGGGCCTGAAAGGGTGGGGGTGGAAGTGGGAGGGGTTAAAGGGTGGAAAGGGGCGTGGCTTGAAGGGGAGGGGCCTAAAGGGGTGGGGCGTAAAGTGGGAGGGGCTTAAAGGGTGGGAAGGGGCGGGGCTTGAGTGGGTGGGGTGGGAAGGGAGGAGCCTAAAGGGTGGTGAGGGGCGGGGCCTAAAGGGGCGTGGCTTAAAGGGGAGGGGCCTAAAGGGGTGGGGCTTAAAGTGGGAGGGGCCTGAAGGGTAAAAGCGGCGGGGCTTGAGTGGGTGTGGTGGAAGGGGAGGGGGCTAAAGGGGTGGGGCTCGAAGGGGAGGGGCCTAAAGGGTGGAAAGGGGCGTGGCTTGAAGTGGGAGGGGCCTAAAGGGTGGGGCTAGAAGTGGGAGGGGCTTAAAGGGTGGGAAGGGGTGGGGCTTGAGTGGGTGGGGTGGGAAGGGAGGAGCCTAAAGGATGGTGAGGGGCGGGGCCTAAAGGGGCGTGGCTTAAAGGGGAGGGGCCTAAAAGGGGTGGGGCTTAAAGACGGGAAAGGGGCGTGGCTTAAAGGGGAGGGGCCTAAAAGGGGTGGGGCTGGAAAGGGAGGGGCTTAGAGGGTTGAAAGGGGCGTGGCTTAAAGGGGTGGAGCCTGGAAGGGTGGGAGTGGAAGGGGCGGGGCTTGAGTGGGTGGGGTGGGAAGGGGCGGAGCCTAAAAGGGAGGAGTCTGAATCACGGAAAGGGGCGTGGCTTAAATGGGCGGGGCTGGAAGAGGAGGGGCCTAAAAGGGAGGGGTCTGAAAGGTGGGAAGGGGCGGGGCTTAAAGGGGAGGGACTAAAGGGGGCGGGGCTTGAGGGGGAGGAGCCTGAAGGGGTAGGGTGAAAGGGGCGGGGCTTAAAGGGGAGGGGCTAAAGGGGGCGGGGTTTGACGGGCGGGGCTTAAAGGGGGCGGGGCTTAAAAGGGAGGGGCTATAAGGAGGCGCTAAAGGGGGCGTGGCTTAAAGGGGCGGGGCTTAAAGGGGCGGGGCTTAAGGGGTGGGAGGGGCTAAGGGGGCGTGGCTTGAAAGGGAGGGGCTGAAGGGGCGGGGTTTAAAGGGGCGGGGCTTAAAAGGGGGGTGGAAAGAAGGGGCTGAAGGGGGCGGGGCTTGAAGGGGAGGGACTTAAAGTGGGTGTGGCTTAAAAGGGGCGGGGTTTAAGAGGGAGGGGCTAAGGGGGCGTGGCTAAAGGGGGCGTGGCTTGCGTTTTACTGTGCTTAAAGTGGGCGTGGCTTGCAAGGGCGGGGTTTTAGAGGTCGGGGCGGCAAGGGGAGGGGCCAGGGGGGTAAAGGGGCGTGTCCAACGTGTTGGCCCCGCCCCTTCGTCAGGGTCTGACGTCACTTCCTCTGCTGGAGCGCCTGGCGCTGCTGCGGGTGCTGGAGCTGAGCGGGAACCGACTGAGGGGGGTCCCGGGGGTACTGGGGGCACTGAGGAGGCTGAGGGTGAGGGACCCGGATGTGGGCGTGGCCAGGCACAAGGGGAGGGGTCATGGGTGTGTGCGTGGCCACAGGAAAGGGGGTGGGGTCCTGGATGTGGGTGTGGCCACAGGGAAAGGGGAGGGACCCGGATGTAAAGGGGGGGGGGGAGCTGGATGTGGGCGTGGCCAAGGGAAAGGGGAGGGGTCATGGGTGTGGGCGTGGCCATGGGAAAGGGGAGGAGTCCTGGATGTGGGCGTGGCCATGGGGAAAGGGGAGGAGACCCGGATGTGGGCGTGGCCACAGGGAAAGGGGGGGCTGGATGTGGGTGTGGCCAAGGGAAAGGGGAAGGGGTCCTGGATGTGGGCGTGGCCACAGGGAAAGGGGAGGGGTCATGGATGTGGGCGTGGCCATGGGAAAGGGGGGGGGAGCTGGATGTAGGCGTGGCCAAGGGGGAGGGGTTATGGATGTGGGCGTGGCCACAGGTAAAGGGGGGGCTGGATGTGGGCGTGGCCAAGGGAAAGGGGAGGGGTCCTGGTGGGCGTGGCCACAGGGAAAGGGGGTGGGGACCTGGGTGTGGGCGTGGCCAGGACCCGGAAGTGGGCGTGTCCAACCCCAGGTGCTGGATCTGTCCCTCAATGACGTCACCGACCTGGGGGCCTTCCCGCCCCTCCCCCACCTGCGGGAGCTGCGTCTCCATGGCAACCGTGAGGCCCGGGGGGCGGGGCCTGAAGGGGAGGGGCGGGGCCTAGAAGAAGGAGGGCCTTAAGGGGGGCGGGGCCTAAAGGAAAGGGGAGGGGCCTTAATAGGGGGTGGGGCCTAGAAGAAGGGGCACTAAGGGGGCGGGGCCTAAAGGAAAGGGGCGTGGCCTAAAGGGGACAGGGACTAAAGGAAGGGGGCGGGGTCCAAAGGAAGGGGGCGGGGCTAAGAAGAAAGGGGCGTGGATTAAGGAAGGGGGCGTGGCCTAGAAGAAGGGGTGGGGTCTAAAGAAGGAGAGGGGCTAAATAGGGGGCGGGGCCTAAAGGAAGGGGTGTGGCCTAACAGAAGGGGTGGGGCTTAGAAGAAGGGGTGTGGTCTAAAGGAAGAGGCGGGGCTTAAAGCAGGGGGTGGGGCTTGAAGAAAGGGGCGTGGTCTAGAAGGGGCGTGGCCTAAAGGTGGTTCTAAAAGAAGGGGCGGGGCCTAAAAGAAAGGGGAGTGGCCTAAAGAATGGGTGGGGTCTAAAGGAAGGGGCGTGGCCTAAAAGAAGGGGAGGGGCCTACGGAAAGGGGCGGGGCCTAAAAGAACAGGGCGGGGCCTGGAGGGAAGGGGGCGTGGCCTAGAATAGGGGGTGGGGTCTCAAAGAATGGGGCGTGGCCTAGAAGGGGCGTGGTCTAAAAGGAAAGGGCGTGGTCTAGAGGAAGGGGTGGTGCTTAAAGGAAGGGGCGTGGTCTAGAAGGGGCGGGGCCTATAGCAAGGTGTGGGGTCTGAAGGGGGCGGGGTCTAAAGGGGGTGGAGCTTGTTTGGATGGTGGGCGTGGCCTACGAGAAGGGGCGTGGTCTAGAAGAAAGGGGCGGGGCCTATGGGTCGTAGAGGGGGCGTGGCTTGGTTGTTGAGGGGGCGTGGCTTGCACTGGGCTGTGTTTAAGGAGTGGGCGTGGCCTCCCGCTGACCCCGCCCCCTCCCCTCAGCCCTAAGCCCCGCCTCCGGCGTCTCCTCATTGGCCGCCTGCCCCCGGCTGGAGCGGCTCCGATTGGACGCCACCCCATTGGCCCAGGACCCCGAGGCCGCCGCCCACGTGACCAGGCTCCTCCCCCGTGCTGACGTCATCCTCGCCTGATTGGACGGAGCTCCCCCCCCCCCCGGAAGCTCCGCCCCCTTTCCCCACCCCGCCCCTTTCCTCGCTTTCCATTGGTTCAGGGCCCTGCCCAGGGGGCGGGGCTTCAATAAAGTGACGTCACGAGGGGCGGGGCTTGGACTGGGGGGGTCAAGGGGGCTCCCAGTGCCTCCCAGTATGGACCAGTATGGACCAGTGACCCCCCCCAGTGCCTCCCAGTGACCTCCCAGTACATCCCAGTGCCTCCCAGTATGGACCAGTAGCTCCCCAGTCCCTCCCAGGTCCTCCCAGTGCCTCCCAGTATGGACCAGTGACCCCCCCAGTGCCTCCCAGTATGGACCAGTATCTCCCAGTACCTCCCAGTGACCTGCCAGTACCCCCCCCAGTGCCTCCCAGTATGGACCAGTCCCTCCCAGTAGCCCCCCAGTCTTTCCCACTATATCCCAGTCCCTCCCAGTGACCTCCCAGTCCCTCCCAGTATCTTCCTGTGACCTCCCAGTTCATCCCAGTACCCCCCCAGTACCTCCCAGTCCATCCCAGTCCCTCCCAGTGACTTCCCAGTACGCTCCAGTAGCCTCCCAGTATCTCCCACTATATCCCAGTACCCCCCCAGCCCATCCCACTCCCTCCCAGTAACCCCCCAGTCCCCTCCCAGTAGCCCCCAGTGACCTCCCAGTTCATCCCAGTAGCTCCCAGTTCATCCCAGTAACCCCCCAGTGCCTCCCAGTCCATCTCAGTTCCTACCAGTGACCTCCCAGTACCTCCCAGTAGCCCCCAGTGACCTCCCAGTTCACCCCAGTCCATCCCAGCCCCTCCCAGTATCTCCCAGTAGCCCCCCAGTCCCTCCCAGTCCCTCCCAGTGCCCCCCAAGTGCCCCCCAGTCCATCCCAGTATGTTCCAGTAACGCTCCCAGCCCCTCCCAGTCCCTCCCAGTGCCCCCCCAGTGACCTCCCAGTACATTCCAGTCCCTCCCAGTCACTTCCCGCTGCTCCCCAGTCCCTCCCAGTCCCACCCAGTGACCTCCCAGTGCCCCCCCAGCCCATCCCAGTTCCTCCCAGTCCCTCCCAGTTCCCCTCCCGCTGTTGCCTCATCGGGGCCACACCCCAAAACCTCTGACGTCACCGGGGGGAGGGGACCAGTGCCGACCAGTTCAGCCCAGTACAGCCCAGTTGCCTCCCAGTGCCCCCCCAGTGCCGACCAGTTCAGCCCAGTACACTCCAGTACAACCCACAGCCCTCCCAGTGCCCCCCAGTTCCCTCCCAGTGCCTCCCAGTTCATCCCACTATCTCCCAGTACATCCCAGTTCATCCCAGTGCCTCCCAGTTCCCTCCCAGTGCCTTCCCAGTATCTCCCAGTTCATCCCAGTGCCTCCCAGTACATCCCAGTACAACCCACAGCCCTCCCAGTGCCCCCCAGTTCCCTCCCAGTGCCTCCCAGTGCCCTCTCAGTCCATCCCAGTGCCCTCCCAGTATCTCCCAGTACATCCCAGTTCATCTCAGTACCTCCCAGTGCCCTCCCAGTATCTCCCAGTTCTTCCCAGTGCCTCCCAGTACAACCCACAGCCCTCCCAGTACATCCCAGTACATCCCAGTGCATCCCAGTGCCTCCCAGTACATCCCAGTACAACCCACAGCCCTCCCAGTCTGTCCCAGTGCACTCCCAGTGCCTCCCAGTTTATCCCAGTCCCTCCCAGTGCCCTCCCAGTACATCCCAGTGACCCCCAATCCCCTCCCAGTGCCCTCCCAGTGCATCCCAGTTCATCCCAGTTCCCCCCCAGTACATCCCAGTACTCTCCCAGTTCCCTCACAGTCCCTCCCAGTATCTCCCAGTTTGTCCCAGTGCCCTCCCAGTGCCCTCCCAGTTCATCCCAGTATCTCCCAGTTTGTCCCAGTGCCCTCCCAGTGCCCTCCCAGTTCATCCCAGTTCCCCCCCACCCCGCTATGGGGCAATCAGGGGGCGTGGCCTGCTCAAGCCCCGCCCCTTCCTCCCAGGCCCCGCCCCCTTCCCCTTTTACCCCCCCGCACCCGGCACCTGGGAGCTACTGGGAGCAACTGGGAGCTACTGGGAGGTACTGGTAGGCACTGGGAGAGACTGGGAGGCACTGGGAGGGCACTGGGATGGCACTGGGATGAACTGGGAGGGGGTTACTGGTCAAACTGGGAGCTACTGGTTGAACTGGGAGCACTGGGAAGGGGTTGCTGGGTGAACTGGGAGCACTGGGGGACACTGGGAGGGGGTTACTGGGCAAACTGGGAGCACTGGGAGGTACTGGGGGACACTGGGAGGGGTTACTGGGAGGACTGGGAGGACGAGGAGGGGGTTACTGGGAGAACTGGGAGGTACTGGGCTTACTGGGAGGACTGGGAAGGGGCTACGGGGTGAACTGGGAGGACTGGGAAGGGGCTACTGGGTGAACTGGGAGGACTGGGAAGGGGTTACTGGGTGAACTGGGAGGACGGGGAGGGGGTTACTGGGCAAACTGGGAGCACTGGGGGACACTGGGAGGACTGGGAGGGGTTACTGGGAGGACTGGGAAGGGGCTACTGGGTGAACTGGGCTTACTGGGAGGGGGTTACTGGGTAAACTGGGAGCACTGGGGGACACTGGGAGGACTGGGAGGGTGTTACTGGGCAAACTGGGAGCACTGGGAGGTACTGGGGGACACTGGGAGGAGGTTACTGGGCAAACTGGGAGCACTGGGAAGGGGCTACTGGGTGAACTGGGCAAACTGGGAGGGGGTTACTGGGCAAACTGGGAGGTACTGGGTGAACTGGGAGAACTGGGAGGGGTTAACTGGGAGCACTGGGAGCACTGGGAGGGGCCACGTGGTGACTGGGGGGGTGTGGGGGGGGGTAACTGGGGGCTTACTGGGAGCTTACTGGGAGCACTGGGGGGGGGTTACTGGGAGCACTGGTCGGGGGTTTCCCGGGAGCAGCGGGAGGGGGGGGGGGGGGGGAACTGGGCAAACTGGGAGAACTGGTTGGGTTACTGGGAGGGACTGGGACAGGCCCGGACAGCTGGGGCCCTGCGGCGCCAGACTGGGGCGGGGCACTGGGAGGGACTGGGATGGACTGGGAGGGGGACCTGGTCCGGACTGGGAGCTTGGGAGGGGTTACTGGTTCTTACTGGTTTTTACTGGGAGGTGTTTCATACTGGGGGCTTGTACTGGGCTTACTGGGACCACCCCCAGTGGTCTTACTGGTTTGTGGTGGTTTGTACTGGTTTCTGGGGGGGTCTTGACTGGTTTATACTGGTCTTTACTGGTTTTGAGTGGCCTATACTGGTTTTGAGTGGTTTCTACTGGTCTTTACTGGTTCATACTGGTTTTAACCCTCCCTACTGGTTTCTAACCACCTATACTGGTCTTTACTGGTTCATACTGGGCCCCAGCAAGCCTCCAGCGGCCTATACTGGTTTTTACTGGTCTATACTGGTCCCTAGCGCCCCGTACTGCTTGGTGCCGACCTCAACTGGGCTTCAAAAGGCCTCTACTGGTCTTACTGGTCAGACTGGGAAGGCCTCCGGGTGGCCCCACTAGGCCAGACTGGGCTGAACTGGGACAAACTGGGCCTGAACTGGGCCGCACTAGGCCTGAGCTGGGCCCAACTGGGCCTGAGCTGGGCCAAACTGGGCTGAACTGGGACAAACTGGGCTGCATTGGACCACGCTAGGCCAAACTGGGCCTGAACTGGGCCACACTAGGTCTCAACTGGGACAAACTGGGCTGAACTGGGACAAACTGGGCTGCATTGGACCACGCTAGGCCAAACTGGGCCTGAACTGGGCCACACTAGGCCCCAACTGGTCCAAACTGGGCTGAACTGGGCCGCATTGGACCACACTAGGCCCAACTGGGCCCAAACTAGGCCCAACTGGTCCAAACTGGGTCGTATTGGACCGCACTGGGCCAAACTGGGCCGCACTGGGTCAAACTGGGCTGCATTGGACCACACTAGGCCCGAACTGGGCCAAACTGGGCTGAACTGGGCTGCATTGGCCCACACTAGGCCCAACTCGGCCAAACTGGGCAGCACTAGGCCCAAACTAGGCCCGAACTGGTCCAAACTGGGCCGCACTGGGCCAAACTGGGCTGCACTAGGTTGCACTAGGCCAAACTGGGCCGTGCTAGGCCCGAACTGGGCCGCATTGGACCGCACTAGGCCCAAACTAGGCCCGAACTCGGCCAAACTGGGCCACACTAGGCCCAACTGGTCCCAACTGGTCCAAACTGGTCCAAACTGGGCCGCACTGGGCCAAACTGGGCTGCACTAGGTTGCACTAGGCCAAACTGGGCCGCGCTGGGCCCAAACTGGGCCGCATTGGACCGCACTAGGCCCGAACTCGGCCAAACTGGGCCGCACTAGGCCCAACTGGTCCCAACTGGTCCAAACTGGTCCAAACTGGGCCGCACTGGGCCAAACTGGGCTGCACTAGGTTGCACTAGGCCAAACTGGGCCGCGCTAGGCCCAAACTGGGCCGCATTGGACCGCACTAGGCCTGAACTAGGCCCGAACTGGGCCGCACTAGGCCCGAACTAGGCCCGAACTCGGCCAAACTGGGCCGCACTAGGCCCAACTGGTCCCAACTGGTCCAAACTGGTGTCCCCACCCCCCCAGGCGATGCCGGACGCCGACCCCCGCTTGGACGCCGGGCGCTGGGCGGCCGCCAGTTTCCGTCCCAGAGCTCCCAGTAACCCCCCAGGCCCTTCCCCAGCCCCCCGGCCCCGCCGCAGCTTCTGGCGCCGCCTCGGGGGCTGCTGCGGGTGCTGCCGGAAGGGCCGCGAGGATTGGGACCCCCAACCCGGGGAGGTCCCGGGAAGGAGACCCCCCCAAACCATCAGGCCTGGTAAGGAGGCCGCAGGGGGTTTTGGGGGGAAAAATGGGGGTTTTGGGGGCAAAAAAATGGTGGTTTTTGGAGGGAAAAAAATGGTGGTTTTGGGGGCAAAAAATGGGGGGAAAATGGCGGGTTTTGGGGCAAAAAAACTTGTGGTTTTTGGGGGAAAAAATGGTGGTTTTTGGAGGGAAAAAAATGGTGGTTTTGGGGCAAAAAATGGAGGAAAAAAATGGTGGTTTTTGGGGGGAAAATGGGGGGAAAAATGGTGGTTTTGGGGCAAAAAATGGGGAAATGGTGGGGTTTTGGGGGGCAAAAAAATGGGGGAAAAATGGTGAGTTTTGGGGCAAAAAAAATGATGGTTTTGGGGGGAAAAAATGGGGGGAAAAATGGCGGATTTGGGGCAAAAAAAACTTGTGTTTTTTGGGGGGAAAAAATGGTGGTTTTGGGGCAAAAAATGGAGGGAAAAAATGGTGGGTTTTTTGGGGGAAAAATGGTGGTTTTGGGGGGAAAAAAATGGGGGGAAAATGGTGGGGTTTTTGGGGGGAAAAATGGTGGTTTTTGGAGGGAAAAAAATGGTGGTTTTGGGGCAAAAAAATGGGGGGAAAAATGGCGGGTTTGGGGGCAAAAAAATGGTGGTTTTGGGGGGGAAAAATGGGGGGAAAATGGTGGTTTTTGGAGGGAAAAAATGGTGGTTTTTGGGGCAAGAAATGGGGGGAAAAATGGAGGTATTGGGGCAAGAAATGGGGGGAAAATGGCGGATTTGGGGGCAAAAAAAAATGGTGGTTTTGGGGGGAAAATGGGGGGAAAAAATGGTGGGGTTTTGGGGGGAAAAATGGTGGTTTTTTGAGGGAAAAAAATGGTGGTTTTGGGGCAAAAAAATGGGGGGAAAAATGGCGGATTTGGGGGCAAAAAAAAATGGTGGTTTTGGGGGGAAAAAAAGGTGTTTTTTGGAGGGAAAAAAATGGTGGTTTTGGGGCAAAAAATGGGGGGAAAAATGGTGGGTTTTGGGGGAAAAATGGTGGTTTTTGGAGGGAAAAAAATGGTGGTTTTGGGGCAAAAAATGGGGGGAAAATGGTGAGTTTTGGGGTAAAAAAAATGGTGGTTTTTGATGGCAAAAAAAGGTGGTTTTGGGGGAAAAATGGGGGGAAAAAATGATGGTTTTTGGGGGAAAAAAAATGGCGGTTTTGGGGGGGGAAAAATGGGGGAAAATGGTGGTTTTTGGAGGGAAAAAAATGGTGGTTTTGGGGCAAAAAATGGGGGGAAAAATGGAGGTTTTTTGGGGGGGAAAATGGTGGTTTTTGTAGGGAAAAAAATGGTGGTTTTGGGGCAAAAAAAATGGTGGTTTTGGGGCAAAAATGGGGGAAAAAATGGTGGGTTTGGGGCAAAAAAAACTTGTGGTTTTTTTGGGGAAAAAATGGTGGTTTTGGGGCAAAAAAATGGTGGTTTTTGATGGCAAAAAAAGGTGGTTTTGGGGCAAAAATAGGGGGAAAATGGTGGTTTTGGGGGGAAAATGGCGGTTTTGGGGCAAAAATGGTGGTTTTGGGGTCCTCGTGGAAAACAATGGTGGTTTGGGGGGAAAAATGGTGGTTTTTTGGGGGAAAAATGGCGGTTTTGGGGGAAAAAACTGGTGGTTTGGGAGCTCACATGAAAAAATGGCAATTTTGGGAAAAAATAGGGGAAAAATGGCGGTTTTGGGGGGAAAACTGGTGGGTTTGGGGTCAAAATGGCGGTTTTGGGGTCCTTGTAGAAGAAAATGGTGGTTTGGGGGAAAAAATGGTGGTTTTTTGGGGGAAAAATGGCAGTTTTGGGCAAAAAATGGTGGTTTTGGGGTCTTTATGGGAAAACATGGCGGTTTGGGGGAAAAACTGGTGGTTTTGGGGTCAAAATGGCGGTTTTGGGGTCCTTGAGGAAACAAATGGAGAAAATGAGGAAAAAAATGGCGGTTTTGAGGTAAAAAATGTCATTTTTGGGCAAAAAAAGGCAGTTTTGGGTCATCAGAAGGAAATGGCGGGTTTGGGTTCAAGATGGCGGCTCTGGGGCCAAAATGGCGGCCGTAGGGTTGTTCTTCTTTGCCTCCCTCAGGCCTATTGGTTCCCCGGGGCTTGGTGGTCGGCTCGGCGGCCAATCGGGTCGCTCACCACACCGCGGAGTTTGCCGGCCCCCGATTGGTCCTGAGGAGGGGTCAGACCTTTGACCTCCGGGTCTTCCTGCCACGCCCCTTCCGGCCTAGCGAGGACCAGATCTGCCTGGAGCTCACCCTGGGTGGGGGGAGGGGCCCTAATTAATTAATTAATTAATTAAGGGGTCGTTAATTAGGGGGGGGGTTGGGCTGGGGGGGGAGGGGCGTTAATTAATTAGGAGGTTGTTAATTGGAGGGGTTGATTTGTTAATTAATTAGGGTTAATTAATTAGGGTTAATTAATTATTAGGGGGTCGTTAATTAGCGGGGGTTGGACTGGGGGGTTGTTAATTAATTAGGAGGTTAATTTGTTAATTAATTGGGTTAATTAATTGGGGTCGTTAATTAGGGGTTAATCGGGGGTTTTAATTTGTTAATTAATGAGGGATCGTTAATTAATTAGGGGGTTGATTGGTGGTTGTTAAGTGGGGGGCTGGTTAATTAATTAGGAGGGTTGTTAATTAGGGGGGGTTTAATTAAGAGAGTCGTTAATTAATTGGGGGACTTGTTAATTGGGGGGGTTGTTAATTAGGGGGTTTCATTGGGGGGGTTTAATTAGGGGAGTTAATTAATGGGGGGGTCGTTAATTGGGGGGGTTTCATTGGAGGGGTTGGGTTGGGGCCGTTAATTGGGGGGTGGTTAATTAGGGGAGTCGTTAATGAGCTCGGGGGGTGTTTAGTTGGGGGGTCACTAATTAATGAAGGGGGTCTTTAATTGGGGGGTCGTTAATGAATTAATTAACGGGGTCTTTAGTGGGGGGGTCGTTAATTAAGTGGGGGGGTTGTTAATTAAGTGGGGGGGTTGTTAATGAGGGGGGTTTAATTAGGGGAGTCATTAATTAGCGGAGGCTCATTAATTAGGAGGGCTTTAATTAGGGGAGGGGTTCATTAATTAAGGGGCGTGGCTAATTAGGGTGGGGGTGATTAATTAGCACTGGGCATCCCCACGCCTTCCATGACCTCACCCAAGGGTGCCACGCCCTCCGTGACGTCACGGGGGGTGGGGTGATGACGTCACCGATGATGTGATGACATCACGGGCGGGGCTATGACGTCACCCCCGCCCCACCCTCCTAGGCCCCAACCCCCAGGTGGCCAAGGGCACCCACGTCCTGATCCCATTGGGCGAGAACTCGGCCACCGGTTGGACGGCTGAGAAGGAGGAGGAGGAGGAGGAAGAGGAAGGGGTGGAGCCTCCCGGGGGCCACGCCCTCCGGCTCCGCCTGGCGGCCCCGCCCGACGCTCCCATTGGCCGCTACCGCCTGAGCGTCAAAACCCGGACGGAGGTCGGCGACTACGCCGCCCCCTTCGAGGACTCCAACGACTTCTTCCTCCTCTTCAACCCTTGGTGTCCGGGTCAGTTTTGGGGTGAAAAACCCTAAAATTGGGCAAAAAACCCAAAATTGGGCAAAAAACCCAAAATGGGGCAAAAAAACCCAAAATGGGGCAAAAAAACCCAAAATCAGGGAAAAAAACCCAAAATTGGGGAAAAAAACCCCAAAAATTGACGTGGGAAAGGTTTGCGGCCTACCCAAAATGGCCGCCGGAGCTTGGCGTGGTCATCCCCACCCTAAAGTGTTTTTTTTGGGGTGAATTTGGGGGATTTTGGGCAAATTTGGGGTGAATTTTGGGAGTTTGGGGTCCGGCCTACTCCAAGAGGCAAAATGGCCGCCGAAAAAATGGCGTTTTGGGGGCAAGATGGCTGCCGGAGCTCTGCGTGGTCATCCCCACCCCAAAGTGGTTTTTTTGGGGTGAATTTTGGGGATTTTGGGCAAATTTGGGGGATTTTGGGTGAATTTGGGGAGTTTGGGGTCCGGCCTACTCGAAGAGGTAAAATGGCTGCCGAAAAACCTCTGTTTTTGGGGGGAAAATGGCCGCCGTTGTTTTGAGGGGGACAAAATGGCTGCCGTGGTCAACCCCTCCCCCTCCTGGGGTGATTTTTGGGGTAAAATACCACAGATTTGGGGCAAATTCCATGGATTTAGGTTCCGGCCTACTCCTAGAGGCAAAATGGCAGCCAAAAAACCGCTGTTTTGGGGTAAAATGGCCGCCATTTGGGGGGGGGGACAAAATGGCCGCCGTGGTCAACCCCTCCCCCTCCTGGGGCGATTTTTGGGGTAAAATACCACAGATTTGGGGCAAATTTTGCAGATTTGGGGTCCGGCCTACTCTCGGCCTACTCTTAGAGGCAAAATGGCTGTGGAAAACCCGCTGTTTTTGGGGGTAAAATGGCCGCCATTTTGGAGGGGGACAAAATGGCCGCCATGGTCAACCCCTCCCCCTCCTGGGACGTTTTTTGAGGTAAAATACCACAGATTTGGGGCAAATTTCATGGATTTAGGTTCCGGCCTACTCCAAGAGGTAAAATGGCTGCCAAAAACCCGCCGTTTTTGGGGTAAAATGGCCGCCATTTTGGAGGGGGGGCAAAATGGCCGCCGTGGTCAACCCCTCCCCCTCTTGGGGTGATTTTTGGGGTAAAATACCACAGATTTGGGGCAAAATCTGCAGATTTAGGGTCCGGCCTACTCTCGGCCTACTCTTAGAGGCAAAATGGCTGCCAAAAAACCTCTGTTTTTGGGGGGAAAATGGCCGCCGTTGTTTTGAGGGGGACAAAATGGCTGCCATGGTCAACCCCTCCCCCTCCTTGTGTGGTTTTTGGGCTAAAATTCCACAGATTTGGGGCAAATTCCATGGATTTAGGCTCCGGCCTACTCCTAGAGGCTGTGGAAAACCCGCTGTTTTTGGTGTAAAATGGCCGCCATTTTGGAGGGGGGACAAAATGGCCGCCGTGGTCAACCCCTCCCCCTCCTGGGGTGATTTTTGAGGTAAAATACCACAGATTTGGGGCAAATTTCATGGATTTAGGTTCCGGCCTACTCCTAGAGGCTGTGGAAAACCCGCTGTTTTTGGGGTAAAATGGCCGCCATTTTGGAGGGGGGACAAAATGGCCGCCGTGGTCAACCCCTCCCCCTCCTGGGGTGATTTTTGAGGTAAAATTCCACAGATTTGGGAAATTTTGAGTTTCGGATTTGAAATTTTGGGGAATTTTGGGGTTTTTTGGGGTTTTTTGGGCCGTTTTTTGGGGGGTTTTTGTTGTGGGGGAGGGGCGAAGTTCGGGGGTGATTTGGGGTCCCCTCCCCCCCCTCCAGATGACGCCGTTTACATGGAGAAAACGAGCGAGTTGAGCGAGTACGTCCTCAACGAGAGCGGGAGGATCTTCTACGGCACCGAGGAGCAAATCGTGGAGAGGGCCTGGAACTACGGGCAGGTAATGGAGGGGGGGGAAAAAACAATAAAAATCACCCAAAAAAACCAAAAAACCCAAAAAAACCTCAAGGAAAGTCGAGGAAACACAAAGAAACACAAAGAAACACAAAGAAAACCAAAGAAACCCCCCAAAAACCTCAAAACAACCCCAAAACCCCCACAAAAGCTCCTCAAAAAACCTCCCAAAAACTAAAAAAAAAAGACACAAAGACGCCCAAAAACAAAACACCAAAAAGACCCCAAAAAGACCCCAAAAAGACCCAAAAATACCCCAAAAAACCCCCCCCAAAAACCCCAAAAAACTCCTCAAAAAAATCCCCCAAAAATCCCAAAAAAATCTCCAAAAAATCTCCAAAAAAACCCCCAAAAATACCCCAAAAATACCCCAAAAATACCCCAAAAATACCCCCAAAAAAACCCCCCAAAAACCCAAAAAATACCCAAAAACCCCCCCAAAAAACTCCTCAAAAAAATCCCCAAAAAATCCCAAAAAAAACCCCCAAAAAAACCCAAAAAAATCCCCCCAAAAAACTCAAAAAAACCCCAAAAAACCCCAAAAAAACCCTGAAAAAAACCCTCAAAAAAACCCCAAAAACTCCTAAAAAAAAACCCCCCAAAAAAACCCCCCCAAAACCCTTTGTTGGTTTTTTGAGGTTTTTTGTGGCTTTTTGGTGTGTTTTGGGGGTTTTTTTGGTTGCTTTTTGAGGGTTTTTCGGGTTTTTTTTTATTTTGTTTTTTTGTGGGGCTTTTGGGGGCTTTTTTTGGGTTTTTTGTTGGGGTTTTTTTTGTTGTTTTGTGGGGTTTTTTTGGGTTCTTTTGGGGTTTTTTGTGGGGTTTTTTGTGGTTTTTTTGTGGGTTTTTTGTTGGGTTTTTTGTTGGTTTTTTTTCCAGGTTTTTTTGTGTTTTGGGGGATTTTGGGGGTTTTTTTTTAGGGTTTTTTGGTTTGGTTTTTTGTGGTGTTTTTGTGGTGTTTTTTGGTGGTTTTTTTGTTGGTTTTGTGGCTTTTTGGGGGTTTTTTTGTGTTTTTTTTGTGTGTTTTTTTGGTGATTTTTTTGTGGGTTTGTTGGTGTTTTTTGTTGGTTTTTTTGTTGGGTTTTTTTCCAGATTTTTGGGGGGATTTTTGGGGGATTTTGGGGGGTTTTTTTTAGGGTTTTTTTGTTTGGTTTTTGGTGGGGTTTTTTTGTGGTGTTTTTTGGTGGGTTTTTTGTTGGTTTTTTGTGGTTTTTTCTGAGTTTTTTTGTGGTTTTTGTTGGTTTTTTTGTTGGGTTTTTTGTTGGGTTTTTTTGTTGGGTTTTGGATGATTTTTTTTTTGTTGGTTTTTTGTGTTTTTTTTCTGAGTTTTTTTGTGGTTTTTTTGTGGTTTTTTGTGGCTTTTTCGTGGTGTTTTTTGTTGGTTTTTTGTGGTTTTTTGTTGGGTTTTTTGGTGTTTTGGGGGATTTTGGGGAGGGTTTTTTTAGGGTTTTTTTGTTTGGTTTTTGGTGGGTTTTTTTGTGGTGTTTTTGTGGTGTTTTTTGGTGTTTTTTTTGGTGGTGTTTTTTGTTGGTTTTTTTGTTGGTTTTTTTGTTGGGTTTTTTGTTGGGTTTTTTTCCAGGTTTTTGGGGGGATTTGGGGGGGGTTTTTTAGGGTTTTTTTTTTTTTGGTTTTTTTGTGGTTTTTTGGTGGTTTTCTGTTGAGTTTTTTGTTGGTTTTTTTTCAGGTTTTTTTGTGTTTTTTTGGGGGATTTTTGGGGGGTTTTTTTAGGGTTTTTTTGTGTGGTTTTTTGTGTGGGTTTTTTGGTGGTTTTTTTGATGGTTTTTTGTGTTTTTTCTGAGTTTTTTTGTGGTTTTTTTGTGGGTTTTTTCTGAGGTTTTTTGTGGGTTTGTTGGTGTTTTTTGTTGTTCTTTTTTTGTTGTTCTTTTTTTGTTGGGTTTTTTTGTGTTTTGGGGGATTTTTGGGGGGTTTTTTTAGGGTTTTTTGGTTTGGTTTTTTGTGGGTTTTTTTGTAGTTTTTTTGTGGTGATTTTGTGGTGTTTTTTGGTGGGTTTTTTGTGGCTTTTTGGGGTTTTTTTGTGTGTTTTTTTGTGGTTTTTTTGTGGGTTTTTTGTGGTTTTTTTGTGTCTTTTTTGCGTCTTTTTTGCGTCTTTTTTGTGCCTTTTTTTTGCCTTTTTTTTGCCTTTTTTTTGCCTTTTTTTCCTTTTTTGGGCCTTTTCTTGCCGTTTTTCTTTGTGATTTTGTTGTTGTTTCCTTGGGCCTTTCGGTTCCTTTTCTGACCTCATCCCCCCCTTTCCCTCCCCCTCCCTCAGTTCGACGCGGGGGTGCTGGAGGCCTCTCTCTACATCCTGGATCGCCGGGGGATGCCCCACAGCTCCCGCGGTGACCCCATCATGGTGGCGCGCGTCGTCTCCGCCATGGTGAGTCGGGGGGGGGGGATTTGGGGCAAATCCGGGCGATTTTGGGGCTTTTGGGGGGGGGAGGGGGGGGAAACTGGGGCCTTCCCAGTGGTTTGGGGCCTAGTTTGGGGCCTGTGGGGGTTTTGGGGCCTATTTTGGGGCCTAAATTGGGGCCTATGGGGGTTTTGGGGCCTATTTTGAGGCCTAGTTTGGGGCCTGTGGGGGTTTTGGGGCCTATTTTGAGGCCTACTTTGGGGCCTACTTGAGGCCTTTGAGGGATTTTGGGGGCAAATCTGGGGGATTTGGGGGCTTTTGGGGGGAGGGGGGGAAATTGGGGCCTCCCAGGGATGATTTTGGGGCCTTCCCAGTGGTTTGGGGCCTAGTTTGGGGCCTGGTTTGGGCCTAGTTCAGGCCTAGTTTGGGCCTAGTTTGGGGCCTAGTTTGGGGCCTAGTTCGGGCCTAGTTCGAGGCCTAGTTCGGGGCCTAGTTCGAGGCCTAGTTCAGGGCCTAGTTCGGGGCCTAGTTTGCGGCCTAGTTTGCGGCCTAGTTTGCGGCCTAGTCGAGGCCTAGTTCGAGGCCTAGTTCAGGGCCTAGTTCAAGGCCTGGTTCAGGGCCTAGTTCAGGGCCTAGTTCAAGGCCTGGTTCAGGGCCTAGTTCAGGGCCTAGTTGGGGCCTAGTTCGCGGCCTAGTTCGCGGCCTAGTTCGCGGCCTAGTTCGGGGCCTAGTTCGAGGCCTAGTTCTGGCCTAGTTCGAGGCCTAGTTCGAGGCCTAGTTCGCGGCCTAGTTTGCGGCCTAGTTTGCGGCCTAGTTCAGGGCCTAGTTCGAGGCCTAGTTCGGGCCTAGTTCAGGGCCTAGTTCGAGGCCTAGTTCAGGCCTAGTTCAGGCCTAGTTCGGGGCCTAGTTCGGGGCCTAGTTCGGGGCCTAGTTCGGGCCTAGTTCGGGGCCTAGTTCGAGGCCTAGTTCGCGGCCTAGTTCGGGCCTAGTTCGCGGCCTAGTTCGGGCCTAGTTCAGGGCCTAGTTCGAGGCCTAGTTCGAGGCCTAGTTCGAGGCCTAGTTCAGGGCCTAGTTCAGGGCCTAGTTCAGGGCCTAGTTCGCGGCCTAGTTCGCGGCCTAGTCGAGGCCTAGTTCAGGGCCTAGTTCGGGGCCTAGTTCGGGGCCTAGTCGAGGCCTAGTTCGCGGCCTAGTTCGAGGCCTAGTTCGGGCCTAGTTCGCGGCCTAGTTGGGGCCTAGTTCGGGGCCTAGTTCGAGGCCTAGTTCGGGGCCTAGTTCGGGGCCTAGTTCAGGGCCTAGTTCAGGCCTAGTTCGAGGCCTAGTTCTGGCCTAGTTCGGGGCCTAGTTCAGGGCCTAGTTCAGGGCCTAGTTCGCGGCCTAGTTCGCGGCCTAGTCGAGGCCTAGTTCGGGGCCTAGTTCGGGGCCTAGTTCGCGGCCTAGTTCGCGGCCTAGTTTGCGGCCTAGTTCGGGGCCTAGTTCGGGGCCTAGTTCAGGGCCTAGTTCACGGCCTAGTTCGCGGCCTAGTTCGAGGCCTAGTCGAGGCCTAGTTCAGGGCCTAGTCGAGGCCTAGTTCGAGGCCTAGTTCGAGGCCTAGTTCGAGGCCTAGCTCAGGGCCTAGTTTGAGGCCTAGTTTGAGGCCTAGTTCGGGGCCTAGTTCGAGGCCTAGTTCGAGCCTAGTTCGGGGCCTAGTTCAGGGCCTAGTTCAGGGCCTAGTTCGAGGCCTAGTTTGAGGCCTAGTTCGAGGCCTAGTTCAGGGCCTAGTTCGAGGCCTAGTTCGCGGCCTAGTTCGTGGCCTAGTTCGAGGCCTAGTTTGAGGCCTAGTCAAGGCCTAGTTCGGGCCTAGTTCAGGGCCTAGTTCGAGGCCTAATTTTGGGCCTAATCTGGGGGTTTTTGGGTTGTTTTTCGTGGTCTTTTTTTTTAGGGTTTTTTGGGGGCTTTTTGGGGGGATTTTTGGGTCAAAATCGGCCATTTTTGGGTCCCTCCCCCCCCCCCCCTCCAGGTGAACTCCCTGGACGACAACGGGGTCCTGGTGGGGAACTGGACCGGGGATTACTCGGGGGGCACCAACCCCTCGGCCTGGGCCGGCTCGGTCGCCATCCTCAGGGCCTATCACAGCACGGGGGTCCCGGTGAGGTACGGCCAGTGCTGGGTCTTCGCCGGAGTCATGACTACTGGTTTGTACTGGTTTATACTGGTTTATACTGGTTTGGACTGGGTTCTACTGGTTTGAGTGGGTTTGGGGCTGGGGGGGGCGCTGGGAGGCAAAATGGAGGCTGCGGAGTGGGGGTGAAGAGAGGGGAAGTCACCTGGGTGGGTTGGACTGGGTTATACTGGTTTATACTGGTTTGGACTGGGTTATACTGGTTTGGACTGGGTTATACTGGTTTGGGCTGGGTTATACTGGGTTATACTGGTTTTGGCCATTTTGGGTGGGTTTGGGGTGGTTTGGGGTCACTGGGACTGGTTTGGACTGGTTTATACTGGTTTATACTGGTTTATACTGGTTTGGACTGGTTATATTGGTATGGACTGGTTTCTACTGGTTTATATTGGTTGGGATGGTTTCAGAGTGGTTTATACTGGTTTATACTGGGGGGGTATCTGGGGGGCAGGTTGGTTACTGGTTTGGACTGGTTTGGACTGGGTTATACTGGTTTGGACTGGTTTATACTGGTTTGGACTGGGTTATACTGGTTTGGGCTGGGTTATACTGGGTTATACTGGTTTTGGCCATTTTGGGTGGGTTTGGGGTGGTTTGGGGTCATTGGGACTGGTTTGGACTGGTTTGGACTGGTTTGGACTGGTTTGGACTGGTTTGGACTGGTTTATACTGGTTTATACTGGTTTGGACTGGTTTATACTGGTTATATTGGTATGGACTGGTTTATACTGGTTTATATTGGTTGGGATGGTTTCAGAGTGGTTTATACTGGTTTATACTGGGGGGGTCACTGGGGGGCAGGGTGGTTACTGGTTTGGACTGGTTATATTGGTATGGACTGGGTTGGACTGGGTTATACTGGTTTGGACTGGTCAGTACCAGTCAGTACCAGTCCCTACTGGTCCCTACTGGTCCCTACTGGTCCCTACTGGTCCCTACTGGTCCATACTGGTTTATACTGGTCTGTACTGGTTGCTCCATACTGCTTCATACCAGTCCATACTGCTTGATACTGGTTCCTACTGGTCTATACTGGTTCCTACTGGTTTATACTGGTCCATACCAGTTCCTACTGGTTCCTACTGGTTTATACTGGTTCCTACTGGTCCATACTGGTCCATACTGGTTTATACTGGTCTGTACTGGTTGCTCCATACTGCTTCATACCAGTCCATACTGCTTGATACTGGTTCCTACTGGTCTATACTGGTTCCTACTGGTTTATACTGGTCCATACCGGTTCCTACTGGTTCCTACTGGTTTATACTGGTTCCTACTGGTTTATACTGGTCCATACTGGTTTATACTGGTCCCTACTGGTTGCTCCATACTGCTTCATACCAGTCCATACTGCTTGATACTAGTTCCTACTGGTCTATACTGGTTCCTACTGGTCTGTACTGGTTCCTACTGGTTTATACTGGTTCCTACTGGTTTATACTGGTTCTTACTGGTTTATACTGGTCCATACTGGTTTATACTGGTCCCTACTGGTTGCTCCATACTGCTTCATACTGCTTGATACTACTTCCTACTGGTCCATAGTGGTTTATACTGGTTTATACCGGTCCATACCGGTCCGTACTGGTTCTTACTGGTTTATACTGGTTTATACTGGTGTCCCCAGTGCTTCTCTGCCTGGGCTTCCCCACCCACACCATCACCAACTATACTGGTCTATACTGGTCCATACTGGTTCCTACCGGCCTATACTGGTTTATACTGGTTTATACTGGTTCTTACTGGTTTATACTGGTTCCTACTGGTTTATACTGGTCCATACTGGTTTATACTGGTCCGTACTGGTTGCTCCATACTGCTTCATACCAGTCCATACTGCTTGATACTAGTTCCTACTGGTCTATACTGGTTCCTACTGGTCTGTACTGGTTTATACTGGTTCCTACTGGTCCGTATTGGTTCTTACTGGTTTA
Source organism: Archilochus colubris (assembly GCA_023079485.1). Classification (NCBI taxonomy): domain Eukaryota; kingdom Metazoa; phylum Chordata; class Aves; order Apodiformes; family Trochilidae; genus Archilochus; species Archilochus colubris. The sequence continues at coordinate 293,916 of JALBCY010000090.1, forward strand.
TACTGGTTCCTACTGGTCTGAACTGGTCCATACTGGTTTATACTGGTCTGTACTGGTTGCTCCATACTGCTTCATACCAGTCCATACTACTTGATACTAGTTCCTACTGGTCCATACTGGTGTATACCCGTTTATACTGGTTTATACTGGTTCCTACTGGTCCGTATTGGTTCCTACTGGTTTATACTGGTTCCTACTGGTTTATACTGGTCCATACTGGTTTATACTGGTCCCTACTGCTTGCTCCATACTGCTTCATACTGCTTGATACTACTTCCTACTGGTCCATACTGGTGTATACCAGCCTATACTGGTTTATACTGGTTCCTACTGGTCTGTATTGGTTCTTACTGGTTTATACTGGTTTCTACTGGTGTCCCCAGTGCTGCGCTGCCTGGGCCTCCCCACCCACACCATCACCAACTATACTGGTCCATACTGGTTCCTACCGGCCTATACTGGTTCCTACTGGTTTATACTGGTTCCTACTGGTCTGTACTGGTTCCTACTGGTTTATACTGGTTCCTACTGGTTTATACTGGTCCATACTGGTTTATACTGGTCCCTACTGCTTGCTCCATACTGCTTCATACTGCTTGATACTACTTCCTACTGCTCTATACTGGTCCATACAAGTTTATACCGGTTTATACCGGTCCGTACCGGTCCGTACTGGTTCTTACTGGTTTATACTGGTTTATACTGGTGTCCCCAGTGCTGCGCTGCCTGGGCCTGCCCACCCGCACGGTCACCAACTACAACTCTGCCCACGACACCGACGTCTCCCTGACCACCGACATCTACCTGGACGAGAACATGAAGCCCCTGCAGCGCCTCAACACCGACTCCGTCTGGTACTGGTTCTTACTGGTTTATACTGGTTTATACTGGTTTGGGTGATTTCGGGTGATTTCAGGGGGTTTTGGGGCCGGGGAGGCCACTGGGAGGCAAAATGGAGGCCGCAGAGTGGGGGAGGAGAGAGGGGAAGGCAGCTGGGGGGTACTGGGTTGTACTGGGTTATACTGGTTTATACTGGTTTGGACTGGGGAGGGGTCCTGGAGGGGCAGGAAGGGGGGAATTGGGGACTGGGAGGCACTGGGAGGGACTGGGAGCAACTGGGGAGGGACTGGGAGGGACTGGGAAGCGGTTAAAGGGGCTTTAAAGGGACTGGGTTGTACTGGGTTATACTGGTTTATACTGGTTTATACTGGTTTGGACTGGGAGGGGGTTCTGGAGGGGCAGGAAGGGGGATATTGGGGACTGGGATGGACTGGGAGGGACTGGGAAGGGACTGGGAGGGGGCTAAAGGGGGTTTAAAGGGGGTTTAGAGTAACTGGGTTATACTGGTTTGTACTGGTTTATACTGGTTTGGACTGGGAGGGGGTTCTGGAGGGGCAGGAAGGGGGGAATTGGGGACTGGGAGGCTCTGGGAGCAACTGGGAAGGGACTGGGAGGGACTGGGAAGGAGTTAAAGGGGGTTTAAAGGGACTGGTTTGTATTGGGTTATACTGGTTTGTACTGGTTTGGACTGGGAGGGGGTTCTGGAGGGGCAGGAAGGGGGGAATTGGGGACTGGGAGGCACTGGGAGCAACTGGGAAGGGACTGGGAGGGGGTTAAAGGGGGTTTAAAGGGGGTTTAGAGTAACTGGGTTGTACTGGGTTATACTGGTTTGTACTGGTTTGGACTGGGAGGGGGTTCTGGAGGGGGGGGAAGGGAAGGGGAAGGGGAGGGGGGGACTGGGAGCAACTGGGAGGAACTGGGAGGGACTGGGAAGGGGTTAAAGGGGGTTTAAAGGGACTGGTTTGTACTGGTTTATACTGGTTTGGACTGGGTTATACTGGTTTGGACTGGGTTATACTGGTTTGGACTGGGAGGGTAACTGGGAAGGGAGCACAAAGGGTCAAGAGGCTGAGGGGGAGGAGCTGGGCTGGTTTGTACTGGTTTGTACTGGTCTCTACTGGTCTCTACTGGATTGCTGTGGTTGGTACTGGGTTATACTGGTTTATACTGGTTTGGACTGGGAGGGTAACTGGGAAGGGGGCACCATGGGAGGGGCAAGAGGGGGAGGGGGAGGAGCTGGGCAGGTTTGTACTGGGTTATACTGGGTTATACTGGTCTGTACTGGTTTATACTGGGTTATACTGGTTTGTACTGGGTTATACTGGTTTATACTGGTTTGTACTGGTCAGGAACTTCCACGTCTGGAACGACTGCTGGATGAAGCGCCCCGACCTCCCCCCGGGCTACGATGGGTGGCAGGTGGTGGATGCCACCCCCCAGGAAACCAGCAGCGGTACTGGTTTATACTGGTTTATACTGGTTTATACTGGTTTATACTGGTTTGGGCTGGTTTATACTGGTTTGGACTGGTTTGGACTGGGGGGAAGGCCCAGTGCCTTGTACTGGCCTTCTTCTGAGGGGTTGGAGGGTTTATACTGGTTTATACTGGTCTGGACTGGTTCTTACTGGTCTGGACTGGTTCTTGCTGGTTTCTACTGGTTCTTACTGGTTCTTACTGGTTCTTACTGGTCTGGACTGATTCTTACTGGTTCTTACTGGTCCTTACTGGTTCTTACTGGGTCTTACTGGTTCTTACTGGTTCTTACTGGGTCTTACTGGTACTTACTGGGTCTTACTGGGTCTTACTGGTCTCAACTGGTTCTTACTGCTCTCTGCTGGTCCTTACTGGTCCTTACTGGTCCTTACTGGTTTCTGTTGGTCCCTACTGGTCTCTACTGGTCCTTATTGGTCCCTACTGGTTCTTACTGGTTTCTACTGGGCACTGTTGGGCTGTACTGGTTCTTACTGGTTTGTATGGGTTCTCTACTGGTCCCTACTGGTCCTTACTGGTCCTTACTGGTCCTTACTGGTCCTTACTGGTCCTTACTGGTTCTTACCGGTTTCTGTTGGTCCCTACTGGTCTCTACTGGTCCTTATTGGTCCCTACTGGTTCTTACTGGTTTCTACTGGGCACTGTTGGGCTGTACTGGTTCTTACTGGTTTGTATGGGTCCTCTACTGGTCCCTACTGGTCCTTACTGGTCCTTACTGGTCCTTACTGGTCCATACTGGTCTGTATCAAGTCTTACTGGTCTACACTCACCCTCTCTACTGGTCTCTACTGGTCCCTACTGGTCCCTACTGGTCCCTACTGGTCCCTACTGGTCCCTACTGGTTCCTACTGGTTCCTATTGATCCATACTGGTTCCTACTGGTCCTTACTGGTCCATACTGGTCTGTATCAAGTCTTACTGGTCTACGGTCACCCTCTATACTGGTTCTTTACTGGTTTCTAGTGCTTCCTATTGGCCTATACTGGTTCCTACTGGTTCCTATTGATCCTTACTGGTCCTTACTGGTCCCTACTGGTCCTTACTGGTCCGTACTGGTCTGTATCAAGTCTTACTGGTCTACACTCACCCTCTATACTGGTTCTTTACTGCTTCCTACTGGTCCTTACTGGTTCATACTGGTCCCTACTGGCTCCTATTGATCCCTACTGGTCCCTACTGGTTCCTACTGGTCGTTACTGGTCCCTACTGGCTCCTATTGATCCATACTGGTTCCTACTGGTCCTTACTGGTCCATACTGGTCTGTATCAAGTCTTACTGGTCTACACTCACCCTCTATACTGGTTCTTTACTGCTTCCTACTGGTCCTTACTGGTTCCTATTGATCCTTACTGGTCCCTACTGGTCCCTACTGGTCCCTACTGGTTCCTACTGGTCCTTACTGGTCCTTACTGGTCCCTACTGGTCGCAGGCCTCTTCTGCTGCGGGCCGTGCTCGGTGACGGCGGTGAAGAACGGGGAAGTTTTCCTCAAGTACGACACGCCCTTCGTCTTCGCCGAGGTGGGCGTGGCCCGGGGCGGGGCGGGGGCGTGGCCTCAGATATGCAAATGAGCTCCCTAACGAGGCGTGGGCGTGGCCTCCTCCCCCCAACAGGTCAACAGCGACAAAGTCTATTGGCAGAGGCAGCCGAGCGGGGCCTTCACCGTCGTCCATGTTGAGGAAGGCGCCATCGGGCGACGAATCAGCACCTTGGGGGCGGGGTCTGGCGCCCGCCTCGACGTCACCGACCAATACAAACACCCCGAGGGTGGGGACACGCCCCCTGACCCCGTTGGACACGCCCCTTCCCCTTTAGACACGCCCCCCGCCCCAAAGAACCCCGTTCGGCCTAGGCCTCGGCTAGGCCTCTGGCGCCATGGGACTCAACCATTGGGTTATTGGCCACGCCCTTGATCCCATTGGCCTCTTGGACCTATCCCGTGATCCCCCTGCCCCCATTGGACACGCCCCCTCCCCTTTAGACACGCCCCCTCCTCCAAAAGACACCAACTGGAGGCTTCGGCCTAGGCCTCAGCTAGGCCTCTGGCGCCATTGGACTCAACCATTGGGTTCTTGGCCACACCCCTTGACCCCTTGACCCCAGCCCTTGACCCCTTGAGCTCCTTGGCCTCTTGGCCCCACCCCGTGACCCTCTTGGCTCCACCCCTTGACACCATTTTGACCTCTTGACCTCATCCTTGAGCCCATTGTTGACCTCTTGACCCCTCCCATGACCTCTTGACCCAATCCTTGACCCCATGACCCCTCCCATTGAACCCATTGACCCCTTGGCTCCACCCCTTGACCTCTTGACCCAATCATTGACCCCTTGGCTCCACCCCTTGACCCCATGACCCCTCCCCTTCACCCTATTGACCCCTTGACCCCTCCCATGACCTCTTGACCCAATCATTGACCTCTTGGCCCCTCCCCTTGACCCCATTGACCCCATGACCCCTCCCATGACCTCTTGACCCAATCATTGACCCCATGACCCTATGACTCCACCCCTTGACCCCATGACCCCTCCCATGTCCCCTTGACCCCTCCCATGACCTCTTGACCCAACCATTGACCTCTTGACCCCTCCCCTTGACCCCTTGACCCCACCCCTTGACTTGACCCCGCCCCTTTCCCCCTGGCCCCTCCCTTTGACCCCTTGACCGCACCCGTTGACCCCACCCATTGACCCCATGACCCCTCCCCTTGACCCCATTGACCCGTTGACCCCTCCCCTTGACCCCCTTGACCCCTTGGCCCCGCCCCCTGCCCCCTGACCCCTCCCCTTTGACCTCTGACCCCAGGCTCAGCCGAGGAGCGCCGCGCCGTCTCCACCGCCACCTCCCACGGCTCCCGGCCCCGCCCCCAAGGAGTCCCCTCCCCTTCCTCGGGGGGCGTGACCCTGAAGCTGGGGGCGGGGCCAGCGGTGGCGGGGGCGGAGCTGGAGCTGAGGGCGGTGCTGAGCAACGCGGGGGCGGAGCCCAAGAGCCTCACCCTCCGATTGGCTCTCGCCGCCGTCCGCTACACCGGGGTCACCGCCGAACCCTTCCGGCAGGAGAAGCATCGGAGAACGCTCAGCCCCGGGCAAGGTGCTGATTGGCTGGGGCTCCATGCTCATTGGCTGGGGCTCGGCGGCCATTGGTTGGGTCTTGGTGGCCATCGTTGGGTCTTGGCGGCCATTGGTTGGGTCTTGGTGGCCATGGTTGGGTCTTGGCGGCCATTGGTTGGGTCTTGTTGGCCAAGGTTGGGTCTTGATGGTCATTGGTTAGGTCTTGATGGCCTTGGTTGACCCTTGTTGGTCATTGGTTGGGTCTTGGCGGCCATTGGTTGGGTCTTGTTGGATGTGGTTGGGTCTTGATGGTCATTGGTTGACTCTTGATGGTCATTGGTTGGGTCTTGTTGACCTTGGTTGACCCTTGTTGGTCATTGGTTTGGTCTTGTTGGTCATTGGTTGGGTCTTGTTGGATGTGGTTGGGTCTTGATGGTCATTGGTTGACCCTTGTTGGCCATGGTTGGGTCTTGTTGGTCATTGGTTGACTCTTGTTGGCCATGGTTGGGTCTTGGTGGCCTTGGTTGGGTCTTGTTGGCCATGGTTGGGTCTTGTTGACCTTGGTTGACCCTTGTTGGTCATTGGTTGGGTCTTGGCGGCCATTGGTTGGGTCTTGTTGGATGTGGTTGGGTCTTGATGGTCATTGGTTGACTCTTGTTGGTCATTGGTTGGGTGTTGTTGGCCACGGTTGGGTCTTGTTGGCCATCGTTGGGTCTTGTTGGTCATTGGTTGACTCTTGGCAGCCATTGGTTGGGTCTTGTTGGTCATTGGTTGGCTCTTGGTGGCCATCGTTGGGTCTTGTTGGTCATTGGTTGACTCTTGTTGGCCTTGGTTGGGCCTTGTTGGGTGTGGTTGGGTCTTGGTGGCCATTGGTTGGGTGTTGGTGGCCATGGTTGGGTCTTGTTGGCCACGGTTGGGTCTTGTTGGCCATTGGTTGGGTCTTGTTGGCCATTGGTTGGGTCTTGGTTGACTCTCGTTGGCCATAGTTGGGTCTTGGTGGCCTTGGTTGGGTCTTGGTGGTCGTGGTTGGGTCTTGCTGGACGTGGCTGACTCTTGTTGGCCATGGTTGGGTCTTGGTGGTCATTGGTTGGGTCTTGTTGGCCTTGGTTGGGTTTTGGTGGTCATTGGTTGGGTCTTGGTGGCCTTGGTTGACCCTTGTTAGCCATTGCTTGGGTCTTGGTTGACTCTTGTTGGATGTGGTTGGGTCTTGTTGGCCATTGTTGGGTCTTGTTGGCCATGGTTGGATCTTGGTGACCTTGGTTGGGTCTTGTTGGCCATCATTGGGTCTTGTTGGCCATTGGTTGGGTCTTGTTGGCCATGGTTGGGTCTTGGTGGACATGGTTGGGTCTTGATGGTCATTGGTTGGGTCTTGTTGGCCTTGGTTGGGTCTTGTTGGATGTGGTTGGGTCTTGTTGGCCATGGTTGACCCTTGTTGGTCATTGGTTGGGTCTTGTTGGTCATTGTTGGGTCTTGTTGGCCAAGGTTGGGTCTTGTTGGCCTTGGTTGACCCTTGTTGGTCATTGGTTGGGTTTTGGTGGCCACCATTGGGTCTTGGCAGCCATTGGTTGGGTCTTGTTGGCCTTGGTTGGGTCTTGTTGGACGTGGTTGGGTCTTGTTGGCCATTGGTTGGGTCTTGGTGGCCATGGTTGGGTCTTGGTGGTCATTGGTTGGGTCTTGTTGGCCATGGTTGGGTCTTGGTGGTCATTGGTTGACTCTTGGCAGCCATTGGTTGGGTCTTGTTGGCCAAGGTTGGGTCTTGTTGGCCATGGTTGGGTCTTGGTGGCCATTGGTTGGGTGTTGGTGGCCATGGTTGGATCTTGGTGACCTTGGTTGGGTCTTGTTGGCCATGGTTGGGTCTTGTTGGCCATGGTTGGGTCTTGTTGGCCATGGTTGGGTCTTGTTGGCCATGGTTGGATCTTGGTGACCTTGGTTAGGTCTTGTTGGCCACCATTGGGTCTTGTTGGCCATGGTTGACCCTTGTTGGCCATTGGTTGGGTCTTGGTGGTCATGGTTGGGTCTTGTTGGCCTTGGTTGGGTCTTGTTGGCCAAGGTTGGGTCTTGGTTGCCATAGTTGGGTGTTGGTGACCTTGGTTGACTCTTGTTGACCTTGGTTGACTCTTGTTGGCCAAGGTTGGGTCTTGTTGACCTTGGTTGCCCCTTGTTGGTCATTGGTTGGGTCTTGTTGGTCATTGGTTGGGTCTTGTTGGCCATGGTTGGGTCTTGTTGGATGTGGCTGGGTCTTGGCGGCCATTGGTTGACTCTTGTTGGCCAAGGTTGGGTCTTGGTGGCCTTGGTTGGGTCTTGGTGGCCATGGTTGGGTCTTCTTGTCCATAGTTGACCCTTGTTGGTCATTGGTTGGGTCTTGTTGGCCATGGTTGGGTCTTGGTGGCCATGGTTGGGTCTTGGTGGTCATTGGTTGGGTCTTGTTGGCCTTGGTTGGGTCTTGCTGGACGTGGTTGGGTCTTGGTGGCCATGGTTGGGTCTTGGTGGCCATCATTGGGTCTTCTTGGCCATTGGTTGGGTCTTCTTGGCCATTGGTTGGGTCTTGTTGGTCATTGGTTGACCCTTGGTGGCCACCACTGGGTCTTGTTGGCCTTGGTTGACCCTTGTTGGTCATTGGTTGGGTCTTGTTGGTCATTGGTAGGTCTTGTTGGCCAAGGTTGGGTCTTGTTGGACATGGTTGGGCCTTGGTGGTCATTGGTTGGGTCTTGGCGGCCATTGTTGGGTCGTGGTGGCCTTGGTTGGGTCTTGGTGGTCGTGGTTGGGTCTTGTTGGCCACGGTTGGGTCTTGTTGGTCATTGGTTGACTCTTGTTGGCCAAGGTTGGGTCTTGGTGGCCTTGGTTGGGTCTTGTTGGCCAAGGTTGGGTCTTGTTGGCCTTGGTTGACCCTTGTTGGTCATTGGTTGACTCTTGTTGGCCATGGTTGGGTCTTGTTGGCCATGGTTGGGTCTTGTTGGTCATTGGTTGGGTCTTGTTTGTCATTGGTTGGCTATTGGTGGCCATGGGTTGGGTGTTGGTGACCTTGGTTGGGTCTTGGCGGCCATCGTTGGGTCTTGTTGGCCAAGGTTGTGTCTTGTTGGATGTGGTTGGGTCTTGGTTGTCATTGGTTGGGTCTTGTTGGCCATGGTTGGGTCTTGTTGGATGTGGTTGGGTCTTGTTGGCCTTGGTTGGGTCTTGGTTGACTCTCGTTGGCCATAGTTGGGTCTTGGTGGCCATCGTTGGGTCTTGGTGGCCATGGTTGGGTCTTGGTGGCCATGGTTGGGTCTTCTTGTCCATAGTTGACCCTTGGTGGTCATTGGTTGGGTCTTGGTGGCCTTGGTTGGGTCTTGTTGGATGTGGTTGGGTCTTGGTGGCCATTGGTTGGGTGTTGGTGGCCATGGTTGGGTCTCGTTGGCCATTGGTTGGCTCTTGGTGGCCATGGGTTGGGTCTTGTTGGCCATCGTTGGGTCTTGTTGGACGTGGTTGGGTGTTGTTGGACGTGGTTGGGTCTTGGTGGCCATTGGTTGGGTCTTGTTGGTCATTGGTTGACTCTTGTTGGCCATGGTTGGGTGTTGTTGGCCACTGGTTGGGTCTTGGTGGCCATCGTTGGGTCTTGTTGGTCATTGGTTGGGTCTTGTTGGACGTGGTTGGGTCTTGATGGTCATTGGTTGGGTCTTGGTGGCCAAGGTTGGGTCTTGTTGGCCTTGGTTGGGTCTTGTTGGCCATGGTTGGGTCTTGTTGACCTTGGTTGACCCTTGTTGGCCATTGGTTGGGTCTTGGTGGCCTTGGTGGTCATTGGTTGGGTCTTGTTGGCCTTGGTTGACCCTTGTTGGCCAAGGTTGGGTCTTGGATGACTCTTGTTGGCCATCGTTGACCCTTGTTGGCCATGGTTGACCCTTGTTGGCCACGGTTGGTTCTTGTTGGCCATTGGTTGAGTCTTGGTGGCCCCGCGGCGTCGCCACGCCCCTTCCTCACCCGCCATCTTTGTCCCCTCCCCCAGAGGAGACGGTGCGGGTGGCGGTGACCTACGGGGAGTACGGGCCCCACGTGGGGCCCCAGGAGGCCCTGAAGGTGACGGCGACGGCGGCGCTGGACGGGAGCGGGGAGGTGGTGGCCAAGGAGCTGAGGGTCCCCCTGGAGACCCCGACCCTCAGCATGACGGTGAGGACGGCTGACGGACGCCATCTTGGGGCCGCCATCTTGGGTCGGCCATCTTGGATCCGCCCACTTGGCTCCTCCCCCCCTAGTTCTGCCATCTTGGATTCACCAGCTTGGCTCCACCATGGCTCCTCTGTGGTTCCTCCCCCTTGGCTCCTCCATCTTGGATCCCCCCTGGCTCCTCCATCTTGGATCCGCCATCTTGGCTCCTCCCCCTTGGCTCCTCCCCCTTGGCTCCTCACCCCTGGCTCCTCCATCTTGGCTCCTCCATCTTGGATCCACCATCTTGGCTCCTCCCCCTTGGCTCCGCCATCTTGGATTCACCATCTTGGCTCCTCCCCCCTGGCTCCTCCATCTTGGCTCCTCCATCTTGGCTCCACCATGGCTCCTCCGTGGTTCCTCCCCCCTGGCTCCTCCATCTTGGTTTGACCATCTTGGCTCCTCCCCCCTTGGCTCTTCCCCCCTTGGCTCCTCCCCCTTGGCTCCTCCCCCCTAGTTCCACCATCTTGGATCCGCCATCTTGGCTCCTCCCCCCCCTGGTTCCGCCATCTTGGTTCCTCCATCTTGGCTCCTCCATCTTGGCTCCTCCATGGTTCCTCCCCCCTGGCTCCTCCATCTTGGTTTGACCATCTTGGCTCCTCCCCCCTAGTTCTGCCATCTTGGATCCTCCATCTTGGTTCCCCCATGGTTCCTCCCCCTTGGCTCCTCCCCCCCGGTTCCGCCATCTTGGCTCCTCCCCCCTGGTTCTGCCATCTTGGCTCCTCCATCTTGGTTTGACCATCTTGACTCCTCCCCCCTAGTTCTGCCATCTTGGATCCTCCATCTTGGCTCCTCACCCCTGGCTCCCCCCTGTTTCCACCATATTGGATCCACCATCTTGGCTCCTCCCCCCTTGGCTCCTCCCCCCCCTAGTTCTGCCATCTTGGATTCACCATCTTGGATCCACCATGGCTCCTCCATGGTCCCCCCTGGCTCCTCCATCTTGGTTTCACCATCTTGGCTCCTCCCCCCTTGGCTCCTCCCCCTTGGCTCCTCCCCCCTGGTTCCACCATCTTGGATTCACCATCTTGGCTCCTCCCCCCCCATGGTTCTGCCATCTTGGCTCCTCCATCTTGGCTCCACCATGGCTCCTCCATGCTGGTTCCCCCCTGGCTCCACCATCTTGGATCCTCCATGGCTCCTCCATCTTGGATCCGCCATCTTGGGTCGGCCATCTTGGATCCGCCCGCTTGGCTCTTCCCCCCCCTGGTTCTGCCATCTTGGCTCCTCCATCTTGGATCCACCATGGCTCCTCCGTGGTTCCTCCCCCCTGGTTCTGCCATCTTGGATTCACCATCTTGGTTCCCCCATGGTTCCTCCCCCCTGGCTCCTCCCCCCTGGTTCTGCCATCTTGACTCCTCCCCCTTGGCTCCACCCCCCTGGCTCCTCCATCTTGGCTCCTCCCTCTTGGCTCCTCCCCCCTGGTTCCTCCATCTTGGCTCCTCCCTCCTGGTTCCACCATCTTGGTTCGGCCATCTTGGATCCTCCATCTTGGATCCATCTTAGCTCCTCCCCCTTGGCTCCTCCCCCCCAACCATGGTGCCGCCGCCATCTTGGTCTCCTCTCTCTCTCTTCCCCCCCCCCCCCAGCTCCTGGCCCCTGCGGTTGTGGGTCAGGAGACCCCGGTGCAGGTGCTGTTCCAGAACCCCCTCCCCCACCCCCTGACCGGGGCCTCCCTGAGGATGGAGGGAGCCGGGATCTCCTGTCCCAAGCCACACCCACTGGGGTACCGCACTGGGAGGCACTGGGAGGCACTGGGAGGCACTGGGAGGGGACTGGGAGGGGATTGGGAGGGACTGGGAGGGACTGGGAGGGGACTGGGAGGGACTGGGAGGGATTGGGAGGGACTGGGAGGGACTGGGAGGGGATTGGGAGGGATTGGGGGGGACTGGGAGGGGACTGGGAGGGACTGGGAGGGGGTTGGGAGGGACTGGGAGGGAGGAGGGACTGGGAGGGAGGGAGGGGATTGGGAGGACTGGGAGGGACTGGGGAGGGGACTGGGAGGGACTGGGAAGGGATTGGGGGGGACTGGGAGGGACTGGAGTGGGACTGGGAGGGACTGGAGGGGGACTGGGAGGGACTGGGAAGGGATTGGGAGGGACTGGGGGGCACTGGGAGGGACTGGGGGGGACTGGGAGGGACTGGGAGGGACTGGGGGGCACTGGGAGGGACTGGGGGGGACTGGGAGGGGACTGGGAGGGACTGGGGGGGGACTGGGAGGGACTGGGAGGGGACTGGGAGGGACTGGGGGGCACTGGGAGGACTGGGAGGTTGGGAGGGACTGGGAGGGATTGGGGGACTGGGGAGGGACTGGGAGGGGACTGGGAGGGGGTTGGGAGGGGACTGGGAGGGACTGGGAGGGACTGGGAGGGACTGGAGGGACTGGGAGGACTGGGAGGGACTGGGAGGGACTGGGAGGACTAGGGGGACTGGGAGGGGGACTGGGAGGGACTGGGAGCACTGGGAGGGACTGGGAGGACTGGGAGGGACTGGGAGGGACTGGGAGGGACTGGGAGGACTGGGAGGGACTGGGAGGACTGGGAGGACTGGGAGGGACTGGGAGGCACTGGGAGGGACTGGGAGGACTGGGGGGACTGGGAGCACTGGGAGGACTGGGAGGCACTGGGAGAACTGGGAGGACTGGAGGGACTGGGAGAACTGGGAGGACTGGGAGGACTGGGAGGGACTGGGAGAACTGGGAGGACTGGGAGGAGTGGGGGGACTGGGATGGGGGTACTGGGGGACTGGAGGGACTGGGAGGGACTGGGAGCACTGGGGAGACTGGGAAGGGGGTAGTGGGGGACTGGGAGGACTGGGGAGTTACTGGGGGGTTACTGGGGAGACTGGTAGGGAGGGGAATGGGAGGACTGGGAGGGGACTGGGAGCACTGGGAGCACTGGGAGTGGGTGGAGAACTGGAGGGACTGGGAGGACTGGGAGGGGGGGACTGGGGGGACTGGGTGGGACTGGAGGAACTGGGAGGGGGAGGACTGGGAGGACTGGGATTGGGCGGGGTCTGGGGGGACTGGGAGAACTGGGAGGACTGGGAGGGGGGGGGGACTGGGAGGACTGGGAGGGACTGGGAGGGAACTGGGAGCACTGGGAGGATTGGGAGGGACTGGGAGAGGATTGGGGACTGGGAGGGACTGGGAGGGACTGGGAGGGATTGGGAGGGACTGGGAGGGACTGGGAGGGACTGGGGGACTGGGAGGGAAGGACTGGGAGGACTGGGAGGACTGGAGGGGGTGTGACTGAGGGGTTGGGAGGGATGACTGGGAGGTTAGGGACTGGGAGGGACTGGGAGGGACTGGGAGGGACTGGGAGTGCATTTCTTCCATACTGGGAGTACTGGGAGCTACTGGGACGAGGTTTATTCTATACTGGGAGCTACTGGGGGTTACTGGGAGTGGACTTTATCCATACTGGGAGGCACTGGGAGCTACTGGGAGTGGGTTTTATCCATACTGGGAGCTACTGGGACGGGGTTTTTTCCCTCCCAGTTGAGCCAGGGCTGGGTTTCAGCCATACTGGGAGTTACTGGGAGGCACTGGGAGGTACTGGGAGTGCATTTTACCCGTACTGGGAGGCACTGGGAGTGGATTTTATCTATACTGGGATTACTGGGAGCTACTGGGACGAGGGTTATTCTATACTGGGAGTACTGGGAGCCACTGGGATGAAGTTTTTTCCTTACTGGGTGATACTGGGATGAGGTTTTTTCTATACTGGGAGTACTGGGAGCTACTGGGGGTTACTGGGAGTGGACTTTATCCATACTGGGAGCACTGGGAGCTACTGGGAGTGGGTTTTATCCATACTGGGAGCTACTGGGACGGGGTTTTTTCCCTCCCAGTTGAGCCAGGGCTGGGTTTCAGCCATACTGGGAGTTACTGGGAGGTACTGGGAGTGCATTTTACCCATACTGGGAGTACTGGGAGGCACTGGGAGTCCATTTTATCTATACTGGGAGTACTGGGAGCTACTGGGACAAGGGTTATTCTATACTGGGAGTACTGGGAGCCACTGGGATGAAGTTTTTTCCTTACTGGGTGATACTGGGATGAGGTTTTTTCTATACTGGGAGTACTGGGAGCTACTGGGGGTTACTGGGAGTCCATTTCATCCAAACTGGGAGCACTGGGAGCTACTGGGAGTGGGTTTTATCCATACTGGGAGCTACTGGGACGGGGTTTTTTCCCTCCCAGTTGAGCCAGGGCTGAGTTTCAGCCATACTGGGAGTTACTGGGAGTTACTGGGAGTGTGACCTTTGCCCTTTGTCCCCAGGTCGGTGGGGGAGGGGCAGACGGTCCGGGTGACCCAATCAGTGGTTCCGTTCCGGCCGGGTCGGCGCCGCTTGGTGGCGACACTGGAGAGCTCCCAGTTAGGGCCCCTCCACGGCTCCATCACCATGGAGGCGGCAACTGGGAGCACTGGGAGCACTGGGAACACTGGGAGGGGGGGCAGGGGGAGGCGTGGGAACCAACCCCCGGCTGGGAGCACCGGGGGGTGAGGGACTGGGAGGCACTGGGAGGGCACTGGGAGGCACTGGGAGGGACTGGGAGGGGAGTTTGGGTATACTGGGACACACTGGAAAGGACTGGGAGGGACTGGAAGAGCACTGGGAGGCACTGGGAGGGACTGGGAGGGGAGTTTGGGTATACTGGGACACACTGGAAAGGACTGGGAGGCACTGGGAGGGACTGGAAGAGCACTGGGAGGCACTGGGAGGGACTGGGAGGGGATTGGAGAGCACTGGGAGGGGACTGGGAGGGACTGGGAAGGACTGGAACAGCACTGGAGAGCACTGGGAGGCACTGGGAGGGGAGTTTGGGTATACTGGGACACACTGGAAAGGACTGGGAGGCACTGGGAGGGGATTGGAGAGCACTGGGAGGGACTGGGAGGAGACTGGGAGGGACTGGGAAGGACTGGAACAGCACTGGAGAGCACTGGGAGGGGATTGGGAGGGACTGGAAGAGCACTGGGAGAGACTGGAAAGGACTGGGAGGGGATTGGGAGGCACTGGAAGGGACTGGGAGGGAGTGGAAGAGCACTGGGAGGCACTGGGAGGGGAGTTTGGGTATACTGGGAGGGACTGGGAGGCACTGGAGAGCAATGGGAGGGACTGGGAGGCACTGCGAGGGGACTGGGAGGGACTGGGAAGGACTGGAACAGCACTGGAGAGCACTGGGAGGGACTGGGAGGGGAGTTTGGGTATACTGGGAGGGACTGGGAGGGCACTGGGAGGGACTGGGAGTGGGGTTGGGGTATACTGGGACAGACTGGAAAGGACTGGGAGGCACTGGGAAGGGATTGGAGAGCTCTGGGAGGGAACTGGGAAGGACTGGGAGGGACTGGGAAGGGACTGGGGGGCACTGGAAGGGACTGGGAAGGACTGGAAGAGGGGTTGGTGTATACTGGGACAGACTGGGAGGCACTGGGAGGGGAGTTTGGTCATACTGGGAGCACTGGGAGGGGACTGGGGGGCACCGGGAGTGGGGTTGGGGTATACTGGGACAGACTGGAAAGAACTGGGAGGGACTGGGAGTGGG
Source organism: Archilochus colubris (assembly GCA_023079485.1). NCBI lineage: Eukaryota > Metazoa > Chordata > Aves > Apodiformes > Trochilidae > Archilochus > Archilochus colubris. The sequence goes on from JALBCY010000090.1 coordinate 309,022, forward strand.
GTTTGGGTGTACTGGGAGGGACTGGGGAACACTGGGAAGGCACTGGGGGGGTGTCTGGTGTATACTGGGAGCACTGGGATTGGTTCTGGCCTGTACTGGGAGCACTGGGAAGGGTTCCAGCTCATACTGGGAGCACTGGGATTGGTTCTGGCCTGTACTGGGAGCACTGGGAAGGGGCCCAGTCCATACTGGGAGCTCTGGGAAGGGTTCCAGCCCATACTGGGAGCACTGGGAGGCGTTCTGGCCTGTACTGGGAGCACTGGGAGGGGTTCCAGCTCATACTGGGAGCACTGGAAGGGGTTTTTATGTATACTGGGAGTACTGGGATTGGTTCTGGCCTGTACTGGGAGCACTGGGAGGGGTTCTAGCCCTTACTGGGAGCACTGGGATTGGTTCCAGCCTATACTGGGAGCACTGGGATTGGTTCTGGTCCATACTGGGAGCACTGGGAAGGGGCCCAGCTCATACTGGGAGCACTGGGATTGGTCCCAGCTCATACTGGGAGCTCTGGGAGGGGTTTTAATGTATACTGGGAGCACTGGGATTGGTTCTGGCCTGTACTGGGAGCACTGGGAAGGGTTCCAGCCCATACTGGGAGCACTGGGAAGGGTTCCAGCCCATACTGGGAGCACTGGGAAGGGTTCCAGCCCATACTGGGAGCACTGGGAGGAGTTCCAGCCTATACTGGGAGCACTGGGAGGGGTTCCAGCTCATACTGGGAGCACTGGGATTGGTTCCAGCCTATACTGGGAGCACTGGGATTGGTTCTGGTCCATACTGGGAGCACTGGGATGGGTCCCAGTCCATACTGGGAGCACTGGGAAGGGATCCAGCCCATACTGGGAGGGGCCCAGCTCATACTGGGAGCACTGGGAAGGGTCCCATCTCATACTGGGAGCACTGGGATTGGCTCTGGCCTGTACTGGGAGCACTGGGATGGGTCCCAGTCCATACTGGGAGCACTGGGAGGGGTTCTGGCCTGTACTGGGAGCACTGGAAGGGGTTTTTATGTATACTGGGAGTACTGGGATTGGCTCTGGCCTGTACTGGGAGCACTGGGATGGGTTCCAGCCCATACTGGGAGTACTGGGAAGGGTTCCAGCCCTTACTGGGAGCACTGGGATTGGTTCCAGCCCATACTGGGAGCACTGGGAGGGGTTTTATGTATACTGGGAGTACTGGGATTGGTTCCAGCTCATACTGGGAGCACTGGGAGGGGTTCCAGCTCATACTGGGAGCACTGGGAAGGATTCCAGCCTATACTGGGAGCACTGGGATTGGTTCTGGCCTGTACTGGGAGCACTGGGAAGGGGCCCATCTCATACTGGGAGCACTGGGAGGGGTTCCAGCTCATACTGGGAGCACTGGGAAGGGTTCCAGCTCATACTGGGAGCACTGGGAAGGGTTCCAGCCCATACTGGGAGCACTGGGAGGGGTTCCAGCCCATACTGGGAGCACTGGGAAGGGTTCCAGCCTATACTGGGAGCACTGGGATTGGTTCTGGTCCATACTGGGAGCACTGGGAAGGGTTCCAGTCCATACTGGGAGCACTGGGAAGGGTTCCAGTCCATACTGGGAGCACTGGGATGGGTTCCAGCTCATACTGGGAGCACTGGGATGGCTCCCAGTCCATACTGGGAGCACTGGGAGGCACTGGGGGGGTCACTGGTCCAGCCCCCCCCCTTCCCCTCCCCCCCCCTTTGACCTCTATGACGTCACAGAACCGCGTGACGTCACTCCCCACCCTCCCCCCTCCCCTTTGTGACGTCACCAATAAAGCGACGAATCGAATCCCGTGACGTCATTGGGGGAAAGGGGGGGTTAATGACGTCATCGAAAAGCGCGGGAAAAGCGGGGAAGTGACGTCACTGGGGGAAGGGGCGGGGTTTAAAGGGGAAGGGGAAATGGGGGGCGGGGTCAGGGCTGGTGACGTCACTTCCGGTCGGTCCGGATCGGGCCCCGCGCGTCCCTTTGAGCTGGGACCGGGAAACCCCGGAGAGAGCCCGAGAGGCGGAAGTGACGTGAGAGGAGGCGGCGATGGGCGGAAGTGACGTCATGTGAGGGGGGGGGAACTGGGAGTTACTGGGAGGCACTGGGAGGGACTGGGAGGCACTGGGAGGGAACTGGGAGGGAACTGGGAGGGACTGGAAGAGGTTTGGGGGGAACTGGGAGTTACTGGAAGGGACTGGGAAGGAACTGGGAGCAACTGGGAGCTACTGGGAGGCACTGGGAGGGGACTGGGAGGGGACTGGGAGGGAACTGGGAGGGACTGGGAGGGGACTGGGAGCAACTGGGAGCTACTGGGAGGAACTGGGAGTTACTGGGAGGCACTGGGAAGGAACTGAGAAGGAACTGGGAGGGACTGGGAGGGACTGGGAGAGGTTTGGGGGGAACTGGGAGGGGACTGGGAGCAACTGGGAGTTACTGGGAGGCACTGGGAAGGAACTGGGAGTTACTGGGAGGGAACTGGGAGGCACTGGGACAGGATTTTGAGGCACTGGGAGCAACTGGGAGGGGATTGGGAGGGACTGGAAGGGACCAGGAGGGACTGGGAGAGGTTTGGGGGGAACTGGGAGTTAGTGGGAGGGAACTGGGAGGGAACTGGGAGTTACTGGGAGGCACTGGGAGCAACTGGAAGGGACTGGAAGGGACTGGGAAGGAACTGGGAGCAACTGGAGGGGACTGGGAGCAACTGGAAGGGATTGGGAGGGAATTGGGAGCAACTGGGAGCTACTGGGAGGCACTGGGAGGGGACTGGGAAGGAACTGGGAGGGACTGGGAGGGAACTGGGAGCAACTGGAAGGGACTGGGAGGGAGTGGGAGAGGTTTGGGGGGAACTGGGAGGGACTGGGAGGCACTGGGAGGGGACTGGGAGGAACTGGGAGGGGATTGGGAGGGACTGGGAGGAGATTTAGAGGCACTGGGAGTTACTGGGAGGCACTGGGAGGAAACTGGGAGCAAGTGGAAGGGACTGGGAGGGGATTGGGAGGGACTGGGATGAACTGGGTGGTACTGGGAGGGACTGGGAGGGAACTGGGAGCAACTGGAAGGGACTGGGAGGGGATTTTGAGGCACTGGGAGCAACTGGGAGAGACTGGGAGGCACTAGGAGGGAACTGGGAGCAAGTGGAAGGGACTGGGAGGGGCTTGGGAGGGACTGGGATGAACTGGGTGGTACTGGGAGGCACTGGGAGAAGCTGTGAGAGAACTGGGAGGAAACTGGGAGGGGTTTGTGAGGGACTGGGCAGTACTGGGATGCACTGGGTTGGACTGGGAGGAACTGGGAAAGGATTTTGAGGCACTGGGAGGGAACTGGGAGCAACTGGGAGGGACTGGAAAGGACTGGGATGGTACTGGGAAGGACTGGGAGGGAACTGGGATGAACTGGGCGGTACTGGGAGGGAACTGGGCGGTACTGGGAGGCAGTGAGAGGGGACTGGGGGGCTACTGGGATGAACTGGGAGGCACTGGGAAAGGATTTTGAGGCACTGGGAGGGGACTGGGAGAAACTGGGAGGGGATTGGGTGGGACTAGGAGACACTGGGGCAACTGGGAGGGAACTGGGAGCAACTGGAAGGGACCAGGAGGGGATTGGGAGGGAACTGGGAGGGGATTGGGTGGGACTGGGAGGGACTGGGAGACACTGGGAGGGAACTGGGGGGGACTGGGATAGTACTGGGAAGGACTGGGAAGTACTGGGAGGGAACTGGGAGCAACTGGAAGGGACTGGGAGGAGATTTTGAGGCACTGGGAGCAACTGGGAGGCACTGGGAGAGGACTGGGGGGAACTGGGATGAACTGGGCTGTACTGGGAGGGGACTGGGAGGCACTGGGATGTACTGGGATGAACTGGGAAGGGCACTGGGAGGGAACTGGGAGGCACTGGGAGAGACTGGGAAAGGACTTTGAGGCACTGGGAGGGGACTGGGCGGTACTGGGATGAACTGGGAGGCACTGGGCTGTACTGGGATGTACTGGGAGGCACTGGTCGGTGACCTTTGCCCTCCCCTCCCCCCAGCCCCAGCCTCTCTCTCCGATTGGCCCTGGCCGGGGCGTGGCAGGCGGTGAGGGGGCGGAGCTTGGGCCACTTCCCGCGGGTCCTGGGGCTCCTGGAGGCCGTGGGCAGAGCGGCCCCCGACGCCCTCAGCTTCCGGCACGGAGCCCGCCTCAGGCTGGGCCTGCGGGCAGCCGTGAGTAAACGGACAGCCAAGATGGCCGACGGGATCCCCTCCCCACCAACATGGCCGCCGGCGGCACCCCGGGCCCCCCAAGATGGCTGCCGGGAGCTCGGCGCCTCTGTGAGATGGCTGTGAGCACAACAAGATGGCTGCCGGGCCGCTCCAAGATGGCTGCCAGTGGACCCTTGTCCTCACAAGATGGCTGCCGGGAGCTCGGCAGCTCTGTAAGATGGCTGCCAGCATCACAAGATGGCTGCCGGGTCTCTCCAAGATGGCCGCCAGCAGTCCCAGGTCCCCACAAGATGGCTGCCAGGAACTTGGCACCTCTGTAAGATGGCTGCCAGAGGTCTGAGGTCCCTCCAAGATGGCTGCCAGTGGACCCTTGTCCTCACAAGATGGCTGCCGGGAGCTCGGCGCCTCTGTGAGATGGCTGTGAGCACAACAAGATGGCTGCCAGGCCTCTCCAAGATGGCTGCCAGTGGACCCTTGTCCTCACAAGATGGCTGCCGGGAGCTCGGCGCCTCTGTGAGATGGCTGTCAGCACCACAAGATGGCTGCCAGGCCTCTCCAAGATGGCTGCCAGCTCAACAAGATGGCTGCCGGAGGCCTCAGGTCCCTCCAAGATGGCTGCCAGTGGACCCTTGTCCTCACAAGATGGCTGCCGGGAGCTCGGTGCCTCTGTGAGATGACTGTCAGCACAACAAGATGGCTGCCAGGCCTCTCCAAGATGGCTGCCAGCTCAACAAGATGGCTGCCGGAGGCCTCAGGTCCCTCCAAGATGGCTGCCAGTGGACCCTGGTCCTGACAAGATGGCTCCCAGGTCCCTCCAAGATGGCTGCCGGGAGCTCGGCGCCTCTGTGAGATGGCTATGAGCACAACAAGATGGCTGCCAGGTCTCTCCAAGATGGCTGCCAGTGGACCCTGGTCCCCACAAGATGGCTGCCAGGAACTTGGCACCTCTGTAAGATGGCTGCCGGCACCACAAGATGGCTGCCAGAGGCCTCTAGGTCCCTCCAAGATGGCTCCCAGCGGACGCTTGTCCTCACAAGATGGCTGCCGGGAGCTTGGCACCTCTGTGAGATGGCTGTGAGCACAACAAGATGGCTGCCAGGCCTCTCCAAGATGGCCGCCAGCAGTCCCAGGTCCCCACAAGATGGCTGCCAGGAACTTGGCAGCTCTGTAAGATGGCTGCCGGCACCACAAGATGGCTGCCAGAGGCCTCTAGGTCCCTCCAAGATGGCTCCCAGTGGACCCTTGTCCTCACAAGATGGCTGCCGGGAGCTCGGCAGCTCTGTAAGATGGCTGCCGGCACCACAAGATGGCTGCCAGGCCTCCCCAAGATGGCTGCCAGCAGTCCCAGGTCCCCACAAGATGGCTGCCAGGAACTTGGCACCTCTGTAAGATGGCTGCCAGAGGTCTGAGGTCCCTCCAAGATGGCTGCCAGTGGAGCCTTGTCCTCACAAGATGGCTGCCGGGAGCTCGGTGCCTCTGTAAGATGGCTGCCAGCACCACAAGATGGCTGCCAGGCCTCTCCAAGATGGCTGCCAGAGGTCTGAGGTCCCTCCAAGATGGCTGCCAGTGGACCCTGGTCCCTGCAAGATGGCTGCCAGCTCAACAAGATGGCTGCCAGCAGTCCCAGGTCCCTCCAAGATGGCTGCCAGTGGACCCTGGTCATGACAAGATGGCTGCCAGAGCCACAAGATGGCTGCCAGGTCCCTCCAAGATGGCTGCCGGCAGTCCCAGGTCCCCACAAGATGGCTGCCAGCACCACAAGATGGCTGCCAATGGCCCCTGGTCCTGACAAGATGGCTGCCAGAGGCCTCAGGTCCCTCCAAGATGGCTGCCAGTGGACCCTGGTCCTGACAAGATGGCTGCCGGGCCATCCAAGATGGCTGCCAGGCCATCCAAGATGGCTGCCGGGCGATCCAAGATGGCCGCCAGGAGTCTAATGGACTCCAAGATGGCTGCCAGACCATCCAAGATGGCCGCCAGCACAACAAGATGGCTGCCAACGGCCCCAGGTCCTCCAAGATGGCCGCCGGCAGTCGTGGCAGCCATCTTGGTGTCCTGGCAGCCATCTTGGATCGCCCGGCAGCCATCTTGGATGGCCTGGCAGCCATCTTGGAGTCCATTAGACTCCTGGCGGCCATCTTGGACTCCCAGCATCCCTCTCAGCCTCCTGGCGGCCATCTTAGCCCCCTGGCAGCCATCTTGGATCACCCGGCAGCCATCTTGGATCACTCGGCAGCCATCTTGGATGACCTGGCAGCCATCTTCCTTTCAACTCCCTTCGGTCTGGCGGCCATCTTGGAGTCCCTTGGGGTCCTGGCGGCCATTTTAAGAGTTGTGGCGGCCATCTTGGTGTCCTGGCGGCCATCTTGGAGTCCCTTACAGTCCCGGCAGCCATCTTGGATCAGCCAGTGGCCATCTTGGATGACCCGGCAGCCATCTTCCTTTCAACTCCCTTCGCCCTGGCGGCCATCTTTGAGTCCCTTAAGGTCCTGGCGGCCATTTTAAGGTCCTGGCGGCCATCTTGGAGTCCATTAGAGTCCTGGCAGCCATCTTAACTTCCCGGCAGCCATCTTGGATCACTCGGCAGCCATCTTGAATGAGGTGGCAGCCATCTTCCTTTCAATACCCTTCGCCCTGGCGGCCATCTTTGAGTCCCTTGGTGTCCTGGCGGCCATCTTGGAGTCCATTAGAGTCCTGGCGGCCATCTTAGCCTTTCGGCAGCCATCTTGGATCACCCAGCAGCCATCTTGAATGAGGTGGCAGCCATCTTACTTTCAACACCCTTCGGTCTGGCGGCCATCTTTGAGTCCCTTGGGGTCCCGGCGGCCATCTTGGAGTCCATTAGAGTCCTGGCGGCCATCTTAGCCTTTCGGCAGCCATCTTGAATCACCCACCAGCCACCTTCCTTTCAACACCCTTCGCTCTGGCGGCCATCTTTGAGTCCCTTAAGGTCCCGGCAGCCATTTTAAGGGGTCCGGCAGCCATCTTGGTGTCCTGGCAGCCATCTTGAATTGCTCAGCAGCCATCATCCTTCCAACTCCCTTCAGTCTGTCGGCCATCTTTGAGTCCCTTAAGGTCCTGGCAGCCATTTTAAGGTCCTGGCGGCCATCTTGGAGCCCATTAGAGTCCTGGCGGCCATCTTGAATAGTGCACCAGCCATCTTCTTTTAAACTCCCTTTGCTCTGGCGGCCATCTTAGACTCCCTTAGGGTCCTGGCAGCCATTTTAAGGTTCTGGCGGCCATCTTGGTGTCCTGGAGGCCATTTTAAGGTCCTGGCGGCCATCTTGGAGCCCGTTAGAGTCCTGGCGGCCATCTTGAATCGCCCATCAGCCACCTTCCTTTCAACACCCTTCGCTCTGGCAGCCATCTTTGAGTCCCTTAGTGTCCCGGCGGCCATTTTAAGGGGTCCGGCAGCCATCTTGGTGTCCTGGCGGCCATCTTGAATTGCTCAGCCAGCCATCATCCTTCCAACTCCCTTCGGTCTGTCGGCCATCTTTGAATCCCTTAAGGTCCTGGCAGCCATTTTAAGGTCCTGGCGGCCATCTTGGAGCCCATTAGAGTCCTAGCGGCCATCTTGAATCGCCCATCAGCCACCTTCCTCTCAACACCCTTCGCTCTGGCGGCCATCTTTGAGTCCCTTAAGGTCCCGGCGGCCATTTTAAGGGTCCCGCCGGCCACCTTGACGCCGCGGCGGCCATCTTGCCCGGCAGGTGGTGGTCCAGATGCTGCGCGAGGCCCAACCCGAGGGCAAAGTCTTCGACGCCATCGACTCCTTCTTCCCCGAGGGGGACCCCGGGGAGCCCCTCCCCCCACAGGCCGTGAGTGGGGGAGGGGCCAAAAGCCCTGGGGGGGGGAGGGGGGACCCCAGGGACCCCTCCCCCACCCCCCAACCCCCCCGTTGGGGTCCCCAGAGCCCCCAGGAGGCGGCGATGGTGGCCGAGGCCCAGGAGAGCTTCAGGGAGATGGCGCTGGGGCTGCTGGGAGATCCCGGGAGGAGGGAGAGGTACCTGAGGGTAAGCACCAGTATACACCAGTACACACCAGTACACACCAGTATAGACCAGGAGGAACCGCTGTGCGCCCAGGGGAAGGCGCCCAGTGCCTCCCAGTCCCTCCCAGTTCCCTCCCAGTGCCTCCCAGTCCCCGCCAACCCCCTCCCAGTTCCTCCCAGTCTCACACAGTTGCTCCCAGTTCCCCCCCATCCCCTCCCAGTCCCTCCCAGTTCCCCTTAATCCTTGCCCAGTCCCTCCCACTGCTTCCCAGTAACCCCCAGTTACTGCCCAATCCCCTCCCAGTCCATCCCAGTGCCTCCCAATCCCCTCCCAGTCCCTCCCAGTGCCTCCCACTCCCCCTTAATCCCCTCCCAGCACCTCCCAGTCCCTCCCAATCCCTTCCCAGTCCCTCCCAGTTCCCCTTAATCCTCTCCCAGTGTGTCCCAGTTCCCTCCCAGTCCCTCCCAGTCCTTCCCAACCCTCTCCCAGTCCCTCCCAGTTCCCCTTAATTCTCTCCCAGTGCGTCCCAGTTCCCTCCCAGTCCCTCCCAGTCCCCTCCCAACCCCCTCCCAGTCCCTCCCAGTCCCTCCCAATCCCCTCCCAGTCCCCCCCAATCCCCTCCCAGTCCCCCCCAATCCCCTCCCAGTCCCTCCCAGTCCCTCCCAGTTCCCCTTAATCCTCTCCCAGTGCCCCCCAATCCCCTCCCAGTGCCTCCCAGTCCCTCCCAGTTCCCCCCAATCCCCTCCCAGTCCCCTCCCAGTCCACCCCAATCCCCTCCCAGCCCCTCCCAGTCCCCTCCCAGTCCCTCCCAGTTGCCTCCCAGTTCCAGGCCAGTCAGGAGTACGGGGAGCTCTTCCTGGGGGCCCTGGAGCGCCTTTTCCACGAGTTCCTGGAGCGGCTGGAGAGCTGCCTGCCCCCCCCTGACGTCACCAAGGTGGGCGTGGCCAACACCGGAAGGGGCGTGGCTATCGCGGGAGAAAGGGGCGTGGCTCTGGGGGTGGGCGTGGCTTCGGTTTTGGGGCAAAACCCCCGGAAAACGGGGGCGAAAACGATGGGAAACCCAAAGGAGGGGGCGGGGCTTAACTTTAGCCCCGCCCCCTCGCAGCTCTATGACGTCATCTGGAGCCACGCCCCGCCCGGGCCACGCCCCGCCCACCTCCCCGCCCTCACGCGCTACTTGCAGGACGTCGGCCACGCCCACGCGGGTAGGCGGGGCTTAGAACGAGAGGGAGGGGCTTGAGGGAGAGCAGGGGGGCGTGGCCTCACAAGCCACGCCCCCCTCCCTTTAGACACAGTGCCACGCCCACTTCCGGGAAGCCGGAAGCAAGCCACGCCCCCTCGGTGAGTCGCCCGCCAAAACCACGCCCATTTTCCCGCCAAAACTCCGCCCATTTTCCCGCCAAAACCACGCCCATTTTCCCGCCAAAACTCCACCGATTTTCCCGCCAAAATTGTGCCCGTTTTTCCCGCCAAAACTGACGCTATTTTCCCGCCAAAACCACGCCCAATTTCCCGCCATAACTCCAGCCATTTTCCCGCCATAACTCCAGCCATTTTCCCGCCAAAACCACGCCCATTTTCCCGCCAAAACTCCACCCATTTTCCCGCCAAAACCACGCCCATTCACACCCCACCCATTTAAACCACGCCCATTCCCCCCTTCTTCCCACAGCCCCACCCACTTCCGGGTCAAGCCCCGCCCACCTCAGCGGAGGCCCCGCCCCCCTCTGGGTGAGTAGAGGGGAAGGGGGAGGAGCCGGGGGTGGGGGGAGGGGCCATTTGACCCCGTTTTGGGTGTTTTTTCCCCCAGAATTCCAAGGTGACGTCAGCAGCGACTCCGAGGAGGAGGCCCCGCCCCCCAGGAAGGTAATTAGCGCCTTAATTAAGGGCTGGGAGGGGTTAATTAACGCCCTAATTAAGGAGGGGGAGGGGCTAATGGATCCTTTTCCTCCTCCAGGCTCGCTCCCTGCCCCCCGCCCGCCGAGCTCCGCCCACTTCCGGTTTGTAATTACCTCTTAATTACCTCTTAATTAACCCTTAATTAACCCTTAATTAACACCCAACGCCCTTAATTAACCCCCTCTTCCCTCATTGGCTGAGCGCCGGGCGTCCCGCGCTCCGATTGGCCGAGAAGCTGCAGAAGGGAGGGGGGGAAGGGCGGGGAACTACAACTCCCATGATCCTTTGCGCTTCCAACGCCGCCATGTTGGGGCCTATGGGGAAGTCAAGAGCTGGGACTACAACTCCCATCATGCTTTGCGCTCCACTTCCGCCATTTTGCGGCCTGCACTGAACTCTGGGCCTTAGAACTACAACTCCCATGATCCTTTGCGCTTCTGACGCCATTTTGTGGCCTTAGCTAATGTAGGGGCCTATAAACTACAACTCCCATCATGCTTTGCGTTTCGGCCGCCATTTTGCGGCCTACACTGAAGTAACGACTTAAAAACTACAACTCCCATCATGCTTTGCGCTCCACTTCCGCCATTTTGCTGCCTACACGGAAGTCGGTGCTTAGAACTACAACTCCCATCATGCTTTGCGTTTCGGCCGCCATTTTGCGGCCTACACTGAAGTAATGACTTAAAGACTACAACTCCCATCATGCTTTGTCTTTCCGCCGCCATTTTGGGGCCTTAATGGAAGCAGGGCCCTTAGAACTACAACTCCCATCATGCTTTGCGCTCTGCTTCCGCCATTTTGCTTCTCACACGGAAGAAGGGCCTTAAAACTACAAGTCCCATCATGCTTTGCGCTTCCACCGCCATTTTGCGGCCTACACTGATATAATGACTTAAGAACTACAAGTCCCATGATGCTTTGCGTTTCGGCCGCCATTTTGTTCCCTACACTGAAGCAGGGACCTTAAAACTACAACTCCCATCATGCTTTGCGCTTCCACCGCCGCCATTTTGCTGGCCACACGGAAGCAGGGCCTTAGAACTACAACTCCCATGATGCTTTGCGCTTCCACCGCCGCCATCTTGCGTCCTACGTGGAAGCCTGTGCCTAGAACTACAACTCCCATCATGCTTTGCGCGGCAGCCATTTTGCCGAAAGAGCTCGGGGAGGGGGGGGAGGGGTTTAAAGGGAAAGGGGCGTGGCCGTGTGTGTGTGTGAGGTCACTTCCGTTTCCGGTGGTGCTGCGGTGAGGCTCGGGGTGTCTGCAGGATGCTGATCAAAGTGAAGGTGGGGAAAGGGGGGGAGGGGAAAAGGGGGGGGGAGGGGCAGGGATTGGGGGGGGTCTCAGCGCGGGGCATTGTGGGATTGTGGCTTTTGGGTTCATTTTGGGCCATTTTGGGTTCATTTTGGTGTTTTCTGGGTGTTTTCCAGACGCTGACGGGGAAGGAAATCGAGATCGACATCGAACCCACCGACAAGGTGAGAACTGGGGGCTGGGGCGGCCATCTTGTATCCCAGAATCCCCCTTGGGGGTCCCTTTAACTCTTGGGGGTCCTCCTCTATCCCATAATCCCTCTGGGGGGGTCCCTTTCTATCCCATGATGCTCTAGGGGGTCCTGTGATACCCCAGGGCAGCCATTTTGTATCCCATGATGCTCTAAGGCGGCCATCTTGTATCCCATAATCCCCCCCTGGGGGTCCTGTTCATCCTAGGGGGTCCCCCTGTATCCCATGATCCTTTGGGGGGGTCCCCCTCTATCCCATGATGCTCTAGGGGGGGTCCCTCTTGGTCACATGATGCTCTGGGGCGGCCATCTTGTATCCCACGATCCCCCCCTGGGGGGTCCCCTCTATCCCATGATGCTCTGCGGGGTCCCCTTTAACTCTTGGGGGTCCTCATGTATCCCATGATCCCCCTGGGTTGGTCCCTTTCTATCCCATGATGCTCTAGGGGGGGGGTTCCCTCTTGGTCCCATGATGCTCTGGGGCGGCCATCTTGTATCCCATAATCCCCCTGTGGGGTCCCTTTAACTCTTGGGGGTCCCTTTCTATCCCATAATCCCCCTGGGGGGGTCCCCCTCTATCCCATGATGCTCTAGGGGGTCCCATGATACTCTAGGGAAGCCATTTTGTATCCCATGATGCCCTTAAGGCGGCCATCTTGTATCCCATAATCCCCCTGGGGGGTCCCTTTAACTCTTGGGGGGTCCCTTTCTATCCCATAATCCCCCTGGGGAGGGTCCCCCTCTATCCCATGATGCTCTGGGGGGGTCCTTCTTGGTCCTATGATACCCCAGGGCAGCCATTTTGTATCCCATGATGCTCTGGGGCGGCCATCTTGTATCCCATAATCCCCCCCTGGGGGTCCTGTTCATCCTAGGGGGTCCCCCTGTATCCCATGATCCTTTGGGGAGGTCCCCCTCTATCCCATGATGCTCTAGGGGGGTCCCTCTTGGTCCCATGATACCCCAGGGCAGCCATTTTGTATCCCATGATGCTCTGCGGGGTCCCCTTTAACTCTTGGGGGGTCCCCCTCTATCCCATAATCCCCCTGGGTTGGTCCCCCTCTATCCCATGATGCTCTAGGGGGGTCCCTCTTGGTCCCATGATGCTCTAAGGCGGCCATCTTGTATCCCATAATCCCCCTGGGGGGTCCCTTTTAACCCTGGGGGGGTCCCCCTGTATCCCATAATCCCTTTGGGGGGTCCCCCTCTATCCCATGATGCTCTGGGGGGGTCCCTCTTGGTCCCATGATACCCCAGGGCAGCCATCTTGTATCCCATGATGCTCTGCGGGGTCCTGTTCATCCTAGGGGGTCCCTTTCTATCCCATGATCCCCCTGGGTTGGTCCCTTTCTATCCCATGATGCTCTAGGGGGGTCCCTCTTGGTCCCATGATACCCTAGGGCAGCCATTTTGTATCCCATGATGCTCTAAGGCGGCCATCTTGTATCCCATAATCCCCCCTGGGGGGTCCCTGTTCATCCTAGGGGGTCCCCCTCTATCCCATAATCCCCCTGGTTTGGTCCCCCTCTATCCCATGATGCTCTAGAGGGTCCCATGATACCCTAGGGAAGCCATTTTGTATCCCATGATGCTCTAAGGCGGCCATCTTGTATCCCATAATCCCCCTTGGGGGGGGGTCCCCTTTAACTCTGGGGGGTCCCCCTCTATCCCATGATGCTCTAGGAGGGTCCCTCTTGGTCACATGATGCTCTGAGGCGGCCATTTTGTATCCCATAATCCCCTTAGGGCGGCCATTTTGTTTCCCACAATGCCCTGGTGTCCCCCAATCCCCCCTTTGTGGGGGGTCCCCTCTATCCCATAATCCCCCTGGGTTGGTCCCCCTCTATCCCATGATCCTTTGGGTGGGTCCCTCTTGGTCACGTGATGCTTCAGGACGGCCATTTTGTATCCCATGACCCCCTTAGGGCGGCCATCTTGTATCCCAGAATCCCCCTGGGTGGTTCCTGTTCATTCTAAGGGGTCCCCCTCTATCCCATGATCCCTTGGGTGGCTCCCTCTCGGTCACGTGATGCTCTAGGGCGGCCATTTTGTATCCCACGATCCCCTGGCGGCGGCCATTTTGTTTCAATCCCCCATTAAGGGGGGGGGGGGCTGATTCCCTTCCATCCCATGATGCTTTGGGAGTCAGGGGGCGGGGTTTTTCCCTTCCCATGATGCTCTGGGCCGTCCCCCACACCTCCCATGATGCTCTGGGCTCTCTCCCATGATGCCGCGGGGCAGGTGGAGCGGATCAAGGAGCGGGTGGAGGAGAAGGAGGGGATCCCCCCCCAGCAGCAGCGACTCATCTACAGCGGCAAGCAGATGTGAGGGGGCGGGGCTTAACCATCAGGGGGCGGGGCTTAGCCCCAGGGGGCGGGGCTTGACCTCCTGTGGGCGTGGCTTAACCCTGGGGGGCGTGGTTTACTCAATAAGGGGGGTGGAGCCTCTTCCCCCCCCCTCCTTATCTCCTTAATACAGGGCTCTAAGGGGCGGGGCTTAGTATTGGGGGCGGGGCTTAGCCTTAGGGGGCGGGGCTTGACCTCCTGAGGGCGTGGCTTAACCATAGAGGGCGTGGTTTACTCAATAAGGGGGGTGGAGCCTCTTCCCCCCCCTCCTTATCTCCTTAATACAGGGCTCTTGGGGGCGGGGCTTAGCCTTGGGGGCGGGGCTTAGCCTCAGGGGGCGGGGCTTGACCTCCTGAGGGCGTGGCTTAACCATAGAGGGCGTGGCTTAATTAATAAGGGGGGTGGAGCCTCTTCTCTTCCCCCTTATCCCCATATAAAGGGCTCTAAGGGGCGGGGCTTAGCCTTGGGGGCGGGGCTTAACCATAGAGGGCGGTGCTTGTTGCTAAGGGGCGTGGCTTAAAGCAATGGGCGTGGTTCGTGAGGGGCGTGGCTTAACCATAAGTGGGCGGAGCCTCCCCCTTATCTCTTAATGTACAGGGGGGGTTAAGGGGGTGTGGCTTGAGTCTGATGGGCGGGGCTTGTTCCTAAGGGGCGGGGCTTGCTCCTGGGGGGCGTGGCTTCTGTAACGGGCGTGGTTTGATCCCTAGGGGCGTGGCTTAAGCACAAGTGGGCGGAGTTTCCCCCTATTATAGATGGGGTTTAAGGGGGCGTGGCTTGCCTCTGGTGGGCGTGGCTTGCTCCGAAGGGGCGTGGCTTGTTTCTAGGGGGTGTGGCTTTCTAATAGGGGCGTGGCTTGTTAAAGGGGCGTGGTTTAACTATAAGTGGGTGGAGCCTCCCCTATTGATGTATTGGGGGGCTTTAAGGGGCGTGGCTTGACTCTGATGGGTGTGGCCTGTGTCTAAGGGGCGTGGCTTGTTCCTAGGGGCGTGGCTTGTTCCTAGGGGCGTGGCTTGCGTGATGGGCGTGGTTTAATGACGGGGGCGTGGCTTGAGCACGAGTGGGCGGAGCCTCCCCCCTTATATCTCACCATATAGGGGGATTTAAGGGGCGTGGCTTGCATCCAATGGGCGGGGCTTGTTAGCCAATGGGCGGGGCTTGTTCCCGAGGGGGCGTGGCCTCTGACCACGCCCCTAAATGCCCGGATTTCCGGTCAGGAACGACGAGAAGACGGCGGCAGATTACAAGATCCAGGGAGGCTCCGTCCTCCATCTTGTCCTGGCCCTGCGAGGGGGCGGGGCTTGGAGCTGAGGGGGCGTGGCCAAGCGCAGGACACGCCCCTAAAGCCACTAAGGCCCCGCCCACGCTGAGACCACGCCCATTTCGTTCCCCTTGTATTTAATAAAATGGTTCCGGTGGTGACTGGGAGGAACTGGGATGAACTGGGAGGGACTGGGAGGGGATTGGGGGGAACTGGGAGGGCACTGGGAGGGACTGGGAAGGACTGGGAGGGACTGGGGGGAACTGGGAGGGCACTGGGAAGGACTGGGAGGGGCCTGGGAGGGACTGGGGGGAACTTGGGGGAACTGGGAGGGACTGGGAGGGGACTGGGAGGGACTGGGAAGGGATTGGGGGGAACTGGGAGGGACTGGGAAGGACTGGGAGGGACTGGGGGGAACTGGGAGGGCACTGGGAAGGACTGGGAGGGGATTGGGGGGGACTGGGGGGAACTGGGAGGGACTGGGAAGGACTGGGAGGGGATTGGGAGGAACTGGGAGGGGACTGGGCCATACTGGGAGCAACTGGGACTCTGTTTTGGGGTTCAAGAAGAGACAAGAACAGCACGCGGGCTCTGTACTGGTTTATACTGGTTTGTACTGGTTCATACTGGTTTGTACTGGTTCATACTGGTTTGTACTGGTTCGTACTGGTGCGGGCAGCAGCGGCCTCCAGGGCCCGGCTCAGCTTCAGCACGCGGCGCTGGGACAGGAAGTGACGTCACTGAGGGGCGGGGCCACCCGGGACTCCTCCCAGTACCCTCCCAGTTACTCCCAGTGCCCTCCCAGTATATCCCAGTTCCCTCCCAGTCCCTCCCAATCCCCTCCCACTCCCTCCCAGTCCCTCCCAGTCCCTCCCAGTCCCCCCCAATCCCCTCCCAGTCCCTCCCAGTTCCTCCCAGTCCCCTCCCAGTATATCCCAGTTCCCTCCCAGTCTCTCCCAGTCCCCCCCAAACCCCTCCCAGTTCCTCCCAGTCCCCTTCCTGTTCCCTCCCAGTCCCTCCCAATCCCTCCCAGTTCCTGTCTCTCCAGTTACTCGTCCCTCCCAGTCCCTCCCAGTTACCGCCATCTTCGTTCTCCTGCAGCCTCCGTTGTTCTCCAGAGGGGGGCGGGGCGGCCATCTTGGGGTGGGCGGGAAGAGAGGAAGTGACGTCAGAGCCAGCAAGGAGTGACGTCAGAGCAAACAGGAAGTGATGTCAAAGGGAGGGGGCGGGGCTTACCCGCAAAGGACCAATCCGGGAGGTCCCGGAGGGGGCCGTACCCGGAAGTGCTGGGGGCAAAGCCCTGCCTGGGGGGGGGGAGGGGTCACCAGTGCCTCCCAGTTCATCCCAGTAACGCCCAAACTCCTTCCCAGTTCATCCCAGTGCCTCCCAGTTACACCCAATCCCCTCCCAGTCCCATACCAGTAACCTCCACTGCCTCCCAGTCCCCTCCCAGTCCCCCCCAGTACCTCCCAGTGCCCTCCAATCTCTTCCCAGTCCCTCCCAGTCCCCCCCAGTATCTCCCAGTGCCTCCCAGTGCCCTCCCAATCCTTCTTAGTGCCTCCCAGTAACACCCTAACCCCTCCCAGTTCATCCCAGTCCCTTCCCAGTCGCTCCCAGTCCTCCCCAGTACCTCCCAGTAACACCCAGTGCCCTCCCAGTCCCCCCAAGTCTCTCCCAGTGCTTCCCAGTCCCCTCCCAGTCCCTCCCAGTCCACCCCAAACTCCATCTCCGTGGCTCCCAGTGCCTCCCAGTAACCCCCTGTGCCCTCCCAATCCCCTCCCAGTCCCCCCATTTCCCTCCCAGTACCTCCCAGTAACCACCAAACCCCTCCCAGTCCCTCCCAGTTCCCTCCCAGTGCCTCCCAGTCCCCCCCAGTGCCTCCCAGTAACCACCAAAAACCCCTCCCAGTCCCCACCCAGTGCCCTCCCAGTCCCCTCCCAGTTGCTCCCAGTCCCCCCCAATCCCTCCTAATCCCTCCCAGTCCGTCCCAGTGCCCCCAAACTGTTTCCCACTCCCTCCCAGTAACCCCCAGTGACCTCCCAGTCGCATCCCAGTTGCTCCCAGTCCCCCCCAGTACCTCCCAGTAACACCCAGTGCCCACCCAATCCTTCCCAGTGGATCCCAATCCCCTCCCAGTCCCCCCAAGTCTCTCCCAGTGCTTCCCAGTCCCCTTCCAGTCCCTCCCAGTAACCCCCAAACTCCTTCCCAGTTGCTCCCAGTGCCTCCCAGTAACCCCCTGTGCCCTCCCAGTCCCCTCTCAGTCCCCCCCTTTCCCTCCCAGTACCTCCCAGTAACCACCAAACCCCTCCCAGTCCCTCCCAGTGCCTCCCAGTAACCACCAAACCCCTCCCAGTCCCTCCCAGTTCCCTCCCAGTTGCTCCCAGTCCCCCCCCAATCCCTCCTAATCCCTCCCAGTCCGTCCCAGTGCCCCCAAACTGTTTCCCACTCCCTCCCAGTAACCCCCAGTGACCTCCCAGTCGCATCCCAGTTGCTCCCAGTCCCCCCCAGTACCTCCCAGCAACACCCAGTGCCCACCCAATCCTTCCCAGTGCATCCCAATGCCCTCCCAGTCCCTCCCAGTTGCTCCCAATCCCTTCCCAGTTCCCCTCAGTGCCTACCAGTAACCCCCAAACTCCTTCCCAGTTGCTCCCAGTCCCTCCCAGTCCCCCCCTAGTCCCTCCCAGTCCCCCCCAGTTCCCTCCCAGTCCCCCCCAATCCCCTCCCAGTCCCTCCCAATCCCCTCCCAGTTCCCCCCAGTCCATCCCAGTCACCCCCAATCCCCTCCCAATCCTTCCTAATCCTCCCAGTCCTCCCAGTCCCTCCCAACCTCCTCCCAGTCCCTCCCAGTCCTCCCAATCCCTCCCAGTCCCTCCCAGTCCCTCCCAATCCCTTCCAGTCCCTCCCTAGTCCCTCTATCCTCCTAGTCCTTTCCAGTCCTTTCTAATTCTCCCTAGTCCTTCCCATTTTTTCCAGTCCCCTCTCCCAGTTGCTCCCAGTCCCCCTAACCTCCCAGTCCCTCCCAGTCCCCTCCCAGTCCCTCCCAGTCCCTCCCAGTCCTCCCAGTCCTCCCAGTCACCCCTAATCCTCCCCAGTCCCTCCCAGTCCTCAAATCCTCCCAGTCCTCCCAGTTGCTCCCAGTCCCCTCCCAGTCCCCCCAGTCCCTCCCAGTCCCTCCCAATCCCTGCCCAGTGCGTCCCAGTGCCCCCAAACCTTCCCAGTCCCTCCCAGTCCCCCCACTCCCCTCCCAGTCCCTCCCAGTGCCTCCCAGTCCTTACTGGACTCTCCACTGCCCGATCCTCAGGGGGGGGCGGGGCAGAGGCCTCGCGTTGCGCGCGCGGCGTTCGGCTAAACCCCCCAAAAAAACCCCAAAACGCCCCAAATTAGAAAGGGGCGGAGCCTGGGGAGGCCTCAAGCCCTCCCCACCCCAGCTAATTAACGAGCTCCCGTTAATTAACGGGAATTCCCCGCCCCCCCCCCCCCCTCCTCTCCCCGTACCGAGCTGCAGCGCCTTCCGTGCAGACATGGCCGCGCCGGAAGTGACGCAACGTCGTCCTGGGGGGGAGTTCCGGCTGAAGGGAGGCGCCATGTTGTACGGAAAGGGGAAGCGCGGCCATTTTGTACGGCAGGAGCACCGGGGAGGCGCCATCTTGTACGGAAAGCGCCGCCATCTTGTACGGAAAGCGCCATGTTGTACGGAAAGCGCCGCCATTTTGTAGGGCGGGAGCAACGGGGAGGCGCCATCTTGTACGGCAAGCGGAAGCGCCGCCATTTTGTACGGAACTCTGAAACGACGCCGTTTTTTGGGGTGAAAAACGCCGATTTTCGGGCTGTTTGACCCAATATGGTGATTTTTGGGTGGTTTTCACTCCATCTGGGTTGTTTTGATTGGGGGGGGGTTCGCGTTGTTGAAGCGCTGCGGTGTTGTACGGCAAGTGCGCAGCGCGCCGCCATGTTGTACGGCAGTGGGCGCCGCCATCTTGTTCCCCTTTACAGCGCTGTTTTAACCAAAATCCCTTGAAATGCCCCCAAAAAAACATGTTTTTTTGATGGATGTTTTATTGAGGTTCCCCCCTTCACCCCAGCGTCTCCTTCCAGGGTCTTTTGGGTGGTTTTGGGGGTTCGGGGGGGTTTGGGGGAGCCAGGGGGTTGCGGGCGAAGGTTTGGCGAAGGGGTCCTGGGGAAAGAGGGGGGGGGTGAGGGGGGTTTGGACCCCCCAGAACCGAACCCCCCGCTCAGAACCGAACCCCCAGACCCCCCCCCCTTACCCTTGGCTGCCAGGTCCAGGTGGTGCCGGAGCCTCCAGCGCCGCTGCTCCCCCCGATGCTCGGCTTGGGCTTCTTTCCACTCTGAGAACACCCCCAAAAACCCCATAAAACACCCCAAAAATTCATCCCGAAACACCCCAAAATCCCCACAACCCCCCCCTGAACCCCAAACACCCCAAAACCTCCCCTAAATCCCCCCAGAAACCCCCCAAATGCCCCAAAATCCCCCCAAATCCCCCCAGACCTCCCCAAAACCCCTCCAAAAACCCCAAAATCTCCTGAAATCCCCCCAAAATCCCCCCAAACCTCCCCCCAATTCCCTTAAATCCCTCAAAACCACCCCAAATCCCCCCAATTCCACCAAAATCCCCCTAAATCCCCCCATTTTCCCCCTTTTACCTCAATTTCCCCCATTTCTCCCCAAATTCCCCCATTTTTACCTCAATTTCCCCCATTTTTACCTCAGTTTCCCCATTTCCCCCCAAGTTTCCCCCCTTTGTGCCTCAGTTTCCCCCATTTTCCCCATTTCTCCCCAAATTCCCCCTTTTTTTACCTCAGTTCTGCCTCAGTTTCCCCATTTTTACCTCAATTTCCCCCATTTTTACCTCAGGTTTTCCCCATTTTCTGCCTCAGTTTCCCCTTTTTTCCCTCAACTTCCCCCATTTTTCCCCCAATTTCCCCATTTTTACCTCAGGTTTTCTCCTTTCTGCCTCAGTTTCCCCTTTTTTCCCCCAAATTCCCCCATTTTTACCTCAGTTTCCCCATTTCCCCCTCAATTTCCCCCATTTTTACCTCAGGTTTTCACCTTTCTGCCTCAGTTTCCCCATTTTTCCTTCAACTTCCCCCATTTTCACCTCAATTTCCCCCATTTTTCCCCAAATTTCCTCATTTTTCCCCCAATTTCCCCATTTTTACCTCAATTTCCCCCATTTTACCTCAGTTTCCCCTCCCTGTGCCTCAGTTTCCCCATTTCCTCCCCTTTTTCCCCCATTTTTACCTCAGGTTTTCCCGTTTCTGCCTCAGTTTCCCCTTTTTTGCCCCAAATTCCCCCATTTTCCCCCCAATTTCTCATTTTTTCCCCCAATTTCCCATTTTTACCTCAATTTCCCCATTTTCCCCTCAATTTCCCCCATTTTTACGTCAGGTTTTCCCCTTTCTGCCTCAGTTTCCCCTTTTTTCCCCAAATTCCCCCATTTTTCCCCCAATTTCCCCATTTTTACCTCAATTTCCCCCATTTTTACCTCAATTTCCCCCTTTTTACCTCAGTTTCCCTTCCCTGTGCCTCAGTTTCCCCATTTCCTCCCCTTTTTCCCCCATTTTTACCTCAGGTTTTCCCGTTTCTGCCTCAGTTTCCCCTTTTTTCCCCCAAATTCCCCCATTTTTCCCCCAATTTCCCCATTTTTCCCCAAATTTCCTCATTTTTCCCTCAATTTCCCATTTTTACCTCAGTTTCCCCCATTTTACCTCAGTTCTCTCTCCCTGTGCCTCAGTTTCCCCATTTTCCCCTCAATTTCCCCCATTTTTACCTCAGGTTTTCCCCTTTCTGCCTCAGTTTCCCCTTTTTTCCCCCAAATTTCTTCATTTTCCCCCCAATTTCCCATTTTTTACCTCAATTTCCCATTTTTACCTCAATTTCCCCCCTTTTTACCTCAGGTTTTCCCCTTTCTGCCTCAGTTTCCCCTTTTTTCCCCAATTTCCCCATTTCCCCCTCAATTTCCCCCATCTTTACCTCAGTTTCCCCTCCCTGTGCCTCAGTTTCCCCATTTTCCCCTCAATTTCCCCCATTTTTACCTCAGGTTTTCCCCTTTCTGCCTCAGTTTCCCCTTTTTTCCCCAATTTCCCCCATTTTTCCCCCAATTTCCCCTTTTTCCCCCAATTTCCCATTTTTACCTCAGTTTCCCCCATTTTACCTCAGTTTCCCCTCCTTGTGCCTCAGTTTCCCTATTTCCCCCCCTTTTTCCCCCATTTTTACCTCAGGTTTTCCCCTTTCTGCCTCAGTTTCCTTTTCCCCAAATTCCCCCATTTTTCCCCAATTTCCCCATTTCCCTCAATTTCCCCATTTTTACCTCAGTTTCCCCTCTTTCAGTTTCCCCATTTCCTTTTTCCCCCATTTTTACCTCAATTTCCCCATTTCCCTCAATTTCCCCCATTTTTACCTCAGGTTTTCCCTTTCTGTCTCAGTTTCCCCATTTTTCCCTCAATTTCCCATTTTTACCTCAATTTCCATTTTACCTCAGTTTCCTCCCTGTGCCTCAGTTTCCCCATTTCCTTTTTCCCATTTTTACCTCAGGTTTTCCCCTTTCTGCCTCAGTTTCCTATTTTTGCCCCCCAGTTTCCCATTCTTTTTTCCCCATTTTTACCTCAGGTTTCCCTTCTGCCTCAGTTTCCCCATTTCCTTTTCCCCATTTTTCCCTCAATTTCCCCATTTCCCCCCATTTTTCCCCCATTTTTACCTCAGTTTCCCCATTTCTGCCTCAGTTTCCCCCCTTTCTGCCTCAATTTCCCCATTTCCCCCCATTTTTCCCCCATTTTTACCTCAGTTCCCCCATTTTAACCTCAGGTTTTCCCCTTTTTACCTCAGTTTCCCCTTTTTCTTCCCAAATTTCCCCATTTCTCCCCCTTTTTCCCCCATTTTTACCTCAGTTTCGCCCATTTTTACCTCAATTTCCCCATTTCTCCCCCTTTTTCCCCCATTTTTCCCTCCTTTTCCCCTCCCCATGCCTCAGTTTCCCCCTTTTTACCTCAATTTCCCCCATTTTTACCTCAATTTTCCCTCTTTTTACCTCAGGTTCCCCATTTTTACCTCAATTTCCCCCATTTTTACCTCAGTTTCCCCTCCTTGTGCCTCAGTTTCCCCATTTCCCCCCCTTTTTCCCCCATTTTTACCTCAGTTTCCCCATTTCCCCCTCAGTTTCCCCCATTTTTACCTCAGGTTTTCCCCTTTCTGCCTCAGTTTCCCCTTTTTTCCCCCAAATTCCCCCATTTTCCCCCCAAATTTCCCATTTTCCCCCCAATTTCCCATTTTTACCTCAATTTCCCCCATTTTTCCCCCATTTTTACCTCAGGTTTTCTCCTTTCTGCCTCAGTTTCCCCCTTTCTGCCTCAGTTTCCCCCTTTTTTCCCGTTTCCCCCCGTTTTCCCCCCATTTCTCACCCCTTTTCACCCTCTCCACCACCCCCATCTTCTCCTTGGCTTCCCCCACGACGTTTTGGGTCATTTTGGTGCTTTTTCCATTTTGGGGTGAAAACCCCAACTTTGCCCTAAACCCCGGGATCCTCAGCAGCGTCGCCTGCCCCAGGCTGAAGGCGTTGGACGTCAGCCAATAGGTGAAGACGGCCTTGGGAGGTGAGGGGAGGAGTCAGCCAATCAGGGAGCTCCGCACCCAAAAACCTCGTTTTTTCACCCAAAAAAGACTTGAAGTTTTTGTTACCGTGGGGAAGTGGAGGATGAAGGGGAGGAAGAGGAGGGGGAGGAAGCGCAGGAGGAGCCGCACGACCCCGGCTGAGGGCGCTGAGAGCCCGGCTTCGGCTCCAAGCTGGGGAGAAAAACCACAATTTTGGTTAAAAACAGAAATGAGGGGTTTAGGGGAAGGGTTTTGGGTGGGAAAAGGGGAAAAAAAGGAAAAAAAAGGAGGGGTTTGGGAGGGAATAAAGAAGTTGAGGTTTTGGGGGAAAAAAGGGAGTTTTGGGGGGTTGGGTAAAAGGGGAATGAAAAGGATTTAGTTTTGGGGGTTTTGGTAAAAGGGAAAATAAAGAAAATGAATTTGGGGGTTTTGGTAAAAGGGAATTTTTTCTTCATTTTCTCCATTTTTAAGTTTTTACCTTTTTTCTTCAGTTTTCCCCATTTTTTAAAATTTTTTTCCCCTTTTTTTCTTCCTTTTTTCCCTTTTTTTTCCTTTTTTAATTTTCCTTTTTTTCTTCATTTTTTCCCCATTTTTTTCTTAATTTTTCCCTATTTTCTCTTTAATTTTTCCCATTTTTTAAAATTTTTCCCTTTTTTCCTTTTTTTAATTTTTCCCCATTTTTTCCCTTTTTTTAATTTTTTCCCTTTTTCTTAATTTTTTCCCTATTTTTCCCTTTTTTCTTCATTTTCTCCCTTTTTTTCTTCATTTTTTCCCCATTTTTTTGTCAATTTTCTCCCTTTTTTCTTCATTTTTTCCCTTTTTTAATTTTTTCCTTTTTTTAATTTTTTCCCTTTTTCTTCATTTTTTCCCCATTTTTTTGTTAATTTTTTCTTTTTTAAAATTTCCCTTTTTTTCTTCATTTTTCCTCCATTTTCTTAATTTTCTCCCTTTTTTCTTCATTTTTTTCCCTTTTTAATTTTTCCTTTTTTTAAATTTTTCCCTTTTTTTTCTTCATTTTTTCCCCATTTTTCCTTTTTTAAATTTTTTCCCCTTTTTTCCCTTTTTTTAATTTTTTCCCTTTTTTCTTCATTTTTTCCCTTTTTCCCTTTTTCTTCATTTTTTCCTTTTTCCCTTTTTCTTCATTTTTTCCCCATTTTTCCCTTTTTTTAAAATTTTTTCCCTTTTTTCCTTTTCTTAATTTTTTTCCTTTTTCTTAATTTTTTGCCCATTTTTTCCCTTTTTTCTTCATTTTTTCCCCATTTTTTTCTTCATTTTCTCCCTTTTTTCTTTTTTTTCCCTTTTTAAATTTTTTCCTTTTTTAAAATTTTTCCCTTTTTTTCTTCATTTTTTCCCCATTTTTTTCATTTTCTCCCTTTTTTCTTCATTTTTTTCTTAATTTTTCCCTTTTTTAAATTTTTCCCTTTTTTTCTTCATTTTTTCCCCATTTTTTCCCTTTTTTTAAAATTTTTTCCCCTTTTTTTCCCCTTTTCTTAATTTTTTCCTTTTTTTTAATTTTTTCCCTTTTTTCTTCATTTTTTCCCCATTTTTTCCTTAATTCTCTCCCTTTTTTCTTCATTTTTTTCCCTTTTTAAATTTTTTCCCTTTTTAAAATTTTCCCTTTTTTTCTTCATTTTTTCCCCATTTCTTCCTTTTTTTTTTCATTTTTCCCTTTTTTCCCTTTTTCTTAATTTTTTCCCTTTTTCTTCATTTTTTCCCCATTTTTTTGTTCATTTTCTCCCTTTTTTCTTCATTTTTTTCCCTTTTTTAATTTTTTCCTTTTTTTAAATTTTTCCCTTTTTTTCTTCATTTTTTCCCCATTTTTTTGTCAATTTTCTCCCTTTTTTTCTTCATTTTTTCCCC
Source organism: Archilochus colubris (assembly GCA_023079485.1). Taxonomy (NCBI): domain Eukaryota; kingdom Metazoa; phylum Chordata; class Aves; order Apodiformes; family Trochilidae; genus Archilochus; species Archilochus colubris. The sequence goes on from JALBCY010000090.1 coordinate 333,681, forward strand.
ATTTTTCCTTTTTTTTAAATTTTTTCCTTTTTCCCTTTTTTTAAATTTTTTCCCTTTTTTCTTCATTTTTTCCCCTTTTTTTCCCTTTTTCTTCATTTTTTCCCCATTTTTCCCTTTTTTTAAATTTTTTTCCCCTTTTTTTAATTTTTTCCTTTTTTAAATTTTTCCCTTTTTTTCTTCATTTTTTCCCCATTTTTTCCCTTTTTTTAAAATTTTTTCCCCTTTTTTTCCCCTTTTCTTAATTTTTTCCTTTTTTTTAATTTTTTCCCTTTTTTCTTCATTTTTTCCCCATTTTTTCCTTAATTCTCTCCCTTTTTTCTTCATTTTTTTCCCTTTTTAAATTTTTTCCCTTTTTAAAATTTTCCCTTTTTTTCTTCATTTTTTCCCCATTTCTTCCTTTTTTTTTTCATTTTTCCCTTTTTTCCCTTTTTCTTAATTTTTTCCCTTTTTCTTCATTTTTTCCCCATTTTTTTGTTCATTTTCTCCCTTTTTTCTTCATTTTTTTCCCTTTTTTAATTTTTTCCTTTTTTTAAATTTTTCCCTTTTTTTCTTCATTTTTTCCCCATTTTTTTGTCAATTTTCTCCCTTTTTTTCTTCATTTTTTCCCCATTTTTCCTTTTTTTTAAATTTTTTCCTTTTTCCCTTTTTTTAAATTTTTTCCCTTTTTTCTTCATTTTTTCCCCTTTTTTTCCCTTTTTCTTCATTTTTTCCCCATTTTTCCCTTTTTTTAAATTTTTTTCCCCTTTTTTTAATTTTTTCCTTTTTTAAATTTTTCCCTTTTTTTCTTCATTTTTTCCCCATTTTTTCCCTTTTTTTAAAATTTTTTCCCCTTTTTTTCCCCTTTTCTTAATTTTTTCCTTTTTTTTAATTTTTTCCCTTTTTTCTTCATTTTTTCCCCATTTTTTTCTTCATTTTCTCCCTTTTTTCTTCATTTTTTTCCCTTTTTAAATTTTTTCCTTTTTTAAATTTTTCCCTTTTTCTTCATTTTTTCCCCATTTTTCCCTTTTTTTTAAATTTTTTCCCCATTTTTCCTTTTTTTAATTTTTCCTTTTTTCATTTTTTCCCCATTTTTTTAAATTTTTTCCCCCTTTTTTCTTCCTTTTTTTCCCTTTTATTTTTTGATTTTCCCTTTTTCTTCATTTTTTCCCCATTTTTTTTGTTCATTTTCTCCCTTTTTTCTTAATTTTTTTCTTAATTTTTTCCTTTTTTAAATTTTCCCGTTTCTTCATTTTTTCCCCATTTTTCCCTTTTTTAAAATTTTTTCCCTTTTTTTAAATTTTTTTCCCCTTTTTTTTCCCTTTTTCTTAATTTTTTCCCTTTTTCTTCATTTTTTCCCCAATTTTTTGTTCATTTTCTCCCTTTTTTTCTTAATGTTTTTCTTAATTTTTTCCTTTTTTAAATTTTCCCCTTTTTCTTCATTTTTTCCCCATTTTTTTCTTAATTTTTCCCTATTTTCTCTTTAATTTTTCCCATTTTTTTAAATTTTTCCTTTTTTTAAATTTTTTCCCCATTTTTTCCCTTTTTTTATTTTTCCTTTTTTTTCCTTTTTTAATTTTTTCCCTTTTTCCTTTTTAAAATTTTTTCCTTTTCCCTTTTTTTCATTTTTTCCCCATTTTTCCCTTTTTCTTCATTTTTTCCCCATTTTTTTGTTCATTTTCTCCCTTTTTTCTTCATTTTTTTCCCCATTTTTTCTTCATTTTTTTCTTAATTTTTTCCTTTTTTAAATTTTTCCCTTTTTCTTCATTTTCTCCCCAGTTTTCCTTTTTTAAAATTTTTTCCCCTTTTTTTCCCCTTTTTCTTCATTTTTTCCCCATTTTTTTGTTCATTTTCTCCCTTTTTTTCTTCATTTTTTTCCCTTTTTAAATTTTTTCCTTTTTTAAATTTTTCCCTTTTTTTCTTCATTTTTTCCCCATTTTTCCTTTTTTTTTAAATTTTTTCCTTCATTTTTTCCCCATTTTTTTCTTAATTTTTTCCCTTTTTTTAAACTTTTTCCTTTTTTCCCTTTTTTTAATTTTCCCCTTTTTTTTCTTCATTTCCCTCCCTTTTTTAAATTTCTTCCCCTTTTCCTTTTTTTTAATTTATTCCTTTTTTCCCCATTTTTTTAATCTTTTCCTTCATTTTTTCCCTGTTTTTTTCTTAATTTTTCCCTATTTTCTCTTTAATTTTTCCCATTTTTAATTTTTTCCCTTTTTCTTCATTTTTTCCCCATTTTTTTCTTTAATTTTTTCCCTTTGTTTCCTTTTTTTTAAAATTTTTTCCCTTTTTTTTCCCCTTTACTTTTTAATTTTCCTTTTTTTCTTCATTTTCTCCCTTTTTTCTTCATTTTTTTCCCTTTTTTTGTTTAATTTTTTTCCCTTTTTTTATATTTTTCCTTTTTTAAATTTTTTCCCCATTTTTTCCTTTTTTTAAAATTTTTCCCTTTTTTCTTCATTTCTTCCCTTTTTCCCTTTTTTTAATTTTTTCCCTTTTTTTGTTTAATTTTTTTCCCTTTTTTTTCATTTTTCCCCATTTTTTCCTTTTTTAAATTTTTCCCTTTTATAATTTTTTCCTTTTTTTCCTTTTTTTTTTCCCATTTTTCCTTTTTTTAAATTTTCCCTTTTTTAAAATTTTTCCCCATTTTTCCCTTTTTCTTAATTTTTCCCTTTTTAAATTTTCTCCCTTTTTTTCTTCATTTTTTCCCCATTTTTTTCTGAATTTTCTCCCTTTTTTCTTCACGTTTTTCCCTTTTTTAATTTTTTCTTTTAAACTTTTCCTTTTTCTCTTCATTTTTTCCCCATTTTCCCTTTTTTATTTTTTTCCTTCATTTTTTCCCTATTTTTTCCTTAATTTTTTCCCTTTTTTAAATTTTCCCCCGTTTTTTCTTTTTTAAAATTTTTTCCTTTTTTCATTTTTTCCCCTTTTTTTTCTTCATTTTCTCCCTTTTTTCTTCATTTTTTTCCCTTTTTCCTTTTTTCCCTTTTTTTAATTTTTTTCCCCTTTTTTTCCCTTTTTTAAAATTTTTTCCCTTTTTCTTCATTTTTTCCCCATTTTTCCCTTTTTCTTAATTTTTTCCCTTTTTCTTCATTTTTTTCCCTTTAATTTTTTCCTTTTTTTAAAATTTTCCTTTTCCTTAATTTTTTCCACATTTTTTCCCTTTTTTTAAATTTTTCCCCATTTTTTCCTTTTTTTCCCCTTTTTTCCCCTATTTTTTAATTTTCCTTTTTTTCTTCATTTTTTCCCCATTTTTTTGTTAATTTTCTCCCTTTTTTCTTCATTTTTTTCTTAATTTTTTCCTTTTTTTAAATTTTTCCTTTTTTTCTTTTTTTTCTCCATTTTTTCTCCATTTTTCCCTTTTTCTTCATTTTTTCCCCATTTTTTCCCTTTTTTTCCCTTTTTCCCCATTTTTCCTTTTTCTTCATTTTTTCCCCATTTTTCCTTTTTCTTAATTTTTCCCCTTTTTTTCCCTTTTTCCCCATTTTTCCCTTTTTTTTTCTTCATTTTTTCCCCTTTTTTCCCCATTTTTCCCCACTTTCCCCTGTATTTTCCCCATTCTCCCCGTGTTTCCCCCCATTTCCCTCTCCCCCTCTCTCACCTCCAGCACCGCCCACGTTGAGGCAGTCACCACGATGGGCAGGACATAGAACGGATCCGGTGCCGTGAGGTCCCGGCACCAGCCCAGCCCCCCCCAGCGCAGCCCCGGCACCGGCGCCGCCGCCATCTGCTGCAGGGCCAGGAAGAACGACACGAACACCGGGGTCTGACAGGGGGACACAAAAACACAGGAATTCACCCCAAAACACACACAGAAACACCACAAGTCACCCCAAAACCAAAAACACCAGAATTCAACCCAAAACCCACACAGAAACACCACAAGTCACCCCAAAACCACCGGAATTCACCCCAAAACCAACACAGGGGGGTCTGGGGAGACACAAAAGGGGACCCTGACCCCTCTATATGGGTCCCACCCCCTTGTATAGGGCCCCAACCCTATAGTTGGGGGTCTTGACCCCCCTATATGGACTCCACCCCCCTTATATAGGTCCCACCCCCCTTATATGGGGTCCTGACCCCCCTATATGGGTCCCAGTCACCCCTATATGGACCCCACCCCCCTTATATGGGGTCTCACCCCCCCTATATAGGACCCTGACCCCTCTATATGGTTCCCACCCCCCTTATATGGGGTCCTGATCCCCCTATATGGGTCCCAGTCACCCCTATATGGACCCCACCCCCCTTATATAGGACCCTGACCCCCCCTATAGGCATCCCACCCCCCTTATATGGGGTCCTGACCCCCCTATATGGGGTCCCACCCCCCATATATAGGACCCTGACCCTTCTATATGGTTCCCACCCCCCTTATATAGGGCTCTGACCCCCCTATATGGGTCCCAGTCACCCCTATATGGGGTTCCACCCCCCATATATACGACCCTGACCCCCCTATATGGGCCCCAAGCCACCCTATATGGGTCCCACCCCCCTTATATAGGACCCTGACTCCCCTATATGGGTCCCAAGCCACTCTATATGGGTCCCACCCCCCTTATATAGGACCCTAATCCCCTCTATATGGTTCCCACCCCCCTTATATAGGACCCTGACCCCCCCTATATGGGTCCCACCCCGCTTATATAGGACCCTGACCCCCCCTATAGGGTTCCCAGCCGCCTATATAGGACCCTAACCCCACCTTATAGGGTCCCACCCCCCTTATATAGGACCCTGAACCCCCTATAGGGTCCCCAGCCCCCCTATATGGATCCCACCCCCCTTATATAGAACCCTGACCCCCCTATATAGGACCCTAACCCCTCTATATAGGACCTTAACCCCACCGTATGGGGTCCCACCCCCTCTATAGGGTTCCCACCCCCTCTATAGGGATCCCACCCCCCCCTATAGGATTCCCACCCCCCCAATTTGGGGGTCCTGAGCCCCTTACATAGGGCCCAGACCCCTCCATATGGCTCTCAACCCCCCCTATATGGGTCCCACCCCCTCTATAGGGACCCCACCCCCTCTATAGGGACCCCACCCCCTCTATAGGGTTCCCACCCCCCTATAGGGACCCCACCCCCCTATAGGGGGTCCCGTCCCCCCCCTTCACCTGCACCAGAGGCACCAAGAAGCCCCTCAGGGGGTTCACGTTGTGCTTCTGCTGGTACCTCACCAGCTCTGAGTAGGCCCTGGCCACTGCAGAGACACCAATTAGCGGTTAATTAATCAGGGCGGCCCTTAATTAATCGGCGCGAGCCTTAATTAAGCGCCGCGGGGCTTAATTAGGGGGGGCGGGGCCTCAAAACACCCACCCCCCCCCCCCCGGTTTACGAGCGCCTCTCATTCATAACCGCGGCTTCAAGCCACGCCCCCTCCAAGCCACGCCCCCTCTAAAGGGATTGAATGCATCGTAGCCACGCCCCCTATGTAAACCACGCCCCCACGCAAGCCACGCCCCCTCCGTTCGCTCCCACGCTCGCGTTCATTCACCTTTTTGCCCCCTTTCTCCCCCCTTTTCCCCCCCTTTCTCGCCTCCTATCGCGACAAGCCCCGCCCCTATCGCGACAGGGCCTCACCCTGAGCTTGGTCGCTGCCTCTCCGGGCTTCTGCCAAGCGTTGGGAGAGGGTCTGGAGGTGGGGGAGGTGAGAGGAGAGGCGGGAAGCTTCGCGTTGGCCCCGGATCAGCAAGGGGAGGAGGGAGACGCGGACACACAGCGTGCCTGGGGGGGGCAGGGGGGGCACCCCAGACTCAGGGGGGCACCCCCAAACCTATAGGGATCCATAGGGACCCCCCCAGACCCATAGGGATCCATAGGGACCCCCCCGGACCCATAGAGACACCCCCAGACTCATAGGGAACCATAGGGACCCCCCAGACCCATAGGGACACACGGACACACAGCGTGCCTGGGGGGGCAGGGGGGGCACCCCCAGACTCAGGGGGGCACCCCCAGACCCATAGTGACCCCCCCGGACCCATAGGGACGCCCCCAGACCCATAGGGACCCCCCCAGACCCATAGGGACCCCCCCAGACCCATAGGGATCTATAGGGACTCCCCCAGACCCATAAGGATCCATAGAGACCCCAGGGAACCCCAAAACCCAGGGGGGGGGCAGGGGGGGCACCCCCAAACTCAGGGGGGCACCCCCAGACCCATAGAGACCCCCCCGGACCTATAGGGACACCCCCAGACCCATAGGGAACCATAGGGACCCCCCAGACCCATAGGGACACCCCCAGACTCATAGGGAACCATAAAGACCCCCCCAGACCCATAAGGACACGCGGACACACAGCGTGCCTGGGGGGACAGGGGGGGCACCCCCAAACTCAGGGGGGCACCCCCAAACCTATAGGGATCCATAGGGACCCCCCCGGACCCATAGGGATCCATAGGGACCCCCCCGGACCCATAGGGACAACCTCAAACCCATAGGGACACCCCCAGACCCATAGGGAACCATAGGGACCCCCCAGACCCATAGGGACACACGGACACACAGCGTGCCTGGGGGGGGCACCCCCAAACTCAGGGGGGCACCCCCAGACCCATAGGAACCCCCCCGGACCTATAGGGACACCCCCAGACCCATAGGGATCCATAGGGACCCCCCCAGACCCATAGAAACACCCCCAGACCCATAGGGACCCCCACGGACCTATAGGGACCCATAAGGATCCATAGAGACCCCAGGGAACCCCAAAACCCAGGGGGGGGGCAGGGGGGGCACCCCCAAACTCAGGGGGGCACCCCAGACCCATAGGGACCCCCCCAGACCCATAGAGACACCCCCAGACCCATAGGGATCTATAGGGACCCCCCCAGACCCATAAGGATCCATAGAGACCCCAGGGAACCCCAAAACCCAGGGGGGGGGCAGGGGGGGCACCCCCAGACTCAGAGGGACCCCCCAGACCTATAGGGGCACCCCCAGACCCATAGGGACCCCCCAGACCTATAGGGACCCCCCCAGACCCATAGGGACCCCCCCAGACCTATAGGGACCCCCCTGGATCCCCCCAGACCCACACGAACCCATAAGGACCCAGGGGGGGCACCCCCAAACCCATAGGGACCCCCCAAGACCCCCCCCAGACCCCATAAAGACCCCCCAAAACCTATAGGGACCCCTCCCAGACCCCATAAAGACCCCCAGGACCCCCTTGGGCCCCCCCAGACCCCATAGAGACCCCCCCAAACCTACAAGAACCCCCCCAGCCCCCTTAAGACCCTCCCCAAACCTATAGAGACCCCCCAGGACCCCATAAAGGCCCCCCCAGACCCCATAAAGACCCCCAAGACCCCCAGCCCCCCAGGACCCCCTCAGACCCCATAAGGACCCCCCCAAACCTACAAGAACCCCCCCAGACCCATTAAGACCCCTCCCCAGACCCCCAGGGACCCCCCCAGACCCACAGTGACCCCCCCCAGACCCATAAAGACCCCCCCAGACCCCATAGAGACCCCCCCAGGGACCCCCCCAGACCCCATAAAGACCCCCCCAAACCCCCAGGACCCCCTGACCTATAGGGACCTCCCAGCCCCCCAGGACCCCAAACCCCCAGACCCCCAGACCCAATAAGGACCCCTAGACCCCATAAGAACCCCCCCAAACCCCCAGGGACCCCCCCAAGACCCCATAAGGACCCCCCCAAACCTACAAGAACCCCCCCAGACCCATTAAGACCCCTCCCCAGCCCCCCCTGGACCACCCAACCCCCAGGGACCCCCAGGATCCCCCCAGACCCAAAGAACCCCAAACCCCAGGAACCCCCCCAGACCCATAAAGACCCCCAACCCCCAAGAACCCCCCAGACCCATTAAGACCCCTCCCAGCCCCCCAGGACCCCCAAGCCCCCAGGACCCCAAACCTCCCAGGACCCCCAGACCCCAGACCCTCCCCAAACCTATAGAGACCCCCAGGACCCCATAAAGGCCCCCCCAGACCCCTAGAGACCCTCCCAGGACCCCCAAGACCCCATAAATCCCAGGGACCCCCCAGACCCTAAAGACCCCCGACCCCCCAAACCTACAAGAACCCCCCCAGACCCTTAAGACCCCTCCCCAGACCCCCAGGACCCCCAGACCCCTCCCCAGACCCCCAGGACCCTCCCCAAACCTATAGAGACCCCCCGGACCCCATAAGGGTCCCCCAGACCCCATAGAGACCCCAGGGACCCCCAAGACCATAAAGACCCCAGACCCATAAAGACCCCCAGGACCCCACAAACCTACAGGGACCCCCAGACCCATAAAGGCCCCAGGTTTGAACCCCTAAAGACCGATCAAGACCCCCAAGACCCACAAGCCCCCAGGCCCCCGACCCTAAAGCCCCCAAGACCCATAAAGACCCCAGACCCATAAAGACCCCCAGGACCCCACAAACCTACAGGCCCCAGACCCATAAAGCCCCAGACCCCTAAAGACCCCCAGGACCCCCAGACCCCATAAAGACCCCCAAACCCCCAGGACCCCCTGACCTATAGGGACCCCTCCCCAGCCCCACAGGACCCCCCAAACCCCCCAGGACCCCCCCCAGACCCCATACAGAACCCCCCAGGACCCCCCCAGACCCCATACAGAACCCCCCAGGCCCCCCCCAAACCCCCTAGGGACCCCCCCAGCCCCCTCCCCAGGCCACCAGGACCCCCCCAAACCCCCCAGGGCCCCCCCCAGAAGCCCCCCACTCACCCACGGCGATGGCCCCCCACCAGGGCAGCCCCACTTCCACGTGCAGGAACTCCAGGAAGTTCTGGATCAGCCCCACGGGGGTGGCAGCCCCCAGACCCAAAGCCTTCAACCCGACCTCCTCACCCAGGCCCAAAAGGTTCTGATCCAAATCCAGGGGGTTCTGACCCAAATCCAGAGGGGTTTGACCCAAATCCAGAGAGTTTTGACCCAAATCCAGGGGGGTCTGACCCAAAACTTGGAGGTTCTGACCCAATTCGGGAGGGTTTTGACTCAAAACTGGGGGGTTCTGACCCAAATCCAGGGGGTTCTGACCCAAATCCAGGGGGTTCTGACCCAATTCTGGGGGATTCTGAGCCACGGTGGTCGAGGGGGCTGCCTGGGGAGGGGGGGGAAGAGGTGAGGGGCTGCCCCAAGACCCCCCCCTGCACCCCAAGACCCCCTCAGTGCCCCCCAGGACCCCCTCATAGCCCCCCAAGACCCCACAGGACACCCCAAGACCCCCTCAGTGCCCTCCAAGTGACCCCCAAGACCCCTTAAGTGTCCCCCAAGACCCCCAAGTGCCCCCCAAGACCCCTTAAGTGCCCCCCAGGACCCCTTAAGTGCCCCTCAAAGTCCCTTAAGTGTCCCCCAAGACCCCACAGGACACCCCAAGACCCCCTAAGTGCCCCCAAGATCCCCCAAGACCCCCCTAGAACCCAATAAGTGCCCCCAGGACCCCTTAAGTGCCCCCCAAATCCCCAAAGACCCCCCCAGAACCCCCTCATTCCCCCCCAAGACCCCCTCAGTGCCCCCTAAATGCCCCCAGGACCCCCTCAGTGCCCCCCAAGACCCCCAAGTGTCCCCCAAGGCCCCCCAGGACCCCGTAAGTGCCCCCCAGGACCCCCTCATAGCCCCCCAAGACCCCACAGGACACCCCAAGACCCCACAGGACACCCCAAGACCCCCTCATAGCCCCCCAAGACCCCCTAAGTGCCCCCCAAGATGCCACAGGACACCCAAGACCCCTTAAGTGCCCCCAAAATCCCCCAAGACCCCCCCAGAACCCCCTAAGTGCCCCCCAGGACCCCCTCAGTGCCCCCCAATACCCCCCACAACCCCTAAGTGCCCCCCAAGACCCCCTCAGTGCCCCCCAATACCCCCCACAACCCCTAAGTGCCCCCCAAGACCCCCTCAGTGCCCCCCAAAACCCCTCAGTGCCCCCCAAGACCCCCTAAGTGCCCCCCAGGACCCACTCATAGCCCCCCAAGACCCCCTAAGTGCCCCCCAAGACCCCCTCAGTGCCCCCCAAAACCCCTCATAGCCCCTCAAGACCCCACAGGACACCCCAAGACCCCCTCATAGCCCCCCAAGACCCCCTCAGTGCCCCCCAAAACCCCTAAGTGCCCCCAAGACCCCTCATAGCCCCCAAGACCCTTAAGTGCCCCCAAGATGCCACAGGACACCCAAGACCCCCTAAGTGCCCTCCAAGACCCCCTAAATGCCCCCAGGACCCCCTCAGTGCCCCCCAAAACCCTTCATAGCCCCCCAAGACCCCCTCAGTGCCCTCCAAATGTCCCCAACCCCCCTTCAGTTCCCCCCAGGACCCCCGATCTTCCCCTCCCTGCCCTTAATTCCCCCTCAACACGTCCCTAACCCCCCCCCAAAACCTCCCCTCACCTGGGAGCTGGCGGTGGCCATGGCTCTGGGGGCAGAGCTGAAAGCCAGGGGGCTCCTCCGGGGCCAGGGGGGTCCCCTCAGCGTCTGGGAGAAGGGGACAAAACCCCCCGAGTGTGGCGTCACCCCCTCCCCCCATCTCCCCACGGCACTCTTTTAAGGTTTTAAAGCTTTTTCCTTTATTCTTTACCTGAGTCCGCAGCGCCCGGAGCAGCCGCGGAGCCACCGCCGCCATCATGCTGGCTCTGAGGGGAGCGAACTGCCGGAAGCGCGTCACGGCCGGGAAGGGCGGGAAGCGCGGCGCGCATGCGCAGAACGCCACGAAGCAGCGCGGTTGCCAGTAAGTGGGCGTGGCTAGCGCGCTGCGCATGCGCAGAGCGGCGTGAAGCCGCCCTGCAGGGCGCCATGTTGAGTGAGGGCAAAGCCAAGGGGCGTGGCTAGCGCCATGTTGAGTGAGGGCAAAGCGGAGGGGGGCGTGGTTAAGGCGGTCACGTGGTGCTGGGCGGGAAGAGGCAGCGCGGGCGCCGCCATCTTGGAGCCGCTGCCGCTGCCGCTGAGGTAGGGCCGGAGAAAGGGGGGGTTTAAATCGCTTTATTTAGTGGTTTTTACCCCAAAACGGCGCCCTGAGGTTTGCGCGGGGAAGGGGGAGTCGCGTTTGGGGCTGTGGCTGGAAGGAAGTCTGTCAAAAAGCCTCGTTTCCCTCCCTGAGTTGTCCTGTTGGGGGTTCCTGCTGTGGGAGTTCCACGTCCGGGGGTTCCCTGTGAGGGAAAATGGTTTAAAAGTGTGGTTTCTGAGTAAAATTCTCACTCTAGAGGCTCCCTCTGAGGGAAAATGCTTAAATAAATGTGATTTCTGGCTAAGATTCTCCCTTCAGGGGTTCCCTCTGAGAGAAAATGCTTCAAAAAAGGTGATTTATGATTAAAAATCGTCCCTAAAAGGCTCCTTCTGACAAGAATTCCTTCAGAAAACACGATTTTTGGTTAATATATTCCTTTAAAAGGCTTTTTCTGACAGAAACTCCTTCAAAAAACAGGATTTTAAACTAAAATACCCCCTTAAGACACTTCTTCTGAGAGAAACTCCTTCAAAAAACACAATTTCTGACTAAAATGTTCCTTTAAAAGGCTCTTTCTGACAGAAACTCCTTCAAAAAACATGATTTCTGATTAAAATTCATCCTTTAAAGGCTTCTTCTGACAGAAATTCCTTTAAAAAACACGATTTATGACTAAAATACTCATTTTAAAGGCTCTTTCTGACAGAAATTCCTTTAAAAAACACGATTTCTGACTAAAATTCATCCTTTAAAGGCTCTTTCTGAGAGAAAATCCTTCAAAAAACACGATTTCTGACTAAAATAATTATTTAAAAGGTTCCTCCTGACAGAAATGTCTTCAAAAAACACGATTTCTGACTAAAATATTCCTTTAAAAAGCTCTTTCTGACAGAAATTCCTTCAAAGAACACGATTTCTGACTAAAATTCTTCTTTGAGAGGCTTTTTCTGACAGAAAATCCTTCAAAAAACTTAATTTCTGACTAAAATATTGCTTTAAAAGGCATTTTCTGACAGAAATTCCTTCAGAAAACACGGTTTTTGGTTAATACATTCCTTTAAAAGGCTTTTTCTGACAGAAACTCCTTCAAAAACGTAATTTCTGACTAAAATTCATCCTTAAGAGGCTCTTTCTGAGAGAAATTCCTTCAAAAAACTTAATTTCTGACTAAAATATTCCTTTAAAAGGCTTTTTCTGACAGGAATTCCTTCAAAAAACACAATTTCTGATTAAAATTCTCCCTTAGGAGGCTCCTTCTGAGAGAAATTACTTCAAAATGGTGATTTGTGACTAAAATACTCCTGTAAAAGGTTTTTTCTGACAGAAAATCCTTCAAAAAACACAATTTCTGACTAAAATGTTCCTTTAAAAGGCTTTTTCTGACAGAAATTCCTTCAGAAAACAGGATTTTTGGTTAATATTCCTTTAAAAGGCTTTTTCTGAGAGAAACTCCTTCAAAAAACGTAATTTCTCATTAAAATTCTCCCTTAGGAGGCTCCTTCTGAGAGAAATTACTTCAAAAACGGTGATTTCTGACTAAAATTCGTCCTTAAAAGGCTCCTTCTGACAGAAATTCCTTCAGAAAACACGGTTTTTGGTTAATATATTCCTTTAAAAGGCTTTTTCTGACAGAAATTCCTTCAAAAAACACAATTTCTGATTAAAATTAGTCTTTAAAAGGCTCCTTCTGACAGAAATTCCTTCAAAAAACACGATTTTTGGTTAATATATTCCTTTAAAAGGCTTTTTCTGACAGAAAACCCTTCAAAAAAGACAATTTCTGATTAAAATATTGCTTTAAGAGGCTTTTTCTGACAGAAATTCCTTAAAAACACGTAATTTCTGACTAAAATTTGTCCTTTAAAGGCTCCTTCTGACAGAAATTCCTTTAAAAAACATGATTTCTGACTAAAATATTCCTTTAAAAGGCTTTTTCTGACAGAAACTCCTTCAAAAAAGACAATTTCTGATTAAAATATTGCTTTAAGAGGCTTTTTCTGACAGAAATTCCTTAAAAACACGTAATTTCTGACTAAAATTCATCCTTGAAAGGCTTTTTCTGACAGAAAATCCTTCAAAAAACACGATTTTTGGTTAATATATTCCTTTAAAAGGCTTTTTCTGACAGAAACTCCTTCAAAAAACACGATTTTTAACTAAAATTCCCCCTTAAGACACTTTTTCTGAGAGAAAATCCTTCAAAAAACACGATTTCTGACTAAAATTTGTCCTTAAAAGGCTTTAACTAACAGAAAATCCTTCAAAAAACACAATTTCTGAATAAAATTCTTCTTTAAGAGGCTTTTTCTGAGAGAAATTCCTTCAAAAAATGTAATTTTTGACTAAAATTTGTCCTTAAAAGGCTTTTTCTGACAGAAATTCCTTTAAAAAACACGATTTCTGACTAAAATATTCCTTTTAAAGGCTCTTTCTGACAGAAAATCCTTCAAAAAAGACAATTTCTGATTAAAATTAGTCCTTAAAAGGCTTTTTCTGACAGAGATTCCTTCAAAAAACACGATTTCTGACTAAAATTCATCCTTAAGAGGCTCTTTCTGAGAGAAAACCCTTTAAAAAACTTAATTTCTGACTAAAATGTTCCTTTAAAGGCTTTTTCTGACAGAAATTCCCTCAAAAAACACGATTTTTGGTTAATATATTCCTTTAAAAGGCTCCTTCTGAGAGAAAACCCTTCAAAACCCCTCACTTTTGACTGAAACTCCTCAAAAAGCCTCATTTCTCCCCAAAACTCTCCCTCCAGAGAGGGTTTGGTTTCCCCTAAACCCCATTTTCTAACCCCAAAACCTCCTTCTTGTGTCAAATCCCTCTAAAAACCCCCATTTTGACCCAAAAACCCTTAAAAAAAATCCTTATTTTGATCAAATTAATTAAAATATTGATTTATTTTTAATAAAACCCCCCCAAATCCTTTCATTTAGAGAGAAGTTTTTCCCTAAAACCCCTTTTTTAACCCCAAAACCTCCTTCTTGTGTCAAATCCTTTTAAAAATCCCCATTTTGACCCAAAAACACTTAAAAAAAATCTTTAATTTTACCAAATTAATTAAATATTGATTTATTTTTAATAGATTCTCCCCAAAACCCTTTAATTTAGAGAGAAGTTTTTCCCTAAAACCCCTTTTTTAACCCCAAAACCTCCTTCTTGTGACAAATCCTTCTAAAATCCCCATTTTGACCCAAAAACCCTTCAAAAAATCATTAATTTTACCAAAATAATTAAAATATTGATTTATTTTTAATAAAACCCCCCCAAAATCCTTTCATTTAGAGAAGTTTTTCCCTAAAACCCCTTTTTTAACCCCAAAACCTCCTTCTTGTGTCAAATCCTTCTAAAAATCCCCATTTTGACCCAAAACCCCTTAAAAAAATCATTAATTTTACCAAATTAATTAAAACCTTGATTTATTTTTAATAGAACCCCCCCAAACCCCTTCCATTTAAAGAGATTTTCCTTAAAACCCCTTTTTTCACCCCAAAACTTATTTTTCTGTTAGCAACCCCTCCCCCTCCTCATTTTTCCCCAAAATCCCACTTTTTAACCCCAAAACCAATTACTTTTTATCAATCCCCTTTCCAACCCCAGAACTGAGACTTTTTAACCCTTTTTAACCCTTTTTTAACCGTTTTTTCTGGTTCTTTTTTGCTCTTTCAGGTGGAGATGGAGGAGGAGGGTGAGGCCGCCGCCCAGTTTAACCAAAACCGGGGGATTTCTCCCCAAAGCTTGGGTGCTCTGCGGGGGGCTCTGGAGGCATCGCTGCTGAGGGACCCCGGGGAGGCTGCACCCCCAGAGCTGCCCCAGGTTCTGGGGATCCCCCTGCCCCCCCCGGCCAAGTGCAGGCACCTGGATGGGGCTCAGCTCCTCAGGGACAACCTCAGGGTGGTGAGGAAACGGGGGGAAAAACGGGGAAAACGGGAAAAAGGGGAAAAAAGGGGAAAAAAGGGGAAAAAGGGGGAAAAATGGGAAAAAAGGGGGAAAAATGGGGGAAAATAAGGGAAAGGGGGGGAAATGGGGGAAAGAAGGGGGAAATGGGGGGAAAAAGGGGGGAAATGGGGGGAAAAAGGGGGGAAATGGGGAAAATAAGGGGGAAATGGGAAAAAAGGGGGAAATGGGAAAAAAGGGGGAAAATGGGAAAATTGGGGGGAAATGGGGGAGAAAGGGGGGGAAATAAGGGGGGAAAGGAAGGGAAAATGGGGGAAATAAGGGGAAAATGGGGGGGAAATGGGGGGAATTGGGGGGAAATGGGAAAAATGGGGAAAAGGAGGGGGAAAGATGGGGGGAAAAGGGTAAAAAGGGGGGAAATGGGGGAAAAAAAGGGAAAGGGGGGAAATAAGGGGGAAATGGGGGGGAAAAAGGGGGAAAGGGGGGGAAATGGGGAAAATAGGGGGGGAAATGGGGGGGAAAGGGGGGAAAATGGGAAATGAGGGGGAAATGGGGGGAAAATAAGGGGAAAAAGGGGGGAAATGGGGGAATGGGGAAATGGGAGAAAATGGGGAAAAGGAGGGAAAATGGGGGAAAAGGGGAAAGGGGGAAATGGGGGAAAATAAGGGAAAGGGGGGAAATAAGGAGGAAATGGGGGGAAAAAGGGGAGAAATGGGGGGGAAATGGGGAAAATGGGGGGGAAATGAGGGGGAAATGGGGGGAAATGGGGAAAATAAGGGGGAAATGGGGGGAAAGGGTTAAAAAGAGGGGAAAGGGGGGAAACTGGGGGGAAAGGGGGGAAAATAAGGGAGAAATGGGGGTAATAAGGGGAAAATGGGAAAGGGGGGAAATGGGGGGAAAATAAGGGGAGAAATGGGGAAAATGGGAAAATAAGGGGGAAAATGGGAGGGAAATGGGGGAAAAGGGGAAAATAAGGGGGGGGAAGGGAAATGGGGGGAAATGGGGAAAATGGGGGAAAATAAGGGAAAAGGGGGGAAATGGGGGAGAAGGGGGAAAAAGGGGGGAAATGGGGTGAAATGGGGGGAAAAGGGAAGTAAGGGAAAAAAGGGGGGAAATTGGGGGGGAAATGGGGAAATAAGGGGAAATGGGCAAAAATGGGGGAAAATAAGGGAAAGGGGGGAAATGGGGAAAATAAGGGGGAAATGGGGGGAAAGGGGAAATAAGGGGGGAAATTGGGGGGAAATGGGGGAAATAAGGGGAGAAAGGGGGAAAATAAGGGAAAAGTGGGAAAAGGAGGGGGAAATGGGGGAAAGATGGGGGAAAAGAGTAAAAAGGGGGGAAATGGGGGAAAATAAAGGAAATGGGGGAAAACTGGGGGGAAAATAAGGGGGAAATGGGGGAAAGAAGGGGAGAAAAAGGGGAAATAAGGGGAAAGTGGGGGGAAAAGGAGGGGGAAATGGGGGAAAGATGGGGAAGAGTAAAAAGGGGGGAAATGGGGGAAAACGAGGGGGAAATGAGGGGGGAAATGGGGGAGAAAGGGGGAAAATAAGGGAAAAGGGGGGAAATGGGAAAATAAGGGGAAAAATAAGGGGGGAAAATGGGGGGAAATAAGGGGAAAAGGGGGAAATGAGGGGGAAAATGGGGGGGAAATGGGGGGAAAGGGGGGAAAATAAGGGAGAAATGGGAAAATGGGGAAAATAAGGGGGAAAATGGGAGGGAAATGGGGAAAATGAGGGGGAAAAGGAGGGGAAATGGGGGAGAAAGGGGGGGAAAGGAGGGGGAAATGGGGGTAAATAAGGAGGAAATGGGAAAATGAGGGGGAAAGGGGGGAAAAAGGGAAAATAAGGGGAAATGGGGCAAAAATGGGGGAAAATAAGGGAAAAGGGGAGAAAGGGGGGGAAATAAGGGGGGAAAGGAGGGGAAAATGGGGGAAATTGGGGGGGAGAGGGGGGAAATAAGGGGAAAATGGGGAAAAGGGGGGGAAATGGGGGGAAGTAAGGGGAAAATGGGGGAAATAAGGGGAAAATGGGGAAAAATAAGGGGAAAATGGGGGGAATAAGGGGGAAAAGAGGAAAACTGGGGGGAAAAGGGGAGAAATGGGGAAAATAGGGGAAAAGGGGGGAAAATGGTTGGGAAATGGGGGGAAAAGGGGGGAAAATGGGGAAAAATAAGGGGAAAAGGGGGAGAAAGGGGAAAAATGGGGGAAATAAGGGGAAAATGGGGGGGAAAGGGGGAAAAGGAGGGGAAATGGGGGGAAAATGGGGCAAATAAGGGGGAAAATGGGGGTGTTATTGGGGGTGACCCCAAAACGGGGTTGTTGGGGGGGGGGAGAAGAAACGAGTTGAAAACCGAGGGGAAAAAGGGGCGGAATGGTTAAAACCATCCAAAACTCCTCAAAGGGGAGGGTTGGGGGGTTGGGGGAGGGGTTTGGGGGCTCAGGGGGGTTTAGGGGTGACCCCCAGTCCCTCCCTCAGGTTTCGGGGGGCCCCCCCGAGGGTTTGGGGTCCCTGAGGACGGCTCTGAGCATCCTGGAGAAGTACGGGAGGAACCTGCTGCAGCCCCGACCCCCCAAGCACTGGAGGGGGGTCAGGTTTGGGAACCCCGTCTTCAGGGCCACTGTGGGGGCCATCAAGGTACCCCAAAAACACACGGGGACACCCCCAGACCCAGAAAGACACCCCCAGACCCATAGGGACACCCCCAGACCCATAGGGACTCCCCCAAACCTATAGGGACCCCCCCAGACCCACAGGGTCACCCCCAGACCCATAGGGACACCCCCAGACCTATAGGGACACCCCCAGACCCATAAAGACACCCCCAGACCCATAGGGACACCCCCAGACCCATAAAGACACCCCCAGACCCATAGGGACTCCCCCAGACCTATAGGGACTCCCCCAGACCTACAAGAACCCCCAAGGTACCCCCAAAACTCAGGGGCACCCCAAAACCACACAGGGACCCCCCAGGACCCCCCCCAGACCCATAGGACCCCCCCAGACCCATAGGTACTCCCCCAAACCTATAGGGACACCCCCAGACCCATAGGGACACCCCCAGACCCACAGGGGCACCCCCAAACCCCACAGGGACCCCCCAGGATCCCCCCAAACCCACAGGACCCCCCCAGACCCCTCAGGGACCCCCCAGGACCCCCCCAGACCCACAGGAACCCCCCAGACCCATAGGGACACCCTAGACCCCCAGACCCACAGGACCCCCAGACCCATAGGGACCCCCCAAACCCCCACAGGGACACCCAGACCCCCAGACCCACAGGACCCCCCCAAACCCATAGGTACTCCCCCAAACCTATAGGGACACCCCCAGACCCCACAGGGACACCCCAGGATCCCCCCCCAGACTCCCAGGACCCCCCCAGACCCATAGGTACTCCCCCAAACCTATAGGGACACCCCCAGACCCATCAAGACCCCCCCAAACCTATAGGGACCCCCAACGTACCCCAAAAATACCCCCAGTCCCTCCCAGTCCCTCCCAGTTCCCTCCCAGTCCCCCTCAATCCCTTCCGAATCCCTCCCAGTCCCCCCCAATCCCCTCCCAGTCCCTCCCAGTGTCCCCCATTCCCCTCCCAGTCCCTCCCAGTTCCTCCCAATCCCCTCCCAGTCCCTCCCAGTTCCTCCCAGTTCCTCCCAGTCCCTCCTAGTGCCCTCCCGGTCCCTCCCAGTCACCTCCCAATTCCCTCCCAGTGCCTCCCAATCCCCCCCAAATCCCCTCCCAGTCCCTCCCAGTGCCCCCCAAACCCCTCCCAGTTCCATCCAATCCCCTCCCAGTCCTTCCCAGTCCCCCTCAAACCCCCCGAATCCCCTCCCAGTCCCTCCCAGTCCCTCCCAGTCCTTCCCACCTCTCCAGTCCCTCCCAGTGCCCCCAAATCCCCTCCCAGCCCCCCAATCCTCCCATTCCTCCCAGCCCCTCCCAGTCCCTCCCAGTCCCTCCCAGTCCCCTCCCAGTCCCTCCCAGTCCCCCCAAATCCCCTCCCAGTCCTTCCCAATTTCCTCCCAGTCCCTCCCAGTCCCCCCAAATCCCCTCCCAGCCCCCCCAAATCCCTCCCATTCCCCTCCCAGTCCCCTCCCAGTCCCCTCCCAGTCCCCTCCCAGTGCCTCCCAGTGCCTCCCAGTGTCCCGTGTGCCCGCAGGGTGGCCGGGGGGTGCTGATGCAGTTGGGGTACACGGAGCAGACGGGGGAGGGGCTGAGGTTCCCCCCCGAGGTTGGGGCTCCCCAGGGCCCCCTCGTGGCCTCCGTCACCGCCGACGTCCTGATCCTCAGGGCTGAGCTGGACCTCCTGCTGGCTGTCAGCTACTGGGAGCACTGGGAGGGACTGGGAGGGGATTGGGAGGGGATTGGGGGGGATTGGAGGGGATTGGGGGGGACTGGGAGGGAGATAGAGGGCACTGGGAGGGAGTTTGGGGGCACTGGGAGGGACTGGGATATACTGGGAGAGGGTTGGGGGGGACTGGGAGGGAGTTGGGGGCACTGGGAGGGGATTGGGGGGGACTGGGAGGGGATTGGGGGGCACTGGGAGGGACTGGGAGGGAGTTTGGGGGCACTGGGAGGGGAGTGGGGGGGACTGGGATGTACTGGGAGAGGATTGGGGGGAACTGGGAGGGGATTGGGGGGGATTCGGAGGGACTGGGAGGGAGTTTGGGGGCACTGGGAGGGGATTGGGGGGCACTGGGAGGGACTGGGGTGGCACTGGGAGGAGATTGGGGGGACTGGGAAAGAATTGGGAGGGACTGGGATATACTGGGAGGGGATTGGAGGGGATTGGGGGGCACTGGGAGGGGATTGGGAGGGACTGGGATATACTGGGAAGGAATTGGGGGACACTGGGAGGGGATTGGAAGGGACTGGGATATACTGGGAGGGACTGGGACGGGATTGGGGGGGACTGGGAGGGCAATGAGAAGGAATTGGGAGGGACTGGGGGGCACTGGGAGGGTCACTGATCCATACTGGGAGTTACTGGTCCATACTGGGAGGTTCTTACTGTGCACCCCCCCCCCCTCCAGAACCAGCACCCAAACCCCCAGTTCTTCACCCAAATCCTTACTGGGAGCAGCGAGGTGAGCACTGGGAGGGACTGGGAGAGACTGGGAGGCACTGGGAGGGAACTGGGAGGCACTGGGACAGACTGGGAGGAACTGGGAGGGAACTGGGAGGCACTGGGAGGGACTGGGAGGCACTGGGACAGACTGGGAGGCACTGGGAGGGAACTGGGAGAGACTGGGAGGAACTGGGAGAGACTGGGAGGCACTGGGAGGGACTGGGAGGGAACTGGGAGAGACTGGGAGGGACTGGGAGGCCGTGATTCGTAGTTTGGCCTGAACTGGTTTATACTGGTCCATACTGGTTTCTTTACTGCTCCATACTGGACTACAGCGGTTTCTATACTGGTTTAGAGCGGCCCCTACTGGTCTGCACTGGTCCATAGTGGTTTATACTGGTCTATAGTGGTTTATACTGGTCCATACTGGTTTCTACTGGTTTAAACTGGTTTTTTTCCCTTCCCAGATCCCCCCCCTCCCAGACTCCAGCTCAGAGGAGGAGCAGAGACCCCCAGGGACCCCCAGGTACCCCCAGAGTGGCCCCAAAAGTTCCCCCCAGATTTGTTCCCAAAATTCTGAAAATTCCAAATTTGAAAATTCCAAAATTTGAAAATTTGAAAATTCCAAAATTTCAAAATTTGAAAATTTGAGAATTTGGAAATTTTGGAAATTTGAAGATTTCAAAATCAAAAAAATTTGAAACTAAAATTTTAGGATTTGGAAATTCCAGAATTTCAAAAATTTCAAATTTTAAATTTTGAAATTTCAAAAATTTTAAATTTGAAAATTTGATGATTTCAAAGTTGAAAATTTTTAAAGTTTGAAATGGGAAAATTTTATATTTAGAAATCTAGAAATTTAAAATTCTAAAATTTAGAAATTTCAAAATTTCAAAATTTTAAAATGTGAAAATTTTAAAAATTTTTAACCAAATTCTCCCAATTTTAACCAAATTCTCCAAATTTCCACAAAATCCTCCAAATTTTGATTAAAATCTCTGAAATTTTAACAAAATTCTCCAAATTTTCACAAAATTCTCAGAATTTCCACAAAATTCCCTAAATTTCAATAAAAATCTTCACATTTCCCTCAAATCCTCCAAATTTCATCAAAATCCTCCAAATTTTAACAAAATCCTCAAGTTTCCCCAAAATTCCCTGAATTTCCCTCCAGATTTTGAGAAAAAGCTCTAAATTTCCACAAAATTCTCCAAATTTCCCCAAAATTCAGATTTGGAAACTTAAAAATTTGGAAAATTTAAATTTCAAAATTTTTCAACTTGAAGATTTCAAAATAGAAAATTCTTCAAATTTGAAACTTGAGAATTTCAAGATTTGGAAATTTCCTTTTCAGAATTTAAAAATTTAAAAATTTAGAAAATTTTAATTTTTAAATTTTAAATTATGGAAATTTTTAATTTCAAAATTCTTAAATTGAGAATTTGAAGAATTAAAAACAAAATTTTTAAAATTTGAAACTGAAAATTTTAAAATTTTAAAATTTTAAAATTTTAAAATTTTAAAATTTTCAATTTTTAAAATTTTAAAATTTTAAAGTTGAAAATTTAAAGATTTTAAAACAAATTTAAAAAAATTAATTTGGAATTCTCAGAATTTTGAAATCTCAAAATTTTAAATTTGAAAATTTCAAAATTAAAAATTTAAATTTTTCAATTTTCAGAATTTTAAAATTTTAAAGTCGAAAATTTAAAGATTTTAAAACTGAAATTTAAAAAAATTTAATTTGGAATTCTCAGAATTTTGAAATTTCAAAATTTCAAATTTGAAAATTTCAAAATTTCAAAATTGTTAAATTTAAAATTTTTCAATTTTCAGAATTTTAAATTTTAAAATGTGAAAATTTCAAGATTTTAAAACTGAAATTTTAAAAATTTAATTTGAAATTTCCAGAATTTGAAAATTTCAAAATTTTAAAATTTCAAAATTTCAAAATTTCAAAATTTCAAATTTCAAAATTTCAAAATTTCAAAATTTTCAAATTTTGTTTTTTCCTTTTCAGGATTTCAGGCCCTGAGCCCGGGGTTGGTTTGGGGGTGGGGGAGGGGTGGTCTTGCCCCTCCTGCACCTTCCTGAACCCCTCCCCCAGGGTCCTCTGTGGGGTCTGCGACCGCCCCCGCCTCGCCAGGCCCCCTCCCCCCACCCAGGTACTGGGGGAAACTGAGGCACGGGGAGGGAAACTGAGGCAGAGGGAGGAAACTGAGCAGAGGGAGGGAAACTGAGGCACAGAGAGGGAAACTGAGGCACAAAGGAGGGAAACTGAGGCACAAAGGGGGGAAATTGAGGCACAGGGAGGGAAACTGAGGCACAGGGAAGGGAAACTGAGGCACAAAGGAGGGAAACTGAGGCACAGGGTGTCCCCCCCCCCCTTCTTGTCCCCCCCAGGTCTGGCCCTGCCCCCACTGTACCTTCCTCAACTCCAGCCCTGGGCCCCTCTGTGACGTTTGCCACAGGTCCAAGGGGGACCCCGCCCCTCCCCCACCCCCCAGAGACCCCTCCCCCCATCCCCCTCCCCCAAAACCTTTGGGGGGCCCCAAGACCCCTCCCCCCACCCCAAAACCCACCCGGGCACAGAGGCTGCTGGAGGAGGGGCAGAAGGTGGTCGCCATTGTCAGGGTGAGGTTTGGGGGGGCTTGGGGGGGACTTGGGGGGTCCTGAGGGGGTCTGGGGGGTTTGGGGGGGTCCTGAGGGGTTTTGGGGGGTTCCTGGGGGGACTTGGGGGGGTTTGGGGGAGTTGGGGGTCCTGAGGGGGTTTGGGGGATTTGGGGGTTTGGGGGACTTGGGGTGTCCTGGGGGTTTGGGGGTCCTGAGGGGGTTGGGGGGACTTGGGGGTCCTGGGGGATTTGAGGGGACTTGGGGGATTGAGGATTTGGGGCGTTTTGGGGGTTGGGGGTCCTGAGGTGATTTGGGGACTTGGGGGATTGGGGGCTCTGGGGCCCTGATGGGGTTTGGGGGGGACATGGGGGGTCCTGAGGTGATTTGGGGGGTCCTGGGGGGGGGTTGAGGGGGTTTGGGGGGGATTTGAGGGGGACTTGAGGGGGTTTGGGGGGGACTTGGGGGGTCGTGAGGGGGTTTGGGGGGATTTGGGGGGGTCCTGAGGTGATTTGGGGGGGTTCTGGGGGGATTTGGGGGGTCCTGAGGGGTTTTGGGGGTTCTGGGGGACTTGAGGGATTTGGGGGTCCTGGGGGACTTGGGGGGATTTGGGGGGGACTTGGGGGGTCCTGGGGGGATTTGAGGGGGACTTGAGGGGGTTTGGGGGGACTTGGGGTGTCCTGGGGGGGTTTGGGGGGGACTTGAGGGGGTCTGGGGGGTCCTGGGGGGGACTTGGAGGTATTTGGGGGGGTCCTGGGGGGGTTTGGGGGGGACATGGGGGGTCCTGGGGGGGTTTGGGGTGTCCTGAGGGGGTTTGGGGGTTCCTGGGGGTCCCCAAGAGGGTCTGGGGGTCCCTGATGGGGATTTGGGGAGGATTTGGGGGTCCCTGGGGGAACTTTGGGGTCCCTTGGGGGGGTCCTGGGAGGACTTGGGGTCCCCTGGGAGGACTTGGGGGTCCCTGGGGGGGTCCTGGGGGGGTTTTGGGGTCCCCTGGGAGGACTTGGGGTCTCCTGGGGGGGTCCTGGGAGGATTTGGGGTCTCCTGGGGGGGTCCTGGGAGGACTTGGGGTCCCCTGGGAGGACTTGGGGGTCCCTGGGGGGGTTTTGGGGTCCCCTGGGAGGACTTGGGGGTCCCTGGGGGGGTTTTGGGGTCCCTGGGGGGGTTTTGGGGTCCCCTGACCCCTCCCCTCCCCCCCTTGTCCCCCCCCCCAGGCCGCCGAGTCCCAGGGGGTTCCCCCCGAGGCCGTTGTGAGCTCTGCCCTGAGGCTTCTGGGAGGTGGGGGAGGGGCTTTAGGGGCGGAGTCAGCGGTGAGAGGAGCCCGGGGAGCTCTGGGAGCCTTACTGGGAGCACTGGTTGAACTGGGAGTGGGGGAGGGGAGGAAAGATCCGGGGGGACCCCTGGGCCCCCTCTCCCTGAGGGAAGCGGCCAAGGCCTGGGCCAAGGCTCAGGGGGAGCCCCAGAGAGCTCTGGAGATGCTGCTGGGAACCAGGAGGAGGCAGGTGGGCGGGGCTTAGGGATGGGGGAGGGGCTTGTGGGGGTGGGGGAGGGGCTAAAGGGGGTGGGGGAGGGGATAGGTGGGGTGGGGGAGGGGATAGGTGGGGTGGGGGAGGGGATAAGGGGGGGATAAAGGGGGAGGAAAGGGTGGGAAAGGGGCGTGGCTTGAGGAAAGGGGGCGTGGTTAGCTAATGGGGGCGTGGTTTGGGTGGGGCTTGAGGGGGAAGGGGGCGTGGTTTGGGTGTAGGGGGTGGGGCTTGAGAGGGAGGGGCGTGGGAAAAGGAGGAGTTGAGTGAATGAATGGATGAATGAATGAATGGATGGATGAATGGATGAATGAATGGACTGGTTAATGAGGGAGTGAGGAGGAGCCAATCAGTGAGTGAGTTACTAAGGGGTGGAGCAATGAGGTGATTAATGAGTGAGTGGAGCAGGGAGTTAATTAGGGAGTCAGCTAATGAGTCAAGGAGTTAGTGAATGAAGGCAGTGAATGAATGAATGAATAATGAGGGAATTAATGAGCTAATTAGTGCGTTAGGGAGTGAATGAGTTAATGAGTGAAGGGGTGAGTTAGGGAATTGGTTAATGAGTTAATGAGTTAATTAATGAGTGAATGGATCAGTGGGTTAATGGATGAATTAATGAGTGGATTAATGAATGAATTAATGAATGAATGAATGAGTTAATGAACCAATAATGAGTTAATCAATGAATGAATTAATGAGTTAATGAATGAATTAATGAGTTAATGAATGAATCGATGAATTAATAAGTGGATTAATTAATGACTGAATGAGTGAATTAATGAACCAATGAATGAATGGGTCAATGAATTAGTGAGTTAATGAATGAATTAATGAATGAATTAATTAATGAACCAATAATGAGTGTTTCAGTGAATGAATTAATGAACTAATGAGATAATGAATGAATCAATGAATTAATGAATGAATGGATTAATTAATGAGTTAACGAACAAGTGAGTGAATTAACGAATTAATCAATGAATGAATCAATGAATTAAGGGATGAATTAATGAATGAATTAATTAATGGGGAAATCAATTAGGAAATGAATGAATGAGTGAATTAATGAGCCAGTGATGGGTGAATCACTGAATGAATTAATGAAAGAGTTAATGAATTAATGAATTAATGGAGCAGTAATGAGTGATTCGATGAATGAATTAATTAATGAGTTAATGAATGAATGATTCAATGAGTTAATAAGTGGATTAATTAATGAATTAGCGGATGAATGAGTGAATTAATGAGCCAATGAATGAACGAGTCAATGAATTAGTGAGTGAGTTAATGAATGAATTAATTAATGAATGAGTGAATTAGTGAATGAATTAATGAACCAGTAATGAGTGAATCAGTGAATGAACTAATGAATTAATTAATGAGTTAATGAGCAAGTGAATGAATGAACCGACGAATGGATCAATGAGTTAATGAATCAATTAATAGATGAATTAATGAGGGAGTGAATTAATGAAGGGATTAATTAGTGAATGAGTTAATGAGCTAACGAGTGAACCAATGAATGAATGAAGCAGTGAGTTAATTAATGAATGAGTTAAATGAGTCAATGAATGGATCAATGAATGAATCAATTAATTAATCAGTTAATGAATGAATGAATGGATTAATCAGTTAATGAATGAATGAATTAATTAATCAGTTAATGAATGAATGAATGAATTAATCAGTTAATGAATGAATTAATTAATCAGTTAATGAGTGAATGAATTAATTAATCAGTTAATGAATGAATGAGTGGATTAATCAGTTAATGAATGAATGAATGGATTAATCAGTTAATGAATGAACCAATGGATTAATTAACGAATCAGTTAATCAATCACTGAATGAGTGAATGAATGAAGGAGCCAATGAGCGCCCGAGCTGCCTTTATGAATGACCTCAGTGCCCGAGCCGTGGGAAAAAGGGGCGGGGCCAAATCAAGGCCGTGTGCGAAAAGGGGGCGGGGCTCGGTGCTGCCATCGGGAGCCAATAGGAGCGAGGGGGCGGGGCCTGGGGGCCGATTACGGGTCCGTACTGGTTCGTAGCGGTTTGTAGGGGTTTGTACTGGTGCATACTGGTTTATACTGGTTTGTACTGGTGTCAGCTGGCCTGGCTGGCCCAGTTGGGGTTCCCGGATCGGGAGGCGGCGGCTCAGGCGCTGTTCCAGAGTGGGGGAGGGGCCTGGGGGGCTCTGGGGCAGCTCCAGAGGCAGCGGACGCAGCCAATGAGGGAGCGGAACTGGGACACGCCCCCGGACATCGACCTGACACACCCTGACACGCAGGTACTGGTCTGTACTGGTTTATACTGGTTTGTACTGGTTTGGGCTGGTTTGGGGTGGGAGGGACTGGTTTGGAATGGTTTGGAGTGGGAGGAACTGGGAGGGACTGGGAGGCACTGGGAGAGGGGCTGGGAGACCCCCCCAGACATGCAGGTACACACTGGTTTGTACTGGTTTGTACTGGTTTGGGATGGGTTATACTGGTTTGGGGTGGGAGGGACTGGGAGAGGGGCTGGGGTTACTGGGAGGGACTGGGAGGAACTGGGACACGCCCCCGGACATCGACCTGACACACCCAGACACACAGGTAACCCGTACTGGTCTGTACTGGTTTGTACTGGTTTGTACTGGTTTGGGCTGGGAGGAACTGGTTTGGGATGGTTTATACTGGTTTGGGGTGGGAGGGACTGGGAGAGGGGCTGGGGTTACTGGGAGGGACTGGGAGGAACTGGGACACGCCCCCGGACATCGACCTGACACACCCAGACACACAGGTAACCCATACTGGTCTGTACTGGTTTGTACTGGTTTGTACTGGTTTGGGCTGGGAGGGACTGGTTTGGGATGGGTTATACTGGTTTGTGGTGGGAGGGACTGGGAGAGGGGCTGGGGTTACTGGGAGGGACTGGGAGGAACTGGGACACGCCCCCGGACATCGACCTGACACACCCAGACACACAGGTAACCCGTACTGGTTTGTACTGGTTTGTACTGGTTTGTACTGGTTTATACTGGTTTGGGATGGGTTATACTGGTTTGGGCTGGGAGGGACTGGGAGAGGGGGTGGGGTTACTGGGAGGGACTGGGAGGGACTGGGACACGCCCCCGGACATCGACCTGACACACCCAGACACACAGGTAACCCATACTGGTCTGTACTGGTTTGTACTGGTCTGTACTGGTTTGGGCTGGGAGGGACTGGTTTGGGGTGGGAGGGACTGGGAGAGGGGCTGGGGTTACTGGGAGGGACTGGGAGGAACTGGGACACGCCCCCGGACATCGACCTGACACACCCAGACACACAGGTAACCCGTACTGGTCTGTACTGGTTTGTACTGGTTTATACTGGTTTGGGCTGGTTTGGGGTGGGAGGGACTGGGAGAGGGGCTGGGGTTACTGGGAGGGACTGGGAGGAACTGGGACACGCCCCTGGACATCGACCTGACACACCCAGACACACAGGTAACCCGTACTGGTCTGTACTGGTTTGTACTGGTTTATACTGGTTTGGGCTGGTTTGGGGTAGGAGGGACTGGGAGAGGGGGTGGGGTTACTGGGAGGGACTGGGAGGAACTGGGACACACCCCCGGACATCGACCTGACACACCCAGACACCCAGGTAGCCCATACTGGTCTGTACTGGTCTGTACTGGTTTGTACTGGTTTGGGCTGGGAGGGACTGGTTTGGGATGGTTTATACTGGTTTGTGGTGGGAGGGACTGGGAGAGGGGCTGGGGTTACTGGGAGGGACTGGGAGGAACTGGGACACGCCCCCAGACATCGACCTGACACACCCAGACACCCAGGTAACCCATACTGGTCTGTACTGGTTTATACTGGTTTGTACTGGTTTGGACTGGGAGGGACTGGGAGGGACTGGTTTGGGGTGGGAGGGACTGGGAGAGGGGCTGGGGTTACTGGGAGGGACTGGGAGGCACTGGGAGGCACTGGGAGAGTGGCTGGGAGACCCCCCCAGACATGCAGGTACACACTGGTTTGTACTGGTTTGTACTGGTTTGTACTGGTTTGGGATGGGTTATACTGGTTTGGGCTGGGAGGGACTGGGAGAGGGGGTGGGGTTACTGGGAGGGACTGGGAGGAACTGGGACACGCCCCCGGACATCGACCTGACACACCCAGACACCCAGGTAACCCGTACTGGTCTGTACTGGTTTGGACTGGTTTGTACTGGTCTGTACTGGGAGGGACTGGGAGGGACTGGGAGGGACTGGTTTGGGGTGGGAGGGATTGGGAGAGGGGGTGGGGTTACTGGGAGGGACTGGGAGGCACTGGGAGGCACTGGGAGAGGGGCTGGGAGACCCCCCCAGACATGCAGGTACACACTGGTTTGTACTGGTTTGTACTGGTTTGGGATGGGTTATACTGGTTTGGGGTGGGAGGGACTGGGAGAGGGGCTGGGGTTACTGGGAGGGACTGGGAGGAACTGGGACACGCCCCCGGACATCGACCTGACACACCCAGACACACAGGTAACCCGTACTGGTCTGTACTGGTTTGTACTGGTCTGTACTGGTTTGGGCTGGTTTATACTGGTTTGGGCTGGGAGGGACTGGTTTGGACTGGGAGGGATTGGGAGGGACTGGGAGGCACTGGGAGAGGGGCTGGGAGACCCCCCCAGACATACAGGTACACACTGGTTTGTACTGGTTTATACTGGTTTGGAGTGGGAGGGACTGGGAGAGGGGGTGGGGTTACTGGGAGAGGAGTTTGGGGTTACTGGGAGCTACTGGTGTGGGGTTCTGGGTTACTGGGGGTTACTGGGAGCAACTGGTGAGGGTTTCAGGGTTACTGGGAGTTACTGGTTTGGGGTTTTGGGTTACTGGGAGTTACTGGGGAGGGGTTTGGGGCTACTGGGAGTTACTGGTTTGGGTCTCAGGGTTACTGGGAGTTACTGGTTTGGGGTTTTAGGTTACTGGGAGTTACTGGGATGGGTGTTTGGGGTTACTGGGAGTGACTGGTGAGGATTTCAGGGTTACTGGGAGTTACTGGGGAGGGGTTTGGGGTTACTGGTTTGGGGTTTTGGCTTACTGGTTGTTACTGGTTTGGGGTTCTGGGTTACTGGGAGTGACTGGTGTGGGGTTTGGGGTTACTGGTTTGGGTCTCAGGGTTACTGGGAGTTACTGGAGAGGGGTTTGGGGCTACTGGGGGTTACTGGTTTGGGGTTCCAGCTTACTGGTTTGGGGTTTGGGGTTACTGGTTGTTACTGGTTTGGGGTTCTGGGTTACTGGGGGTTACTGGGGGTTACTGGGATGGGTGTTTGGGCTTACTGGGAGTTACTGGGAGCAACTGGTGAGGGTCCTTGTCCCCCCCCCAGGCCCTGGCTCGCCGCATCCTGGCCACTCAGGGGGTTCTTAGCTGGGGTTACTGGGAGCTACTGGGAGTTACTGGTGTGGGGTTCTGGGTTACTGGGAGTTACTGGTGTGGGGTTTGGGGTTACTGGTTTGGGTCTCAGGGTTACTGGGGGTTACTGGGGAGGGGTTTGGGGCTACTGGGGGTAACTGGTTTGGGTCTCAGGGTTACTGGGAGTGACTGGTGTGGGGTTTGGGGTTACTGGTTTGGGTCTCAGGGTTACTGGGGGTTACTGGGAATGACTGGTGAGGGTCTCAGGGTTACTGGGAGTTACTGGAGAGGGGTTTGGGGCTACTGGGGGTTACTGGTTTGGGGTTCCAGCTTACTGGTTTGGGGTTCTGGGTTACTGGGGGTTACTGGGATGAGTGTTTGGGGTTACTGGGAGTGACTGGTGAGGATCTCAGGGTTACTGGGAATGACTGGTGTGGGGTTTGGGGTTACTGGGAGTTACTGGTTTGGGTCTCAGGGTTACTGGGAGTGACTGGTGTGGGGTTTGGGGTTACTGGTTTGGGTCTCGGGGTTACTGGGGGTTACTGGGAACGACCGGTGAGGGTCTCAGGGTTACTGGGAGTTACTGGGGAGAGGTTTGGGGCTACTGGGGGTTACTGGTTTGGGGTTCCAGCTTACTGGTTTGGGGTTCTGGGTTACTGGGGGTTACTGGGGTTTACTGGAATGGGTGTTTGGGGTTACTGGGAGTGACTGGTGAGGATCTCAGGGTTACTGGGAGTTACTGGGGAGGGGTTTGGGGCTACTGGGAGTTACTGTTTTGGGTCTCAGGGTTACTGGGAGTGACTGGGGAGGGGTTTGGGGTTACTGGGGGTTACTGGTTTGGGGTTCCAGCTTACTGGTTTGGGGTTTTGGGTTACTGGGAGTTACTGGGATGGGGTTTGGGGCTACTGGGGGTTACTGGTGTGGGGTTCCAGCTTACTGGTTTGGGTCTCAGGGTTACTGGGGGTTACTGGGAACAACCGGTGAGGGTCTCAGGGTTACTGGGAGTTACTGGGGAGGGGTTTGGGGTTACTGGGAGTGACTGGTGAGGATCTCAGGGTTACTGGGAGTTACTGGGGAGGGGTTTGGGGTTACTGGGAGTTACTGGTTTGGGTCTCAGGGTTACTGGGAGTTACTGGGGAGGGGTTTGGGGCTACTGGGGGTTACTGGTTTGGGTCTCAGGGTTACTGGGAGTGACTGGTGAGGATCTCAGGGTTACTGGGAGTTACTGGGGAGGGGTTTGGGGCTACTGGGGGTTACTGGTTTGGGTCTCAGGGTTACTGGGAGTGACTGGTGTGGGGTTTGGGGCTACTGGGAGTTACTGGTTTGGGTCTCAGGGTTACTGGGAGTGACTGGTGTGGGGTTTGGTTACTGGTTTGGGTCTCAGGGTTACTGGGAGTTACTGGGGGAGGGTTTGGGGCTACTGGGGGTTACTGGTTTGGGGTTCCAGCTTACTGGTTTGGGGTTTGGGGTTACTGGTTGTTACTGGTTTGGGGTTCTGGGTTACTGGGGGCTACTGGGGGTTACTGGGATGGGTGTTTGGGCTTACTGGGAGTTACTGGGAGCAACTGGTGAGGGTCCTTGTCCCCCCCCCAGGCCCTGGCTCGCCGCATCCTGGCCACTCAGGGGGTTCTGAGCTGGGGTCGTGCCCTGCTGGTGGTGACGCTGGGCCGGGAGCTACTGGGAGGCACTGGGAGCACTGGGAGCAGCTGGGGGGGGGACTCGGGGACCCCCCCGGTTTTGGGGGAGCTCCTGGAAGCCGTGGGGGGGGACCCAGACCCCGACCCCCAAGCCCTGAGGAGGAGACTGAGGGTGGAGTGTGCGGTCTGTGGGGCTGAGATGCCCAGGAACCAGGTGGGGAACCCCCAAAAACACCCCAAAACACCCCAAAAACACCCCAAAATACCCCAAAACACCCCAAAACCAGCCATGGGACACCCAGCCATCCCTGGGACCCCAAAACCACCCCAAAATGACCCAAAATTGACCCAAAACACCCCAAAATTGACCCAAATCACCCTCGGGACACCCACCCATCCCTGGGACCCCAAAATAGCCCCAAATCACCCCAAAATGGACCCAAAATCACCCCAAAACACCCCAAAACCACCTTGGGAACCCCCACTCATCCCTGGGGCCCCAAATCACCCCAAAATGACCCAAAATTGACCCAAAACACCCCAAAATGGACCCAAAATCACCCCAAAACACCCACAGGACACCCACCCATCCCTGGGACCCCAAAACACCCCCAAAATGACCCAAAATCGACCCAAAATGGCCCCAAAATCACCCCAAATCACCCCAAAACACCCACGGGACACCCACCCATCCCTGGGACCCCAAAACCACCCCAAAAACACCCAAAAATGCCCCAAAATGCCCCAAAATGGACCCAAAATCACCCCAAAACACTCTGGGACACCCAGCCATCCCTGGGACCCCAAAATAGCCCCAAAATGACCCAAAATCGACCCAAATCACCCCAAAAACACCCACCAATCCTTGGGACTCCAAAATGGCCCCAAAATGCCCCAAAATTGACCCAAAACACCCCAAAATCACCCTAAATCACCCCAAAACACCCACAGGACACCCACCCATCCCTGGGACCCCAAAACACTCCAAAATGACACAAAATTGACCCAAAACACCCCAAAAATGACCCAAATCACCCCAAA
This sequence comes from Archilochus colubris, assembly GCA_023079485.1. Classification (NCBI taxonomy): domain Eukaryota; kingdom Metazoa; phylum Chordata; class Aves; order Apodiformes; family Trochilidae; genus Archilochus; species Archilochus colubris. The sequence continues at coordinate 365,714 of JALBCY010000090.1, forward strand.
AACACCCACAGGACACCCACCCATCCCTGAGACCCCAAAATAGCCCCAAAATGCCCCAAAAAGCCCCAAAATTAACCCAGATCACCCCAAAAACACCCACCAATCCTTGGGACCCCAAAACACCCCAAAATCCCCCTAAAAACACCCAAAAACACCCCAAAACGCCCCAAAATCGACCCAGATCACCCCGAAATCACCTTGGGAACCCCCACCCATCCCTGGGACCCCAAAAACGCCCTAAAAGAGCCCAAAATCACCCAAAAACACCCACAGGACACCCACTCATCCTTGGGACCCCAAAACAGCCCCAAATAGCCCCAAAATGACCCAAAATCAACCCAAAATCGACCCAAATCACCCCAAAAACACTCACAGGACACCCACCAATCCTTGGGACCCCTAAATAGCCCCAAAACACCCCAAAATCGACCCAAAATGGCCCCAAATCACCCCAAAACACCCTCGGGACACCCACCCATCCCTGGGACCCCAAAACACCCCCAAAATGACCCAAAAATGCCCCAAAACACCCCCAAAACACCCCAAATCACCCCAAAAACACTCACGGGACACCCACCCATCCCTGGGACCCCAAAATGCCCCAAAATGCCCCAAAATGCCCCAAAATTAACCCAGATCACCCCAAAAACACCCACCAATCCTTGGGACCCCAAAACACTCCAAAATCACCCTAAAAACACCCAAAAACACCCCAAAAACACCCCAAAATCGACCCAAATCACCCCAAAAACACCCATAGGACACCCACCCATCCCTGGGACCCCAAATAGCCCCAAAATGCCCCAAAATCACCCCAAAAACACCTTGAGAACCCCCACCCATCCTTGGGACCCCAAAACACCCCCAAAATGACCCAAAATCGACCCAAAATCAACCCAAATCACCCCAAAAACATCCACAGGACACCCACCCATCCCTGGGACCCCAAAATGCCCTAAAATTGACCCAAAACACCCCAAAAATGACCCAAATCACCCCAAAACACCCACAGGACACCCAGCCATCCCTGGGACCCCAAAATAGCCCCAAAATGCCCCAAAATTGACCCAAAATCACCCCAAATCACCCCAAAACAGCCATGGGACACCCACCTATCCCTGGGACCCCAAAATGCCCCAAAATCAACCCAAAATCACCCTAAATCACCCCAAAAACAGCCACGGGACACCCACCCATCCCTGGGACCCCAAAACACCCCCAAAATGACCCAAAATTGACCCAAATCACCCCAAAACACCCATGGGACACCCAGCCATGTCTGGGACCCCAAAACCACCCAAAATGCCCCAAAATAGCCCCAAAACACCCCAAAAATGACCCAAATCACCCCAAAACACCCACGGGACACCCAGCCATCCCTGGGACCCCAAATAGCCCCAAAATTGACCCAAAACACCCCAAAATGGACCCAAAATACCCCAAAATCACCCTCGGGACACCCACCCATCCTTGGGACCCCAAAATGCCCCAAAATTGACCCAAAACACCCCAAAATGGACCCAAATCACCCCAAAAACAGCCACAGGACACCCACCCATCCTTGGGACCCCAAAATGCCCCAAAATGCCCCAAAAATGCCCCAAATCACCCCAAAACACCCACGGGACACCCACCCATCCCTGGGACCCCAAAACACCCCCAAAATGACCCAAAATTGACCCAAAACCACCCCAAAATCGACCCAAATCACCCCAAAAGCACCCATGGGACACCCACCCATCCCTGGGACCCCAAAACCACCCCAAAATGCCCCAAAATCACCCCAAAATCACCCCAAAAACACCCACAGGACACCCACCAATCCTTGGGACCCCAAAACACCCCCAAAATGACCCAAAATTGACCCAAAACCACCCCAAAATCGACCCAAATCACCCCAAAAGCACCCATGGGACACCCAGCCATCCCTGGGACCCCAAAATAGCCCCAAAATGACCCAAAAATGCCCCAAAACACCCCAAAAATGACCCAAATCACCCCAAAAACACCCTCAGGACACCCACCCATCCTTGGGACCCCAAAACACCCCCAAAATGCCCCAAAATCGACCCAAAAACACCCAAAATCACCCCAAAAACACCCACAGGACACCCACCCATCCTTGGGACCCCAAAACACCCCCAAAATGCCCCAAAAACACCCAAAAATCGACCCAAATCACCCCAAAAACAGCCATGGGACCCCCACCCATCCTTGGGACCCCAAAACTGCCCCAAAATGACCCAAAATTGACCCAAAATCGACCCAGATCACCCCAAAACCACCCACAGGACACCCACCAATCCTTGGGACCCCAAAACACCCCCAAAATGCCCCAAAATCGACCCGAAATCACCCCAAAATCGACCCAAAATACCCCTGGGACCCCTACTCATCCCTGGGACCCCAAAATGCCCCCAAAATGCCCCAAAATCAACCCAAAACACCCCAAAACACCCACGGGACACCCACCCATCCCTGGGACCCCAAAACACCCCAAAATGCCCCAAAATCGACCCAAAACACCCCAAAAATGACCCAAATCACCCCAAAACACCCACGGGACACCCAGCCATCCCTGGGACCCCAAAACACCCCCAAAATGCCCCAAAATCGACCCAAAACACCCCAAAATCAACCCAAAATCACCCCAAAACACCCACAGGACACCCACCCATCCCTGGGACCCCAAAACACCCCAAAATGCCCCAAAATGGACCCAAAATGGACCCAAAATCACCCCAAAACACCCTCGGCACACCCACCCATCCTTGGGACCCCAAAACACCCCAAAATGCCCCAAAATTGACCCAAAATCACCCCAAATCACCCCAAATCACCCCAAAAACAGCCAGGGGACACCCAGCCATCCCTGGGACCCCAAAACCACCCCAAAATGACCCAAAATGCCCCAAAATCACCCCAAAACACTCTGGGACGCCCACCCATCCCTGGGACCCCAAAATAGCCCCAAATCACCCCAAAATGCCCCAAAATCACCCCAAATCACCCCAAAAACAGCCATGGGACACCCACCCATCCCTGGGACCCCCAAAATGCCCCCAAAACCGCCCCAAAATGCCCCAAAATCACCCCAAATCACCCCAAAATCACCCTCGGGACACCCACTCGTCCTTGGGACCCCAAAACACCCCCAAAATGACCCAAAATTGACCCAAAATTGACCCAAAATCAGCCCAAACCACCCCAAAAGCACCCACGGGACACCCAGCCATCCCTGGGACCCCAAAACACCCCCAAAATGCCCCAAAATCGACCCAAAATCGACCCAAATCACCCCAAAACCAGCCATGGGACACCCAGCCATGTCTGAGACCCCAAAACACCCCCAAAATGACCCAAAATTGACCCAAAACACCCCAAAATCGACCCAAAATCACCCCAAAAACACCCACAGGACACCCACCCATCCCTGGGACCCCAAAACACCCCCAAAATGACCCAAAATGGCCCCAAATCACCCCAAAAACACCTTGAGAACCCCACCCATCCCTGAGACCCCCCCAGTTCCCTCCCAGTCCCTCCCAGTACCCTGTATCTCCCTCCCAGTCCCTCCCAATCCCTCCCAGTCCCTCCCAATCCCTCCCAGTGCCTCCCAGTGCCTCCCAGTCCATCCCAGTCCGTCCCAATGCCCTGTATCTCCATCCCAGTCCCTCCCATTCCCCTCCCACTCCCCTCCAATCCCCTCCCAGTGCCTCCCAGTCCATCCCAGTGCCTCCCTGTCCCCCAGTCCGTGTCCTTACTGGGCTGCCAGTGCCTGCTGTGCCTCCCAATACCCTCCCAGTCCCTCCCAGTCCCCCCCCATCCCCTCCCAGTCCCTCCCACTCCCCTCCCAGTCCCTCCCAGTCCCCCCCAATCCCCTCCCAGTCCCTCCCACTCCCCTCCCTGTGCCTCCCAGTCCCTCCCAGTCCCTCCCAGTGCCCTCTATCTCCCTCCCAGTTCCCTCCCAGTCCCCTCCTACTCCCTCCCACACCCCTCCCAGTCCCTCCCAGTCCCTGCCAGTGCCTCCCAGTCCCCCCCAATCCCCTCCCAGTCCCTCCCAGTGCCCTCTCTCTCCCTACCAGTGCCTCCCAGTCCCTCCCAATCCCCTCCCAGTCCCTCCCAGTGCCCTCTATCTCCTTCCCACTCCCCTCCACTCCCCTCCCAGTCCCTCCCAGTGCCCTGTATCTCCCTTCCAGTGTCTCCCAGTGCATCCCAGTGCCTCCCTCTCCCCCAGTCCCTGTCCTTACTGGGCTGCCAGTGCCCCCTGTGCCTCCCAATCCCCTCCCAGTCCCTCCCACTCCCCTCCCAGTCCCTCCCAGTCCCCTCTGAGTCCATCCCAGTCCCTCCCACTCCCCCCCACTCCCCTCCCAGTCCCCTCCCAATCCCTCCCACTCCCCTCCCAGTGCCTCCCAGTCCATCCCAGTCCCTCCCTGTCCCCCAGTCCCTGTCCTTACTGGGCTGCCAGTGCCCCCTGTGCCTCCCAATCCCCTCCCAGTCCCTCCCAGTGCCCTCTATCTCCCTCCCAGTCCATCCCAGTCCCTCCCAATGCCCTGTATCTCCCTCCTACTCCCTCCCACTCCCCTCCCAGTCCCCTCCCAGTCCATCCCAGTCCATCCCAATGCCCTGTATCTCCATCCCAGTCCCTCCCAGTCCCCCCCACTCCTCTCCCATTCCCTCCCAGTGCCCTCTATCTCCCTCCCAGTGCCTCCCAGTCCCCTCCCAGTGCCTCCCAGTCCCTCCCAGTGCCTTCCACTCTCCCCCACTCCCCTCCTACTCCCTCCCAATCCCCTCCCAGTCCATCCCAGTCCCTCCCAATGCCCTGTATCTCCCTCCCAGTGGCTCCCACTCCCTCCCACTCCCCTCCCAGTGCCTCCCAGTGCCCTCTATCTCCCTCCCAGTTCCCTCCCAGTCCCCTCCTACTCCCTCCCACTCCCCTCCCAGTCCGTCCCATTCCCCTCTCAGTCCCTCCCAGTCCCCCCCAATCCCCTCCCAGTCCCCTCCCAGTCCCTCCCAATCCTCTCCCATTCCCTCCCAGTGCCCTCTATCTCCCTCCCAGTCCCTCCCTCCCCTCCAATCCTTTCCACTCCCTTCCCAGTCTCTCCCAGTCCTCAACTCCTTACCAGTCTATCCCAGTGCCCCACTCCCCTCCCAATCCCCTCCCAGTCCCTCCCAGTCCCTTCCACTCCCCCACTCCCCTCCCAGTCCCCTCCCAATCCCCCCCACTCCCCTCCCAGTCCCCTCCCAATCCCTCCCACTCCCCTCCCAGTCCCTCCCAGTCCATCCCAGTGCCTCCCTCTCCCCCAGTCTCTGTCCTTACTGGGCTGCCAGTGCCCCCTGTGCCTCCCAATCCCCTCCCAGTCCCTCCCAATCCCCTCCCAGTCCCTCCCAGTGCCCTCTATCTCCCTCCCAGTGCCTCCCATTCCCCTCCCAATCCCTCCCAGTTCCTCCCACTCCGCTCCCTGTCCCTCCCAGTCCCTCCCAGTCCCCTCCCAGTCCCTCCCAATCCTCTCCCATTCCCTCCCAGTGCCCTCTATCTCCCTCCCAGTCCATCCCAGTCCCTCCCAATGCCCTGTATCTCCCTCCCAGTCCCTCCTACTCCCTCCCACTCCCCTCCCAGTCCCTCCCAGTGCCCTGTATCACCCTCCCAGTGCCTCCCAGTTTATCCCAGTCCCTCCCCTGTCTCCCAGTCTCTGTCCTTACTGGGCTGCCAGTGCCCTCTATCTCCCTCCCAGTCCCCTCCCACTCCCTCCCACTCCCTCCCACTCCCCTCCAATCCCCTCCCAGTCCCTCCCAGTGCCCTGTATCACCCTCCCAGTGGCTCCCAGTGCATCCCAGTGCCTCCCTCGTTCCCCAGTCCCTGTCCTTACTGGGCTGCCAGTGCCCGCTGTGCCTCCCAATCCCCTCCCAGTCCCCTCCCAGTCCCTCCCAGTGCCCTCTATCTCCCTCCCAGTCCCCCCCAATCCCCTCCCAGTCCCTCCCAACTCCTTCCCAGTGTATCCCAGTGCCCCCCACTCCCCTCCCAATCCCTCCCAATCCCCTCCCAGTGCCTCCCAGTCCATTCCAGTCCCTCCCCCTTTCCTCAGTCACTGTCCTTACTGGGCTGCCAGTCCCCTCCCAGTCCCTCCCAGTCCATCCCAGTCCCTCCCAATGCCCTGTATCTCCCTCCCAGTCCCTCCCACTCCCTCCCACTCCCCTCCCAGTGCCTCCCAGTCCCCCCCACTCCCCTCCCAATCCCCCCCAATCCCCTCCCAGTCCCTCCCAGTGCCCTCTATCTCCCTCCCAGTGCCCTCTATCTCCTTCCCACTCCCTCCCAGTCCCTCCCAGTCCCCCCCACTCCCTCCCACTCCCCTCCCAGTCCCTCCCAGTGCCCTGTATCTCCCTCCCAGTCCCTCCCACTCCCCTCCCACTCCCCTCCCAGTGGCTCCCAGTTTATCCCAGTCCCTCCCAATGCCCTGTATCTCCCTCCCAGTCCCTTCCACTCCCTCCCACTCCCCTCCCAGTGCCTCCCAGTCCATCCCAGTCCCTCCCTGTCTCCCAGTCGCTGTCCTTACTGGGCTGCCAGTGCCCCCTGTGCCTCCCAATCCCCTCCCAGTCCCTCCCAATCCCCTCCCAGTCCCTCCCAGTCCCCTCTGAGTCCATCCCAGTCCCTCCCACTCCCTCCCACTCCCCTCCCAGTGCCTCCCAGTCCATCCCAGTGCCTCCCTTGTTCCCAGTCCCTGTCCTTACTGGGCTGCCAGTGCCCCCTGTGCCTCCCAATCCCCTCCCAGTCCCTCCCAATCCCCTCCCAGTCCCTCCCAGTCCCCTCTGAGTCCATCCCAGTCCCTCCCACTCCCTCCCACTCCCCTCCCAGTGCCTCCCAGTCCATCCCAGTGCCTCCCTTGTTCCCAGTCCCTGTCCTTACTGGGCTGCCAGTGCCCCCTGTGCCTGCCAATCCCCTCCCAGTCCCTCCCAGTCCCTCCCAGTTCCTCCCACTCCCCTTCCAGTCCCCCCCACTCCCTCCCACTCCCCTCCCAGTTCCTCCCAGTCCCCTCTGAGTCCATCCCAGTCCCTCCTACTCCCCCCCACTCCCCTCCTACTCCCTCCCACTCCCCTCCCAGTGCCTCCCAGTCCCTCCCACTCCCCTCCCAGTCCCTCCCAGTGCCCTCTATCTCCTTCCCACTCCCCTCCAATCCCCTCCCAGTCCCTCCCAGTGCCTCCCAGTGCCTCCCAATCCCCTCCCAGTCCCTCCCAATGCCCTGTATCTCCCTCCCACTCCCTCCCACTCCCCTCCCAGTCCCTCCCAGTGCCTCCCAGTCCATCCCAGTCCCTCCCAGTCCCTCCCAGTCCCCTCCCAATCCCCTCCCACTCCCCTCCCAGTGGCTCCCAGTCCATCCCAGTGCCTCCCTGTCCCCCAGTCCCTGTCCTTACTGGGCTGCCAGTGCCCCCTGTGCCTCCCAATCCCCTCCCAGTCCCTCCCAGTGCCCTCTATCTCCCTCCCAGTCCCTCCCAGTCCCTCCCAGTGCCCTGTATCTCCCTCCTACTCCCTCCCACTCCCCTCCCAGTCCCCTCCCAGTCCATCCCAGTCCCTCCCAATGCCCTGTATCTCCATCCCAGTCCCTCCCAGTCCCCCCCACTCCTCTCCCATTCCCTCCCAGTGCCCTCTATCTCCCTCCCAGTGCCTCCCAGTCCCCTCCCAGTGCCTCCCAGTCCCTCCCAGTGCCTTCCACTCTCCCCCACTCCCCTCCTACTCCCTCCCAATCCCCTCCCAGTGCATCCCAGTCCCTCCCAGTCCCTTCCACTCCCTCCCACTCCCTCCCACTCCCCTCCCAGTGCATCCCAGTCCCTCCCAGTCCCTTCCACTCCCTCCCACTCCCTCCCACTCCCCTCCCAGTGCCTCCCAGTCCCTCCCAGTGCCTCCTACTCCCTCCCACTCCCCTCCCAGTCCCTCCCAGTCCCTCCCAGTGCCCTCTATCTCCCTCCCAGTGCCCTCTATCTCCTTCCCACTCCCCTCCAATCCCCTCCCAGTCCCTCCCAGTGCCCTGTATCACCCTCCCAGTGCCTCCCAGTCCATCCCAGTCCCTCCCTCTCTCCCAGTCTCTGTCCTTACTGGGCTGCCAGTGCCCCCTGTGCCTCCCAGTCCCCTCCCAGTCCCTCCCAGTGCCCTCTATCTCCCTCCCAGTGCATCCCAGTCCCTCCCAGTCCCTTCCACTCCCCCCCACTCCCTCCCACTCCCCTCCCAGTGCCTCCCAGTCCATCCCAGTGCCTCCCTCTCCCCCAGTCCCTGTCCTTACTGGGCTGCCAGTGCCCGCTGTGCCGGGAGTGCTTCCGTCTGCACTTCACCATCGGGGTCAGGGAGAGGGGGGTCGGGGCCTTGGTCTGCCCGGCCTGTGCCCACCCCGACCTGGAGAGGGCAGATGAGGGGCTGAGGATGTGGCACTTCTCGGCTCTGGATGTGCAGGTGCGACTGGGAGGCACTGGGAGGGACTGGGAGGCACTGGGAGGGGAGTGGGGGGGGCTGGGAGGGAGTGGGAGGCAGTGGGAGGGAGATAAAGGGCACTAGGGGGGGACTGGGAGGGACTGGGAGGGGAGTGGGAGGCACTGGGAGGGAGTGGGAGGCACTGGGAGGCACTGGGAGGGGAGTGGGAGAGTAGGAGGGACTGGGAGGGCACTGGGAGGCACTGGGAGGGACTGGGAGGGGGGTGGAGAGACTGGGAGGGAGTGGGAGGCATTGGGGGGGGACTGGGAGGGAGTGGGAGGGAGTAGGAGGGACTGGGAGGGCACTGGGAGGCACTGGGAGGGACTGGGAGGGGGCTGGAAACTGGGAAGGACAGGAGGAGGGACTGGGAGGGAGATAGAGGGCACTGGGATAGACTGGGAGGGGATTGGAGGTGATTGGGAGGAACTGGGAGGGGATTGGGAGGGAGTAGGAGGGGACTGGGAGGGACTGGGAGGGGAGTGGGAGGGACTGGAAGGGAGATAGAGGGCACTGGGATATACTGGGAGGGACTGGGAGGGGATTGGGAGGTACTGGGAGGGCAGATGAGGGGCTGAGGATGTGGCACTTCTCAGCCCTGGATGTGCAGGTGCGACTGGGAGGCACTGGGAGGCACTGGGAGGCACTGGGAGGGGAGTGGGAGGGGAGTGGGGGGGGCTGGGAGGGAGATAGAGGGCACTGCGATATACTGGGAGGGGATTGGGGGAGACTGGAAGGCACTGGGAAGGACTGGGAGATGAGGCTGGGAGGGGAGTAGGAGGCACTGGGAGGGGAGTGAGGCACTAACAGGGGGCTCAGAGGGAGGGCTGGGAGGGAGTGGAGCACTGGGAGGACTGGGAGGGGAGTGGGAGGCAGTGGAGAGATAAAGGGCACTGGAAGGGAGATAACTGGGAGGGACTGGAGGGAGATAGAACACTGGGATATACTGGGAGGAGATACAGGGGACTGGGAGGGTGGGGGACTGGGAAGGACTGGGAGGAGTGGAGGGACTGGGAGGGGACTGGGAGGCACTGGGAGGGGAGTGGGCACTGGGAGGAGATAAGGCACTGGGAGGGAAGTGGGGCACTGGGAGGAGATAGAGGCTGGGAGGCACTGGGAGGGGAGTGGGAGGCACTGGGATGGAGATAAAGGGCATTGCAGGGACTGGAGGGAGGGGGAGGGACTGAGTGAGAGGAGTGGGATGAAGTGGGAGGGACTGGGAGAGTAGGAGGCACTGGGAGGGGATTGGGAGGGACTGGGAGGGTGGGGAGGGACTGGGAGGGGCTGGGAGGCACTGGGAGGGACTGGGAGGGACTGGGAGGGGGTGGGAGGAGATAGAGGGCACTGGGATGTACTGGGAGGGTAGGAGGGACTGGGAGACTGGGGAGGTAGGAGAGAGGACTGGGAGGGATTGGGGGGCACTGGGAGGGACTGGGAGGCACTGGGAGGGGACTGGGAGGGACTGGGAGGGACTGGGAGGGAGATAGAGGACACTGGGATATACTGGGAGGGGATTGGGGGAAACTGGGAGGCAGTGGGAAGGACTGGGAGGGGACTGGGAGGGACTGGGAGGCACTGGGAGGGACTGGGAGGGGACTGGGAAGGAGTTGGGAGGGACTGGGAGGGAGATAGAGGGCACTGGGAGAGACTGGGATATACTGGGAGGCACTGGGAAGGAGATAGGGGGGAACTGGGAGGGGACTGGGAGGGGATTGGGAGGCACTGGGAGGCACTGGGAGGGGACTGGGAGGGACTGGTGTGAACTGGGAGTGGTCTGAACTGTTTTGTGCTGCTGTGAACTGGTTCGTACTGGTCCATACTGGTCTGTACCGGCGCATACTGGTCCGTACTGGTTCCTACTGGTCCGTACTGGTCCTTCCTGGTTTATACTGGTTTATACTGGTGCAGCTGCGGCAGTGCCTGGACCCCCAGACCTACTGGTCTGTACTGGTCCCTTCTGGTCCCTACTGGTCCCTACTGGTTCATACTGGTCCCTACTGGTTCCTACTAGTTCATACTGGTCCATACTGGTTCTTACTGGTCCTTACTGGTCCATACTGGTTTTTATACTGGACTACAGTGGTTTCTATACTGGCTTAGAGTGGCACCTACTGGTCCATACTGGTTTATACTGGTTCCTACTGGTTTGTACCGGTGCATACTGGTTCCTACTGGTCCGTACTGGTCCTTACTGGTTTATACTGGTTTATACTGGTGCTGCTGCGGCAGTGCCTGGACCCCCAGACCTACTGGTCTGTACTGGTCCCTTCTGGTCCCTACTGGTCCCTACTGGTTCATACTGGTCCATACTGGTTCCTACTAGTCCATACTGGTCCATACTGGTCCTTACTGGTTTATACTGGTTTATACTGGTTTTTATACTGGACTACAGTGGTTTCTATACTGGTTTAGGGTGGTTCCTACTGGTCCGTACTGGTTCATAGTGCTCTGTACTGGTTTATACTGGTTCCTACTGGTTTGTACCAGTGCGTACTGGTCCGTACTGGTCCATACTGGTCCTTACTGGTCTATACTGGTTTATACTGGTTTTTATACTGGACTACAGTGGTTTCTATACTGGTTTAGGGTGGTTCCTACTGGTCCATACTGGTTCATAGTGCTCTGTACTGGTTTATACTGGTTCCTACTGGTTTGTACCGGTGCATACTGGTCCTTACTGGTCCGTACTGGTCCTTACTGGTCTATACTGGTCCATACTGGTTTTTATACTGGACTACAGTGGTTTCTATACTGGTTTAGAGTGGTCCCTACTGGTCCATACTGGTTTATACTGGTTCCTACTGGTTTGTGCCGGTGCATACTGGTTCCTACTGGTCCGTACTGGTCCTTACTGGTTTATACTGGTCCGTACTGGTGCAGCTGCTGCAGTGCCTGGACCCCCAGACCTACTGGTCTGTACTGGTCCCTACTGGTCCCTACTGGTCCCTACTGGTTCCTACTGGTTCCTACTGGTTCCTACTAGTTCATACTGATCCATACTGGTTCTTACTGGTCTATACTGGTCCATACTGGTTTTTATACTGGACTACAGTGGTTTCTATACTGGTTTAGGGTGGTTCCTACTGGTCCATACTGGTTCATAGTGCTCTGTACTGGTTCATACTGGTTCCTACTAGTCCATACTGGTCCATACTGGTCCGTACTGGTCCTTACTGGTTTATACTGGTTTATACTGGTTTTTATACTGGACTACAGTGGTTTCTATACTGGTTTACAGTGGTTCCTACTGGTTCCTACTGGTTTATACTGGTTCCTACTGGTTCGTACCGGTGCATACTGGTTCCTACTGGTCCTTACTGGTTTATACTGGTTTATACTGGTTTATACTGGTTTTTATACTGGACTACAGTGGTTTCTATACTGGCTTAGAGTGGTTCCTACTGGTCCGTACTGGTTTATACTGGTTCCTACTGGTTTGTACCGGTGCATACTGGTTCCTACTGGTCAGTACCGGTCCTTACTGGTTTATACTGGTTTATACTGGTGCAGCTGCGGCAGTGCCTGGACCCCCAGACCTACTGGTCTGTACTGGTCCCTACTGGTCCCTACTGGTTCCTACTGGTTCATACTGGTTCCTACTAGTCCATACTGGTCCTTACTGGTCCTTACTGGTTTATACTGGTTTATACTGGTTTATACTGGTTTTTATACTGGACTACAGTGGTTTGTATACTGGCTTAGAGTGGTTCCTACTGGTTTATACTGGTTCCTACTGGTTCGTACCGGTGCATACTGGTCCCTACTGGTCCGTACTGGTCCTTACTGGTTTATACTGGTTTATACTGGTTTTTATACTGGACTACAGTGGTTTCTATACTGGCTTAGAGTGGTACCTACTGGTTCCTACTGGTCCATACTGGTTCCTACTGGTCTGTACCGGTGCATACTGGTTCCTACTGGTCCGTACTGGTCCTTACTGGTTTATACTGGTTTATACTGGTGCAGCTGCGGCAGTGCCTGGACCCCCAGACCTACTCCCTGTTCACCCAGAAGCTGACGGAGAGGGAGCTGCAGAGAGACCCCCACTTCACCTGGTGCTGCCAGGTACCTATAGAGGGACCTATAGAGGGCACCTATAGATCTATAGGGGACCCACAGGGACCTATAGGAGCTGTAGGGACCCATAGGGAGCTATAGGGGAGCCCATAGGGGGGCTGAGACCTATAGGGGGGCTGTAGGAACCTCAGCTGGTGCTGCCAGGTACCTATAGATGGGACGTATAGATCTATAGGGGACCTATAGGAACCCATAGGAGCTATAGGGACCCATAGGGAGCTATAGGGGAGCCCATAGGGGGGCTGAGATCTGTAGGAACCTCAGCTGGTGCTGCCAGGTACCTATAGACAGCACCTATGGAAGGACCTATAGGGGATCTATAGGGGCTGAGACCTGTAGGGGATCCATAGGGAGCTATAGGGGAGCCCATAGGGGGGCTGAGACCTATAGGGGGGCTGTAGGAACCTCAGCTGGTGCTGCCAGGTACCTATAGAGGGGCATATAGGGGATCCTATAGGGGCTGAGATCTATAGGGGATCCTATAGGAACCCAAAGAGGATCCCATAGGAACCTATAGGGAGCATTAGGAATCTATAGGGGACGTATGGAGGGGCTGTAGGGGATCCTAGAGGGGATCCTATAGGGGATGAGAGCTGTAGGGGATCCTATAGGGGATCCTATAGGGGGGCTGAGATCTATAGGGGCTCTACAGGAGATCTATGGGGGCTCTATAGGGATCTATAGGAGCTCTACTGGGATCTATGGGGCTCTATAGGGACCTATAGGGATCTCCAAGGATCTATAGGGGCTCTGTAAGGATCTATAGGGGACCTGTGGGGGCTCTGTGGGGCTGGGGAGGGAATCTATAGGGATCTATAGGGGGTCTCTAAGGACCTATGGGGGCTCTATAGGAATCTAGGACCTATAGGGGATCTATAGGGGCTCTGTAGGGATCTATAGGGCTCTACAAGGATCTATAGGGGATCTATAGGGGACCTGTGGGGCTGGGGAGGGATCTATAGGGGATCTCTAAGGACCTATATGGATCTCTAAGGATCTATAGGGATCTATAAGGATCTATAGGGGCTCTGCAGGGAGCTATAGGAGATCTATGGGGGCTCCATAGGGATCTATAGGAGCTCTATTAGGAACTATAGGGATCTATAGGGGATCTATGGGGCTGGGGAGGGATCTATAGGGGATCTCTAGTGACCTATGGGGGCTCTATAGGAATCCAGGACCTATAGGGGATCTGTAAGGATCTATAGGGGCTCTGTAGGGATCTATAGGAGATCTATGGGGGCTCTATAGGGACCTATAGGAGCTCTATTAGGATCTATAGGGATCTATAGGAGACCCAGGGGGGCTCTATAGGGATCTATAGGAGCTCTATTGGGATCTATAGGGCTCTATGGGGATCTATAAGGATCTATAGGGCTCTACAAGGATCTATAGGGGACCTGTGGGGCTGGGGAGGGATCTATAGGGGATCTCTAAGGACCTATAGGGATCTATAAGAATCTATAGGGGCTCTGGAGGGATCTATAGGAGATCTATGGGGGCTCTATAGGGATCTATAGGAGCTCTATTGGGATCTATAAGACTCTGTAAGGATCTATAGGGGATCTATGGGGCTGGGGAGGGATCTATAGGGGATCTCTAGTGACCTATGGGGGCTCTATAGGAATCCAGGACCTATAGGGGATCTATAAGGGCTCTGTAGGGATCTATAGGAGATCTATGGGGGCTCTATAGGGACCTATAGGAGCTCTATTAGGATCTATAGGGATCTATAGGAGACCTAGGGGGGCTCTGTAGGGATCTATAGGAGCTCTATTGGGATCTATAGGGCTCTGTGGGGATCTCTGAGGATCTATAGGGCTCTATAAGGATCTATAGGGCTCTACAAGGATCTATAGGGGATCTATAGGGGACCTGTGGGGCTGGGGAGGGATCTATAGGGGCTCTCTGGGGCTCTCTGAGGATCCATAGGGATCTGTAGGGATCTATAGGAGACCTAGGGGGGCTCTATAGGGATCTATAGGAGCTCTGTAGGGATCTGTGGGGCTCTATAAGGATCTATAGGGGCTCTATAGGGGTTCTATAAGGATCTATAGGGGACCTGTGGGGCTGGGGAGGGATCTATAGGGGCTCTCTGGGGATCTCTGAGGATCCATAGGGATCTGTAGGGGTCTGTAGGGATCTATAGGGCTCTATAAGGATCTATAGGAGATCTATAGGGGTTCTATAAGGATCTATAGGGGCTCTATAGGGGACCTGTGGGGCTCTGTGGGGCTGGGGAGGGATCTATAGGGGCTCTAAGGGGCTCTCTGGGGATCTCTGAGGATCCATAGGGATCTGTAGGGATCTATAGGAGACCTAGGGGGGCTCTATAGGGATCTATAGGAGCTCTGTAGGGATCTATAGGGGATCTATAAGGATCTATAGGGGACCTGTGGGGCTCTGTGGGGCTGGGGAGGGATCTATAGGGGCTCTAAGGGGATCTCTGGGGATCTCTGAGGATCCATAGGGATCTGTAGGGATCTATAGGAGACCTAGGGGGGCTCTATAGGGATCTATAGGAGCTCTGTAGGGATCTATGGGGCTCTATAAGGATCTATAGGGGCTCTATAGGGGTTCTATAAGGATCTATAGGGCTCTATAAGGATCTATAGGGGTTCTATAAGGATCTATAGGGGCTCTATAGGGGACCTGTGGGGCTGGGGAGGGATCTATAGGGGCTCTCTGGGGATCTCTGAGGATCCATAGGAACCTATAGGGGCTCTGTAGGGATCTATAGGAACCTATAGGGGCTCTATAAGGATCTATAGGGGCTCTATAGGGGTTCTATAAGGATCTATAGGGGACCTGTGGGGCTGGGGAGGGATCTATAGGGGCTCTCTGGGGATCTCTGAGGATCCATAGGGATCTGTAGGGGCTCTGTAGGGATCTATAGGGCTCTATAAGGATCTATAGGGGTCCTATAAGGATCTATAGGGGCTCTATAGGGGACCTGTGGGGCTCTGTGGGGCTGGGGAGGGATCTATAGGGGCTCTAAGGGGCTCTCTGGGGATCTCTAAGGATCCATAGGGATCTATAGGGGATCTAGGGGATCTGTAGGGATCTATAGGGGATCTATAGGGGATCTATAGGGTGTGTGCCCCCCCAGTGCTCCTTCGGGTTCATCTTCGAGGGGGATTCGGGGCCCTCCCGGTGCCCCCAGTGTGGGGAGAGGCAGTGCCCACGCTGCCTCAGGCAGGTATGGCCTCCTATAGGGCACCTATAGGGCACCTATGGGGCACCTATGGGGCTGGGGAGGGAGCTGTGGGGGGGGTTGAAGGGGTTTGGGGGGGGATCTATAGGGGATCTATGGGGTTTGGGGGGGATCTATGGGGCTGGGGGGGTTCTATAGGGGATCTATAGGGGATCTGGGGGGAGCTATAGGGGATCTGTGGGGCTGGGGAGGGATCTATAGGGGATCTATGGGGCTGGGGAGGGATCTGGGGGGATCTATAGGGGATCTATGGGGTTTGGGGGGGATCTATGGGGCTGGGGAGGGATGTGGGGGGGTCTATAGGGGATCTATGGGGCTGGGGAGGGATCTATAGGGGATCTATGGGGTTTTGGGGGGGTCTATGGGGAGCTATAGGGGACCTGGGGGGAGCTATGGGGGAGTTGGGGGGCTGGGAGGGATCTATGGGGCTGGGGAGGGATCTGGGGGGACTTATAGGGGATCTATGGGGTTTGGGGGGGATCTATGGGGCTGGGGGGGATCTATGGGTCTGGGGGTGTCTCTATGGGTCAGGGGGGGATCTATGGGGTCTCTATGGGTCTAGGGGGGATCTATAGGGGATCTATGGGTCCAGGGGGGTCTCTATGGGGTCTCTATGGGTCTGGGGGGGTCCCTATGGGTCTGGGGGTCCCTATGGGTCTGGGGGGGTCTCTATGGGTCTGGGGGTCTCTATGGGTCCAGGGGGGATCTATGGGTCCGGGGGGGTCTCTATGGGGTCTCTATGGGTCTGGGGGTGCTCTATGGGGGATCTATGGGTCTGGGGGGGATCTATAGGGTATCTACGGGTCAGGGGGTGTCTCTATGGGTCTGGGGGGGTCTCTATGGGTCTGGGGGGGATCTATGGGGTCTCTATGGGTCCAGGGGGCTCTCTGTGGGTCTGGGGAGGAATCTATGGGTCTAGGGGGGATCTATGGGGTCTCTATGGGTCAGGGGGGGTCTCTATGGGTCTGGGGGTCTCTATGGGTCTGGGGGGGA
Organism: Archilochus colubris; assembly: GCA_023079485.1. Lineage (NCBI taxonomy): Eukaryota > Metazoa > Chordata > Aves > Apodiformes > Trochilidae > Archilochus > Archilochus colubris. The sequence continues at coordinate 382,453 of JALBCY010000090.1, forward strand.
TCTATGGGGTATCTATGGGTCTGGGGTATCTCTATGGGTCTAGGGGGGAATCTATGGGTCTGGGGGTCTCTATGGGTCAGGGGGTCTCTATGGGTCTGGGGGGTCTCTATGGGTCTGGGGGTGCTCTATGGGGTCTGGGGGTCTCTCTGTAGGTCTCTATGGGTAGGGTCTCATGGGTTGGGGGGCTCTTGGGTCTGGTCTCTATGGGTCTGGGTCTATATGGGTCTATGGGTCTGAGTCTATGGGGTCTCTATGGGTCTGGGGGTCTCTATGGGTCTGGGGTCTCTATGGGTCTGGGGGTCTCTATGGGTCTGGGGGTCTCTATGGGTCGGTGTGGGTCTATAGGGGTCTATGGGTCTGGGGGGTCTCTATGGGTCTGGGGGGGTCTCTATGGGTCTGGGGGGTCTCTATGGGGTCTCTATGGGTCTGGGGGTCTCTCAGTGGGTCTGGGGGTGACCCCGTTGCCGTTGCCCCCCCAGTGGGACCCCCAGCACTCCTCCCTGTCCTGCGCTGAGTTCGGGCTCTGGCTCAGGGCCCGGGACCCCCAAGAGGCCTCTGGGGGGCTGGGAACCTTCCTGCAGGAGAACGGCATCGGTGGGGACCCCCCCACAACTTGGGGGGCTGACCCACAACTTGGGGGGCTGGGGGGCACCTGATCCGGGGGGGCTCTGACCCATAGATGGGGCATTGGGGGGGGTCTCTGCCCCATAGATGGGGGTTTGGGGGGGATCTGGGGGTCCCTGCCCCATAGATTGGGGTCTGGGGGGGTCTCTATGGGGCCCTGACCCACACTTGGGGGGCTCTGACCCATAGGTTGGGGTCTGGGGGGGGTCTCTGCCCCATAGATGGGGGTTTGGGGGGGATCTTGAGGAGGTCTGGGGGGGATCTATGGGGCCCTGACCCACACTTGGGGGGCTGCCCCATAACTTGGGGGGCTGGGGGGGACCTGATCCGGGGGGCTCTGACCCATAGATGGGGCATTGGGGGGGGTCTCTGCCCCATAGATGGGGGTTTGGGGGCGATCTTGGGGGGGATCTGGGGGTCCCTGCCCCATAGATTGGGGTCTGGGTAGGTCTCTATGGGGCCCTGACCCACACTTGGGGGGCTCTGACCCATAGATTGGGGTCTGGGGGGGTCCCTGCCCCATAGATTGGGGTCTGGAGGGGGATCTATGGGGCCCTTACCCACAACTTGGGGGGCTGGGGGCCACCTGATCCAGGGGGTCCTGACCCATAGATGGGGGTCTGGGGGGGTCTCTGCCCCATAGATGGGGGTTTGGGGGGGTCTCTATGGGGCCCTGACCCACACTTGGGGGTCTGCCCCATAGCTTGGGGTCCAGGGGGGTCTGGGGGTGCCCCTGCTCCATGTGTGGGTCTGGGGGTTCCCTGTGGGTCCCTGCCCCATAGATTGGGGTCTGGGGTCTCTCTATGGGTCCCAGCCCCACACTTATGGGTCTGCCCCACAGATTGGGGGTCGGGGGGGGGTCTCTGGGTGGGATTTGGGGGTCTGTAGGTGGGGTTTGGGGGGGATCTGTGGGTCCCTGCCCCACACGTGTGGGTCTGGGGTCTCTCTATGGGGTCCCTGCCCCACACTTATGGGTCTGCCCCATAGATTGGGGTCCAGATGGGGGGGGGTCTTGCCCCACAGATTGGGGTTCAGGGGGGGTCTAGGGGCTCTGGGGGGGGGGGTCCCTGCCCCACAGCTTGGGATCTGGGGGGGATCTATGGGTCTCTGCCCCACACTTATGGGTCTGCCCCATAGATTGGGGTCCAGATGGGGGGGGGGTCTTGCCCCACAGAATGGGGTTCAGGGGGGTCTAGGGGCTCTGGGGGGGGGTCCCTGCCCCACATGTGTGGGTCTGGGGTCTCTCTATGGGTCTCTGCCCCACACTTATGGGTCTGCCCCATAGATTGGGGTCCAGATGGGGGGGGGGTCTTGCCCCACAGAATGGGGTTCAGGGGGGTCTAGGGGCTCTGGGGGGGTCCCTGCCCCACAGCTTGGGGTCTGGGGGGGGATCTATGGGTCCCAGCCCCACACTTATGGGTCTGCCCCATAGATTAGGGTCCAGGGGGGGGTCTGGGGTCTCTGTGGGTCCCTGCCCCACAGATTGGGATCTGGGGGGTGTCATGGGGGTCTGGCGGGTCCCTGCCCCATAGATGTGGGTCTGGGGGGTTCCTGCCCCACACGTGTGGGTCTGGGGGCTCTCTATGGGTCCCTGCCCCACAGATTGGGGTCACGGGGGTTTCTATGGATCCCAGCCCCATAGATGTGGGTCTGGGGGTTCTCTGGGGGTTCTCTATGGGTCCCAGCCCCACACGTGTGGGTCTGCCCCATAGCTTGGGGGGTAGGGTGGGGTCTTCTGGGTGGGATTTGGGGGGGATCTCTGGGTCCCTGCCCCACAGATTGGGGTCTGGGGTAATCTGGGGGGTGTCATGGGGGGTCTGGGGGGGATCTATGGGTCCCAGCCCCACACTTATGGGTCTGCCCCACAGCGTGCCCGCGGTGTGGGGTGTGGTACGCGCTGTCCCGGGGGGGCTGCATGCACTTCCAGTGCTCCCAGTGCCAGCACCAGTTCTGCAGCGGCTGCGACAGCGACTTCTACCCCAGGGAGGTAACGGGGGGAGATCTATGGGGCAGGGGGGGAGCTGTGGGGCTGGATTTGGGGGGCTGGGGGGGAGCTATGGGGTGGGATCTGTGGGTCAGGACTTGGGGGGCTGGGGAGGATCTGTGGGGCAGGACTTGGGGGGCTGGGGTGGGAGCTAAGGGGCTGGGAGCTATGGGGTGGGAGCTGTGGGGCTGGGGGGAGATAATGTGGGGTGGGATCTATGGGGTGGGAGCTATGGGGTGGGAGCTATGGGGTGGGAGCTGTGGGGCTGGGAGCTGTGGGGCTGGGGAGGATCTGTGGGGCTGGATTTGGGGGGGCTGGGGGGGAGCTATGGGGTGGGAGCTGTGGGGTGGGAGCTGTGGGGTGGGATCTATGGGGCTGGGGGGGAGCTGTGGGGCAGGGAGCTGTGGGGTGGGATCTATGGGGCTGGGGGGAGATAATGTGGGGTGGGATCTATGGGGTGGGATCTGTGGGGCTGGGAGCTATGGGGCTGGGGAGGATCTGTGGGGCAGGACTTGGGGGGCTGGGGGGGAGCTGTGGGGTGGGATCTATGGGGCTGGGGGGGATCTATGGGGTGGGATCTGTGGGGCTGTGTGGGATCTATGGGGCAGGGAGCTATGGGGCTTGGGGGGGAGCTATGGGGTGGGAGCTATGGGGCTGGGGGGGATCTATAGGGTCTGTATAGGTCAGGGGAGCTCCATAGGGTCCCTATAGGGTCCCTATAGGGTCTCTATAGGTCAGGGGGGCTCTACAGGGTCTCTATGGGTCAGGAGGTCTCTATAGGGTGTCTATAGCTCAGGGGGTCTCTATAGGGTATCTATAGGGTGTCTATAGGGTCTCTATAGGTCAGGGGGGTCTATAGGGTCTCTTTAGGGGTTCTGTGGGGTCTCTATGGGTCAGGGGGTCTCTATAGGGTCTCTATAGGGTGTCTATAGGGTGTCTATAGGTCAGGGGGGTCTATAGGGTCTCTATAGGGTGTCTATAGGGTCTCTATAGGTCAGGGGGGTCTATAGGGTGTCTATAGGGTCTCTGTGGGGGTTCTGTGGGGTCTCTATGGGTCAGGGGGTCCCTATAGGGTCCCTATAGGGTATCTATAGGGTGTCTATAGGGTGTCTATAGGGTGTCTATAGGTTCCCTATAGGTTCCCTATAGGTTCCCTGTCCCCCCAGAGCTGTCCCCACCCGGGGTGTCCCCTCCGGGGGTCTCTCCACGCCCATCACCCCCGGCAGTGCCTCTTCTACCTCAGGGACTGGGAACCCCCCCGGCTCCAGCAGCTCCTCAGGGTCAGCAACTGGGAGGCACTGGGAGGCACTGGGAGGGACTGGGAGGGGAGTAGGGGGGACTGGGAGGGACTGGGAGGGGACTGGGAGGCGATTGGGGGGGACTGGGAGGGACTGGGAGGGACTGGGAGGGGGTTGGGAAGGACTGGGAGGGACTGGGAGGGAACTGGGAGGGACTGGGAGGGGATTGGGAGGGGACTGGGAGGGACTGGGAGGGACTGGGAACCCCCCCACCTGCAGCAGCTCCTCAGGGTCAGCAACTGGGAGGGACTGGGAGGGGACTGGGAGGGACTGGGAGGGAGTGGGAAGGGATTGGGAGGGAACTGGGAGGGACTGGGAGGGACTGGGAGGCGATTGGGGGGGACTGGGAGGGACTGGGAGGGGAGTGGGAGGGACTGGGAGGGGACTGGGATGAACTGGGAGGCACTGGGATGAACTGGGATGCACTGGGATGAACTGGGATGAACTGGGAGGCACTGGGAGGCACTGGGATGAACTGGGAGGCACTGGGATGAACTGGGATGAACTGGGAGGCACTGGGATGAACTGGGAGGGAACTGGGAGGGAACTGGGATGAACTGGGAGGCACTGGGATGAACTGGGCTGAACTGGGATGTCCCACCCACAGGCTGGGGGGGTTCCCTTCGACACGGAGCCCCCGGAGGGATCCCCAGCAGGTACCAAACACCCCAAAATCCCCGAGTTTCACCCCAAAACCACATCCCCCCCCTGCCCCCTCTGTGCCCCCCAAGTGTGGGGCTGCCCCCCAAGTCCCTGCCTTGCCCCCCAAGTGTGGGGCTGCCCCCCAAGTCCCTTCATTGCTCCCCAAGTGTGGGGCTGCCCCCCAAGTCCCTTCATTGCCCCCCAAGTGTGGGGCTGCCCCCCAAGTTCCTGCCTTGCCCCCCAAGTCCCTGCCTTGCCCCCCAAGTATGGGGCTTCCCCCCAAGTGTGGGGCTGCCCCCCAAGTCCCTTCATTGCCCCCCAAGTCCCTGCCTGCCCCCCAAGTCCCTGTCTTGCCCCCCAAGTGTGGGGCTGCCCCCCAAGTCCCTGCCTTGCCCCCCAAGTGTGGGGCTGCCCCCCAAGTCCCTGCCTTGCCCCCCAAGTGTGGGGCTGCCCCCCAAGTCCCTTCATTGCCCCCCAAGTGTGGGGCTGCCCCCCAAGTCCCTTCATTGCCCCCCAAGTGTGGGGCTGCCCCCCAAGTCCCTGCCTTGACCCCCAAGTGTGGGGCTGCCCCCCAAGTCCCTGCCTTGCCCCCCAAGTCTGGGGCTGCCCCCCAAGTATGGGGCTGCCCCCCAAGTGTGGGGCTGCCCCCCAAGTATGGGGCTGCCCCCCAAGTCCCTGCCTTGCCCCCCAAGTGTGGGGCTGCCCCCCAAGTCCCTGCCTTGCCCCCCAAGTCCCTGCCTTGCCCCCAAGTGTGGGGCTGCCCCCCAAGTGTGGCTGCCCCCCAAGTGTGGGGCTGCCCCCCAAGTCCCTGCATTGTCCCCCAAGTCCCTTCATTGCCCCCCAAGTGTGGGGCTGCCCCCCAAGTCCCTGCCTTGCCCCCCAAGTCCCTGCCTGCCCCCAAGTGTGGAGCTGCCCCCCAAGTGTGGGCTGCCCCCAAGTGCCTCTGTTGCCCCCAGGGGTCTGTGGGGTCCTGGAGCAGAAGGAGACCCCGGGGGGCTGGATCAACCCTGTGGCAAAGACCCCGGGCATGGCTGGGCTCTGCAGGTAATTAGCGGGGTAATTAGTGGGGTAATTAGGGGTAATTAGTGGGGTAATTAGGGGTAATTAGGGGTAATTAGGGGGTTATGGGGGGTTATGGGGGGATTAGAGGGGGCTATGGGGTGGTTCAGGGGGGTTATGGGGGTGATTAGGGGGGTAATTAGGTAATTAGTGGGGTAATTAGGTAATTAGGGGGGTAATTAGAGGGGTAATTAGTGGTAATTAGGGGTAATTAGGGGGTTATGAGGGGGTTATGGGGGGTTATGGGGTGATTAGAGGGGGCTATGGGGTGGTTCAGGGGGGTTATGAGGGTGATTAGGGGGGTAATTAGGTAATTAGTGGGGTAATTAGGTAATTAGAGGGGTAATTAGGTAATTAGGGGGGTAATTAGTGGGGTAATTAGGGGTAATTAGGGGGCTATGGGGGGGTTATGGGGTGATTAGAGGGGGCTATGGGGTGGTTCAGGGGGGTTATGGGGGTGATTAGTGGGGTAATTAGGTGGTTAGGGGGGTAATTAGGTAATTGGGGGGGTAATTAGGTAATTAGGAGGGTAATTAGAGGGGTAATTAGGGGTAATTAGGGGGTTATGGGGGGTTATGGGGTGATTAGAGGGGGCTATGGGGTGGTTCAGGGGGGTTATGGGGGTGATTAGGGGGGTAATTAGGTAATGAGTGGGGTAATTAGGTAATTAGTGGGGTAATTAGGGGGTAATTAGGGGTAATTAGGGGTAATTAGGGGGTTATGGGGGGGTTATGGGGGGTTATGGGGTGATTAGAGGGGGCTATGGGGTGGTTCAGGGGGGTTATGGGGGTGATTAGGGGGGTAATTAGGTAATTAGTGGGGTAATTAGGTAATTAAGGGGGTAATTAGGTAATTTGGGGGGTAATTAGAGGGGTAATTAGGGGGTTATGAGGGGGTTATGGGGGGTTATGGGGTGATTAGAGGGGCTATGGGGTGGTTCAGGGGTTATGGGGGTGATTAGGGGGTAATTAGGTAATTAGGGGTAATTAGGTAATTAGGGGGTAATTAGAGGGGTAATTAGGGGTAATTAGGGGTTATAGGGGTTATGGGGGTTATGGGAGGTTTGGGGTTATGGGGTGGTTCAGGGGGTTATGGGGTGATTAGGGGGTAATTAGGTGGTTAGGGGTAATTAGGTAATTAGAGGGGTAATTAGGTAATTAGGGAGGTAATTAGAGGGGTAATTAAGGGTAATTAGGGGTTATGGGGGTTATGGGGTTAGAGGGGGCTATGGGGTGGTTCAGGGGGTTATGAGGGTGATTAGGGGGGTAATTAGGTGGTTAGGGGTAATTAGGTAATTAGGGGGTAATTAGAGGGTAATTAGTGGTAATTAGGGGTAATTAGGGGGTTATGGGGGGGCTATGGGGGGTTAGGGGGGGATTAGAGGGGGCTATGGGGTGGTTCAGGGGGGTTATGAGGGTGATTAGTGGGGTAATTAGGTAATTAGTGTGGTAATTAGGTAATTAAGGGGGTAATTAGGTAATTAGGGGGGTAATTAGTGGGGTAATTAGGGGTAATTAGGGGTAATTAGGGGGTTATGGGGTGGTTCAGGGGGGTTATGGGGGTGATTAGGGGGGTAATTAGGTGGTTAGTGGGGTAATTAGGTAATTAGGGGGTAATTAGGGGGGTAATTAAGGGTAATTAGGGGTAATTAGGGGGTTATGGGGGGGTTTGGGGGGGTTATGGGGTGATTAGAGGGGGCTGTGGGGTGGTTCAGGGGGGTTATTGGGGTGATTAGGGGGGTAATTAGCTGATTAGGGGGGTAATTAGGTGGTTAGTGGGGTAATTAGGTAATTAGGGGGTAATTAGTGGGGTAATTAGGGGTAATTAGGGGGTTTTGGGGGGGTTTGGGGGGTTATGGGGGGATTAGAGGGGGCTATGGGGTGGTTCAGGGGGGTTATGGGGGTGATTAGGGGGGTAATTAGGTAATTAGGGGGGTAATTAGGTAATTAGGGGGGTAATTAGTGGTAATTAGGGGTAATTAGGGGGTTTTGGGGGGGTTATGGGGGGTTATGGGGGGATTAGGGGGGGCTATGGGGTGGTTCAGGGGGGTTATGGGGGTGATTAGGGGGGTAATTAGGTGGTTAGGGGGGTAATTAGGTAATTAAGGGGGTAATTAGGTAATTAGGGGGGTAATTAGTGGGGTAATTAGGGGTAATTAGGGGGTTATGGGGGGTTATGGGGGGATTAGAGGGGGCTATGGGGTGGTTCAGGGGGGTTATGGGGGTGATTAGGGGGGTAATTAGGTAATGAGTGGGGTAATTAGGTAATTAGGGAGGTAATTAGTGGGGTAATTAGTGGTAATTAGGGGTAATTAGGGGGTTATGAGGGAGTTTGGGGGGGTTATGGGGTGATTAGAGGGGGCTATGGGGTGGTTCAGGGGGGTTATGGGGGTGATTAGGGGGGTAATTAGGTAATTAGGGGGGTAATTAGGTAATTGGGGGGGTAATTAGGTAATTAGGGAGGTAATTAGAGGGGTAATTAGGGGTAATTAGGGGGTTATGGGGGGGTTATGGGGGGTTATGGGGTGATTAGAGGGGGTTATGGGGTGGTTCAGGGGGGTTATGGGGGTGATTAGGGGGGTAATTAGGTAATTAGGGGGGTAATTAGGTAATTAGGGGGGTAATTAGTGGTAATTAGGGGTAATTAGGGGGTTATGGGGTGGTTTGGGGGGGTTATGGGGGGGTTATGGGGTGATTAGAGGGGGCTATGGGGTGGTTCAGGGGGGTTATGGGGGTGATTAGGGGGGTAATTAGGTAATTAGTGGTGTAATTAGGTAGTTAGGGGGGTAATTAGGGGGTAATTAAGGGTAATTAGAGGTAATTAGGGGGTTATGAGGGGTTTGGGGGGGTTATGGGGTGATTAGAGGGGGCTATGGGGTGGTTCAGGGGGGTTATGGGGGTGATTAGGGGGGTAATTAGGTGGTTAGTGGGGTAATTAGGTAATTAGGGGTAATTAGAGGGGTAATTAGGGGTAATTAGGGGTAATTAGGGGGTTATGGGGGGGCTTGGGGGGGTTATGGGGGGATTAGAGGGGGCTATGGGGTGGTTCAGGGGGGTTATGGGGGTGATTAGGGGGGTAATTAGGTAATTAGGGGGGTAATTAGGTAATTAGGGGGTAATTAGAGGGGTAATTGGGGTAATTAGTGGTAATTAGTGGTAATTAGGGGGTTTTGGGGGGGTTTGGGGGGGTTATGGGGGGATTAGGGGGGGCTATGGGGTGGTTCAGGGGGGTTATGGGGGTGATTAGTGGGGTAATTAGGTAATTAGTGGGGTAATTAGGGGGGTAATTAGGTAATTAGGGGGGTAATTAGGGGTAATTAGGGGGTTATGGGGGGGTTTGGGGGGGTTATGGGGTGATTAGAGGGGGCTATGGGGTGGTTCAGGGGGGTTATGAGGGTGATTAGGGGGGTAATTAGGGGGTTAGGAGGGTAATTAGAGGGTAATTAGTGGTAATTAGTGGGTTATGGGGTGATTAGGGGGGTTGGGGGTCACTTATGGCTCCTTTTGGGTCCCTCTGGATCCTCCGGGGTCCCTTTTGGGCTCTTTCTGTCTCTTTTGGGGTCTTTTTGGGGTTTTTTCTGTCATTCTGAGGCCATTTTGGGGTTTTTTGGGGGGTTTTGAGTTTTCCTGAGCCTTTTGGGGTCTCTTTGGGGTTTTTTTCTGTCATTCTGGGGCCATTTTGGGGTTTTTTTTAGGGTTTCTTTGGGCTTTGTGTTTTCCTGAGCCTTTTGGGGTCTTTTTTGGGGTTTTTTCTGTCATTCTGAGGCCATTTTGGGGTTTTTTGGGGGGGTTTGAGTTTTCTTGGGCCTTTTGGGGTCTTTTTGGGGTTTTTTTTTGGTCATTCTGAGGCCATTTTGGGGTTTTTTGGGGGGTTTTGAGTTTTCCTGAGCCTTTTGGGGTCTTTTTGGGGTTTTTTCTGTCATTCTGAGGCCATTTTGGGGTTTTTTGTCCTTTGGGTTCTTTATGTTTTTTTATCTGCTTTTGGGTCTTTCTGTCTTTTTGGGGTCTTTTTGGGTTTTTTTTTGTCTTTTTGGGTCCTTTTGGGGTTTTTATGGGTTTTTCTTTTGGGGTCTTTGTGTTTTCTTTGGGCTCTTTTGGCTGTTTTTGGGTCTTTTTGGGGTTTTTTTGTGTCCTTTGAGGTCCTTTTGGGGTCTTTTGGGTGGTTTGGGTTTTTCTTGTGCCTTTTGTGGTCTTTTTGGGGTTTTTTCTGGTCATTTTGAGTCCTTTTGGGGTCTTTCTGTGTTTTGGGGTTTTTCTGTGGCCTTTTGGGGTCTTTTTGGGTTCTTTTCGGTCTTTCTGGCTCTTTTTAGGTTCTTTTGGGGTCTTTGTGTTTCCTTTAGGTCCTTTTGGGGTCTTTCTGGTTTTTTTTGGTCCTTTTGGGGTCTTTTTGGGGTCTTTCTGGGTCCTTTGGGGTTTTTCTGTGTCCTTTTGGGGTCTTTTTGGGGTTTTTTTGTGTCATTCTGGGTCCTTTTGGGTTTTTCTGTGTGTTTTTGTGTGCTTTTGGGGTCTTTTTGTCTCTTTTTGGTTTTTTTTGGGGTTTTTCTGGGTCCTTTTGGGGTTTTTTAGGTTCTTTTGGGTCTTTGTGTCTCCTTTGGGTTTTTTCTGTCTTTTTGGGTCCTTTTGGGTTTTTTCTGGCTCCTTTTGGGTCTTTTTTGGGTCTTTTTGGGGTTTTTTGTCTCCTTTTGTGGTTTTTTTGGGTTTTGTGTTCCTTTTGGGGTCTTTCTGTCTCCTTTTGCCTCCTTTTGGGCTCTTTATGGCTCTTTTTGGCTCCTTTTGGGGTCTTTTTAGCTCCTTTTGGGCTCTTTCTGTCTCCTTTGGGCTCTTTCTGTCTCTTTTTGGCTCCTTTTGGGTCCTTTTGGGCTCTTTCTGGTTCCTTTTGGCTCCTTTTGGGCTCTTTCTGTCTCCTTTTGGGTCCTTTAGGGTCTTTCTGGATCCTTTTGGCTCCTTTGGGGGTCTTTTTAGCTCCTTTTGGGCTCTTTCTGGATCCTTTTGGCTCCTTTTGGGCTCTTTATGGTTCTTTGTCTCCTTTTGGGGTTTTCTGGCTCCTTTTGGGTCCTTTTGGGGTCTTTCTGGTTCCTTTGGGGTCTTTCTGTCTCCTTTGGGGTTTTTCTGTCTCTTTCTAGCTCCTTTTGGCTCCTTTGGGGTCTTTTTGGGCTCTTTCTGGCTCCTTTTGGGCTCTTTATGGCTCCTTTTGGGTCCCTTTGGGCTCTTTTTGGGGTTTTCTGTCTCCTTTTGGGTCCTTTTGGGCTCTTTCTGGTTCCTTTGGTGTCTTTCTGTCTCCTTTTGCCTCCTTTTGGGCTCTTTATGGTTCTTTGTCTCCTTTTGGGGTCTTTTTAGCTCCTTTTGGGCTCTTTCTGTCTCCTTTTGGGTCCTTTAGGGTTCTTTCTGTCTCTTTTTGGCTCCTTTGGGGTCCCTTTGGGCTCTTTCTGGCTCCTTTTGGGCTCTTTCTGTCTCTTTTTGCCTCCTTTTGGGGTCTTTTTGGGGTTTTCTGTCTCCTTTTGGGTCCTTTTGGGCTCTTTCTGTCTCCTTTTGCCTCCTTTTGGGCTCTTTATGGCTCTTTGGCTCCTTTTGGGCTCTTTCTGTCTCCTTTTGGCTCCTTTCAGAGTCTTTCTGCCTCCTTTCGGGGTCCTTTTTGTCTCTTTTTAGCTCCTTTTGTGCTCTTTTCTGTCTCCTTTCACCTCCTTTCTGTCTCTTTCTGCCTCCTTCGTGCTCTTTCAGTCTCTTTCTGGCTCCTTTTGGGTCCCTTTGGGCTCTTTTTGGAGTCTTTCTGGCTCCTTTTGGGCTCTTTCTCCCTCCCTCTCTGTTTCCCCCTCTCCTCCTCACCCCTTTCCCTCTCCCCCTCTCTCCCCCAGCTCTCACTACACGGAATACTTGGTCCGTTTGCTCAACTCCGCGGGTTTGGACCCTTCTCCTCTTTACACCCCCGAAGAACTCGCAGCCGCGGCCGAACGGCACCTCCGGGGAGGGAAACCCCCTCAGCTCCCGGCAGAAACCAACCCCCAATACCAACAACGCCTCCGGGACGCCCTCACAAGGGAAGCCCCGGTCCGACCGCGGCCTCCGCCGCCTAAACCTCCCCTCATTTAAGCAATAAAAAACACCCCGGAGCCTCCCTGGAACCCTCCGGGAACCCTCCCGGGACCTTCCCCGGACTCTCCCCGTTCGTTCCTCATCAACCCCGCGCTGTTTAAAGCGCTTTGGGCCCTTCCCAAGCCGCCATTTCGCTGCCCCCGGCCGCCATTTTGTGCCCCCCCCCCCGGCCGCCATTTTGTTCCCCCCCCCCCCCCGCCGCCATTTTGTCTTCTTCTTCCTCCTCGCTGAGGGAACGGGGAGGACGCCGCTGATTGGCTGAGCGCGCTGAGGCGCCGCGCAGCCCCATTGGACGAGAAGCCCCTAAGCCCGCCTACTCGCGGAGAGGAGAGAGGTGATTGGTTGAGGGTTTCCCGCCTCTGCCTCATAGCCCGCCCTCCGCTCCCCGGCTCTTCGCGCTGATTGGTTCGCGCTTTCCCGCCTCTCACGAAGAGGCTTCTGATTGGGCAGCGGTCCCGCCCAGTACATCCTAGAGCTCTCCCAGTGCCTCCCAGTATGCCCCAGTAGCCCCCCAGTGCTTCCCAGTTCCCTCCCAGTATGTCCCAGTGCCTCCCAGTCTCTCCCAGTATGTCCCAGTTCCCTCCCAGTTCCCTCCCAGTATAGCCCAGTCCCTCCCAGTGCCTCCCAGTATGTCCCAGTGCCTCCCAGTATGCCCCAGTAGCCTCCCAGTGCCTCCCAGTTCCCTCCCAGTATGTCCCAGTGCCCTCCCAGTCTCTCCCAGTGCCTCCCAGTTCCCTCCCAGTATATCCCAGTTCCCTCCCAGTATGTCCCAGTGCCCTCCCAGTCTCTCCCAGTGCCTCCCAGTTCCCTCCCAGTATATCCCAGTGCCCTCCCAGTATGTCCCAGTGCCCTCCCAGTATGTCCCAGTTCTTTCCCAGTCCCTCCCAGTATATCCCAGTTCCTTCCCAGTCACTCCCAATCCCCTCCCAATATCTCCCAGTATGTCCCAGTTCCTCCCAGTTCCCTCCCAGTTCCTCCTAGTTCCTCCCAGTATGTCCCAGTAGCCCCCCAGTGCCTCCCAGTTCCCACCCAGTCCCTCCCAGTAGCCCCCTAGTGCCTCCCAGTCCCTCCCAATCCCCTCCCAGTATCTCCCAGTATGTCCCAGTAGCCCCCCAGTGCCTTCCCAGTCCCTCCCAGTATCTCCCAGTAGCCCCCCGTGCCCTCCTAGTACATCCCAGTATCTCCCAGTGCCTCCCAGTGCCTCCCAGTTCATCCCAGTTCCTCCCAGTTTCCTCCCAGTCCCTCCTAGTACATCCTAGAGCTCTCCCAGTATATCCCAGTCCCCTCCCAGTCCCCCCCAATCCCCTCCCAGTTCCCCCCAATCCCCTCCCAGTCCCTCCCAGTCCCCCCCAATCCTCTCCCAGTCCCTCCCAGTCCCTCCCAGTCCCTCCCAGTCCCTCCCAATCCCCTCCCAGTCCCTCCCAGTCCCTCCCAGTTCCCTCCCAGTCCCCCCAATCCTCCCAGTCCCTCCCAGTTCCCTCCCAGTCACTCCCAGTCCTCCCAATCCCCTCCCAGTCCTCCCAGTTCCCTCCCAGTCCCTCCCAATCCCCTCCCAGTCCCTCCCCAGTCCCTCCCAGTCCCCTCCCAGTCCCTCCCAGTCCCTCCCAGTCCCCCAATCCCCTCCCCAGTCCCTCCCAGTCCCTCCCAGTTCCCTCCCCAATCCCCTCCAATCCTCCCAGTCCCTCCCAGTCCCTCCCAGTCCCTCCCAATCCCCTCCCAGTCCCTCCCAGTTCCCTCCCAGTCCCTCCCAGTCCCTCCCAGTCCCCCCCAATCCCCTCCCAGTTCCTCCCAGTCCCCTCCCAGTCCCTCCCAGTCCCTCCCATTCCCCCAATCCCCTCCCAGTCCCTCCCAATCCCCTCCCAGTCCCTCCCAGTCCCTCCCAGTTCCCCCAATCCCCTCCCAGTCCCTCCCAGTCCCTCCCAGTCCCTTCCAGTCCCTCCCAGTCCCCTCCCAGTCCCTCCCAGTCCCTCCCAGTCCCCTCCCAGTCCCTCCCAGTCCCTCCCAGTCCCTCCCAATCCCCTCCCAGTTCCCTCCCAGTCCCTCCCAGTCCCCACCAGTCACCTCAGGCCGTGACCCTTTATTAATTAACCATTATAATTAACCCCTCCCCCCCCTCCCCCATTTGGCCCCTCCCCCCCCCGAGGCCCCGCCCCCCTCCCGTCCCGCGGGCAGGGGGGGTCGGAGGCCCCTCCCCCTTTTTATGACGTCATCAAGAAAACGACCCCGAAAAACCCCAAAAACGGTAAAAAAACAACAAAAAAACCACCCCGCGCTTAGCCCCGCCCCCCTCATTTGCATAGCGATGAAGCCCCGCCCACCCCACCCCTTTCCTCGCTGCCGATTGGCTGGAAGGGGGGGGGGGGGCTGAACTTTGACCTTTCCCAGCCAGTGGAAAGGGAGAGGGAGGGGGCGTGGCCTAAAGGGGTGTGGTCAGGAGTGGGTGTGGCCAAGGAGTGGGCGTGGCCAAAGGGAGTGGTGTGGCCTATGTGGGCGTGGCCATAGGGAGTGGTCCTGGTGGGCGTGGTCATTGGATGGGCGTGGTCCATGTGGGCTCTGTCCTATGTGGGCGTGGCTTCAGGAGGGCGTGGCCCAGGTGGGAGTGGCTTCAGGAGGGTGTGGCCCGTATGGGCGTGTCCAAAGTGGGCGTGGTCCTAAGCGGGGGGTGTGGCCCCGTGTGGGCGTGGTCTGAGTGGCTGTGGGTTGGGTGGGGCAGGGGCGTGTCCAGGATGTTGTGGGCGTGTCCGTAGTGGGTGTGGCCCTTGTGGGCGTGGTCATGGTGGGCATGTCCTCCTTTCCCTTTGCCCCCCTTGGGATCGGGATGGGATGGGCGGGGGTTGGGTGGGGCTGGGCGTGGCAGGGGCGTGTCCAGAGTGGGTGTGGCCATAGTGGGCGTGGTCATGGTGGGCGTGGTCATGTTGGGCGTGGTCATGGTGGGCGTGTCCTCCTTTCCCTTTGCCCCCCTTGGGATTGGGATGGGATGGGTGTGGCAGGGGCGTGTCCAGGGTGTGGTAGGCGTGTCCAGAGTGGGTGTGGCCATGTTGGGCGTGGTCATGGTGGGTGTGGCCATGTTGGGCGTGGTCATGGTGGGCGTGTCCTCCTCCTTTCCCTTTGCCCCCCTTGGGATCGGGATGGGATGGGATGGGATGGGCGTGGCTGGGCGTGGCCGGGGCGTGTCGGGCGTGTCCCCGCGCGTCTCGTCCAATCAGACGCGAGGTAACAGGGACCTCTGGCACCTGAGGAGCCCCTTGGGGGTGGGGGTCCTGCGGCAGAGCAGCAGCAAAGCCCCCAACCCCCCCACCCCCAGCACCAGCACCAGGGGGGCCACCAGCGCCGCCCCTCCCCCACCCCCCACCTCGATGACGATGACGTCATCGCCCCCCTCCCCCACCCTGTCCCCTCCCCCACCCCCCCCATTGTCATCGTCATTGTCATCCGGCGGGGGGAGGGGCTTCTCCGGGCAGCTCAGCCAATCGCGGAGCACGGAGCGGGGGTAGCCCGGGGGGACCCGGAGGTGTCGGTTGTCGAAGAGCCAATAGCGTTCGTCCTTGTAGAAGTAGGTGACGCCTTGGGGGGGAGGGGAGGAGTCAACAAGATGGCGGCAAATGGGACCAAAATGGAACCAAAATGGCGGCAAATGGACCCAAAATGGAACCAAATGGACCCAAAATGGCGGCAAATGGACCCAAAATGGGCACAAAATGGCGGCAAATGGACCCAAATGGAACCAAATGGACCCAAATGGAACCAAAATGGCGGCAAATGGACCCAAAATGGACCCAAAATGGCGGCAAATGGACCCAAAATGGACCCAAAATGGCGGCAAATGGAACCAAGATGGCGGCAAATGGAACCAAAATGGACCCAAAATGGAACCAAATGGACTCAAAATGGACCCAAATGGAACCAAAATGGACCCAAAATGGCGGCAAATGGACCCAAATGGAACCAAATGGAACCAAATGGGCCCAAAATGGATCCAAAATGGCGGCAAATGGAACCAAAATGGAACCAAATGGACCCAAATGGACCCAAAATGGACCCAAAATGGAACCAAAATGGCGCCAGATGGATGCGACCCCCAAACGGTCCCCAAATCCCCCCCAAAATGCCCCAAAATGGCCCCAAATCCCCTCAAATCCCCCAAACTCCCCAAATCCCCCCAAAATGGCCCCAAATCCCCCCAAAATGGCCCCAAATCCCCTCAACCCCCCAATCCCCAAAACTCCCCAAATCCCCCCAAAATGACCCCAAATCCCCTCAAAATGGCCCCAAATCCCCCTCAAACTGCCCCAAATGTCCCCAAATCCCCCAAACTCCCCAAGTCCCCCAAAAATGACCCCAAAATGCCCCAAAATGGCCCCAAATCCCCTCAAAATGGCCCCAAATCCCCCTCAAATGGCCCCAAACCCCAAACTCCCCAAATCCCCCCAAAATGGCCCCAAAATGCCCCAAAATGGCCCCAAATCCCCCCAAAATGGCCCCAAAATCCCCCTCAAATGTCCCCAACCCCCAAAGTCCCCAAATCCCCCCAAAATGGCCCCAAATCCCCTCAAAATGGCCCCAAATGTCCCCAAATCCCCAAAACTCCCCAAATCCCCCCAAAATGACCCCAAATCCCCTCAAAATGGCCCCAAATCCCCCCAAATCCCCAAAACTCCCCAAATCCCCCCAAATGGCCCCAAAATGACCCCAAATCCCCTCAAACTGCCCCAAATGTCCCCAAATCCCCAAAACTCCCCAAATCCCCCCAAAATGGCCCCAAAATGCCCCAAAATGGCCCCAAATCCCCTCAAAATGGCCCCAAATGTCCCCAAATCCCCAAAACTCCCCAAATCCCCCCAAAATGCCCCAAATCCCCCCAAAATGACCCCAAATCCCCCTCAAACTGCCCCAAATGTCCCCAAATCCCCAAAACTCCCCAAATCCCCCCAAATCCCCCCAAAATGGCCCAAAATGCCCCAAAACGGCCCCAAATGGCCCCTCACCGTCCTCTGTCCCCATGAACGCCCCCCGGGGCCCCTCGGGGACCCCTCCCCAGACCCCGATGTCCTTGGGGTACTCGGGGTCCACGGCTCCGCGCTCCTCGCTGAACCGGTAGTACCTGAGGGGGGGGGAGGGGATTTTGGGTGGATTTCCGGGGATTTTGGGACATTTCCGGGGACAACAAAAGTCCCCAGAAGATCCCAGAAGGTTCCAGACCCAAAAAGACCCAAAAAGACCCCAAAAAAGTCCTCAGAAAGGCCCAGAAAGTCCCCAAGAAACTCCCGGAAAGTTCTGGAAGGTTCCAGAAGGTCCCCAAGAGGTCCCAGAAGGTCCCAAAAGGTTCCGGAAGGTTCCAGAACCAAAAAGACCCCAAAAAGACCCCAAAACGGCCCCAAAAGGTCCCCAAGAAAAACCCAGAAGGTCCCGGAAAGTTCTGGAAGGTTCCAGAAGGTCCCCAAGAGGTCCCAGAAGGTTCTGGAAGGTCCCAAAAGGTCCCAGAAGGTCCCCAGAAGATCCCAGAAAGTTCTGGAAGGTTCAAGAAGATCCCAGAAGGCCCCAGAAGGTCCCAGAAGGTTCCAGAAGATCCCAAGAGGTCCCAGAAGGTCCCAGAAGATCCCAGAAGGTCCCAGAAGATCCCAGAAGGTCCCAGAAGGTCCCCAGAGCCCCCAGAAGATCCCGGAAGGTTTGAGAAGATCCCAAGAGGTCCCAGAAGGTCCCAAAAAGTCCCAGAAAGTCCTAAAAGGTCCCAGAAAGTTCTGGAAGGTTCCAGAAGATCCAAAAAAGGTCCCAGAAGGTTCCAAAAGGTCCCAAAAGGTCCCCAGAAAGTTCTGGAAGGTTCCAGAAGGCCCCAGAGGATCCTCAGAGCCCCAAGAAGGTTTGAGAAGGTTCGAGAAGATCCCAAGAGGTCCCAGAAGGTTTCAGAAGGTCCCAAAAGGTCCCAGAAGGTCCCCAGAAGATCCTGAAAGGTCCCAGAAGCTTCTGGAAGGTTCCAGAAGGCCCCAGAGCCCCAAGAAGATCCCAGAAGGTCTGAAAAGGCCCCGGGAGGTCCCAGAAGATCTCAGAAGGTCCCAGAAAGTTCTGGAAGGTTCAAGAAGATCCCAGAAGGCCCCAGAAGGTCTTAGAAGGTTCCAGAAGATCCCAAGAGGTCCCAGAAGGTTTCAGAAGATCCCAGAAGGTCCCAGAAGGTCCCCAGAGCCCCCAGAAGATCCCGGAAGGTTCGAGAAGATCCCAAGAGGTCCCAGAAGGCCCCAGAAAGTTCTGGAAGGTTCCAGAAGGTCCCAGAGGATCCCCAGAGCCCCAAGAAGGTCCCGGAAGGTTCAAGAAGATCCCAAGAGGTCCCAAGAGGTCCCAGAACGTTCTAGAAGGTCTAAAAAGGTCCCAGAAGGTCCCCAGAAGATCCCAGAAAGTTCTGGAAGGTTCCAGAAGGCCCCAGAGGATCCCCAGAGCCCCCAGAAGGTCCCGGAAGGTTCGAGAAGATCCCAAGAGGTCCCAGAAGGTCCCAAAAAGTCCCAGAAAGTCCTAAAAGGTCCCAGAAAGTTCTGGAAGGTTCCAGAAGATCCAAAAAAGGTCCCAGAAGGTTCCAGAAGGTCCCAAAAGGTCCCCAGAAAGTTCTGGAAGGTTCCAGAAGGCCCCAGAGGATCCCCAGAGCCCCAAGAAGGTTTGAGAAGGTTCGAGAAGATCCCAAGAGGTCCCAGAAGGTTTCAGAAGGTCCCAAAAGGTCCCAGAAGGTTCTGGAAGGTTTCAGAAGGCCCCAGAGCCCCAAGAAGATCCCAGAAGGTCTGAAAAGGCCCCGGAAGGTCCCAAGAGGTCCCAGAAAGTTCTGGAAGGTTCAAGAAGATCCCAGAAGGCCCCAGAAGGTCGTAGAAGGTTCCAGAAGATCCCAAGAGGTCCCAGAAGGTCCCAGAAGATCCCAGAAGGTCACCAGAGCCCCAAGAAGGTCTCGGAAGGTTCAAGAAGATCCCAAGAGGTCCCAGAAGGCCCCAGAAGATCCCAGAAGGTTCCAGAAGCTTCTGGAAGGTTCCAGAAGGCCCCAGAGCCCCAAGAAGATCCCAGAAGGTCTGAAAAGGCCCCGGAAGGTCCCAGAAGATCTCAGAAGGTCCCAGAAAGTTCTGGAAGGTTCAAGAAGATCCCAGAAGGCCCCAGAAGGTCCCAGAAGGTCCCAGAAGGTCCCAGAAGGTCCCAGAAGGTCCCCAGAGCCCCAAGAAGGTCCCGGAAGGTTCGAGAAGATCCCAAGAGGTCCCAGAAGGTTTCAGAAGGTCCCGGAAGGTCCCAGAAGGTTCTGGAAGGTTCCAGAAGGCCCCAGAGCCCCAAGAAGATCCCAGAAGGTCTGAAAAGGCCCCGGGAGGTCCCAGAAGGCCCCAGAAGATCCCAGAAGGTTCCAGAAGGTCCGGAAAAGTTCCGGAAGGTTCTGGAAGGTTCCAGAAGATCCCAAAGGGTCCCCAGAGCCCCCAGAAGATCCCAGAAGGTTCAAGAAGATCCCAAGAGGTCCCAGAAGGTCCCAGAAGATCCCAGAAGGTTCCAGAAGATCCGGAAAAGTTCCGGAAGGACCCGGAAGGTTCTGGAAGGTTCCAGAAGATCCCAAAGGGTCCCCAGAGCCCCCAGAAGATCCCAGAAGGTTCGAGAAGATCCCAAGAGGTCCCACAAGGTCCAAGAAGGCCCCAGAAGATCCCAGAAGGTTCCAGAAGGTCTGAAAAGGCCCCAGAAGATCCCAGAAGGTTCCAGAAGGTCGGAAGGTCGGAAGGTTCGGAAGGGTCCTCGAGGTTGTCACCCCTTTGGAAGGGGTAAGTGTTGCCGCTGGGCAGCGAGAGCAGCGCCGTCAGGCGGTCGGGAGGAGCCCGGCCCCAGCTCCCCCAGGCCCGGCTGGTACCCGGGCTCCAGCGGCGACTCGAGAACACCCAGTGCGGGACCTGGGGACAGCAGGGGACAACGGGGGACAGGGGACAATGGGGATGATGGGGACGATGGGGATGGGGGACAATGGGGACAGGGGGACAATGGGGGGTGGGGACAATGGGGGGATGGGACAATGGGGACAATGGGGACAATGGGGATGGGGGGACAGGGGGGGATGGGGGGGATGGGGACAATGGGACAATGGGGGAAGGGGGACAATGGGGGGACAAGGGGGATGGGGGGGACAATGGGGGGGATGGGGAGGACAATGGGGACAGGGGGACAATGGGGGGGGTGGGGACAATGGGACAATGGGGACAATGGGGGGACATGGGGACAATGGGGACAATGGGGGGGTGGGGACATGGGGGGGATGGAGGGGATGGGGGGACAATGGAGGGGATGGGGACAATGGGGACAGGGATGGGGGGGACAGGGGGACAATGGGGACAATGGGACAATGGGGATGATGGGGGGACAATGGGAGGGTGGGGACAATGGGGGGGGTGGGGACAACGGGGGGGATGGGGGGGATGGGGACAATGGGACAATGGGGACAGGGGGACAATGGGGGGACATGGGGGGACAAGGGGGATGGGGGGGACAATGGGGACGATGGGGGGACAGGGGGGTGGGGACAATGGGGGGAATGGGATGATGGGGACAGGGGGACAATGGGGGGAGGGGGACAAGGGCGGGTGGGGACAGGGGGGATGGGACAAGGGGACAATGGGGACAATGGGGATGATGGGGGGACAATGGGAGGGTGGGGACACTGGGGGGGATGGGGACATGGGGATGGGGGACAAGGGGGGGATGGGGACAATGGGATGATGGGGACAATGGGGAGAGGGGGACAATGGGGGGACAAGGGGGGGGATGGGGGGATGGGGAGGACAATGGGGACAGGGGGACAATGGGGGAAGGGGGACAATGGGGACAGGGGGATGGGGGGGACAGGGGGACAATGGGTGGGACAATGGGGATGGGGGGACAGGGGGGTGGGGACAATGGGGGGGAGGGACAATGGGGACAATGGGGGTGGGGAGAATGGGGACAGGGGGGACAATGGGGAAGGGGGACAATGGGGACAGGGGGACATGGGGGGGGGTGGGGACATGGGGGAAGGGGGACATGGGGGGGATGGGGACATGGGGGGGGACAGGGGGACATTGAGGGGACACCACCAGGAGGACACAACCCCCCCGATGTCCCCATTGTCCCCAAATCCCCCAGAATGTCCCCAAAATGCCCCAATTTCCCCCAAAACGTCCCCAACACCCCCAAATCCCCAAATGTCCCCAAAATGCCCAAATTTCCCCCAAATGTCCCCACCCCCCCCAAATGTCCCCAACCCCCCCGATGTCCCCAACCCCCCCGATGTCCCCATTGTCCCCAAATCCCCCAAAATGCCCCAAAATCCCCCAATTTCCCCCAAAACGTCCCCAACGCCCCAAAATCCCCAAATGTCCCCAAAATGCCCGGATTTCCCCCAAACGTCCCCACCCCCCCCGATGTCCCCACCCCCTCCGGTGTCCCCCCCGCTGTCCCCTCCCCCACCTTTGAAGAAGACGAACTTCCCGTCCCTCCTCTCGTAGGCGGCGTCGATGCTCGGGGGGAGCCCGGCCCAGAAGAGCCCAATGGGCAGGGGGTGCCCGGGCAGAACCCGACCCTCACGGACCCGCCAGAACCAGCGCTCCTGGGACACGTGGGTCAGAACCAGAACCACGCCCACCGAACCCAATGGAACCACCCGGAACCCAACGGAACCCAACAGAACCCAATGGAACCCAACGGAACCCAAGAGAACCCAACAGAGCCCAATGGAACCCAACGGAACTCAACGGAACCCAACGGAACCCAACAGAACCCAACGGAACCCAATGGAACCCAACGGAACCCAACAGAACCCAATGGAACTCAACGGAACTCAACAGAACCCAATGGAGCCCAACGGAACCCAAGGGAACCCAACAGAGCCCAAGAGAACCCAACAGAACCACCCAGAACCCAACAGAACCCAATAGAGCCCAAAAGAACCCAACAGAACCCCATAGAACCCAATAGAACCCAACAGAGCCCAATGGAACCCAACAGAACCCAACGGAACTCAACAGAACCCAACAGAGCCCAGTAGAACCCAAGGGAACCCAATAGAACCCAACAGAACCACCAAGAACCCAAGGAAACCCAATGGAACTCAACGGAACCCAACAGAACCTCCCAGAACCACCAAGAACCAAACAGAACCACCAAGAACCCAACAGAACCCAACGGAACCCAATGGAACTCAACGGAACTCAACAGAACCCAATGGAGCCCAACGGAACCCAACGGAACCCAACAGAACCCAACAGAACTCAACAGAACCACCCCAGAACCCAACACAAAACCTCCAGGACCACCCCCAGAACCTCCAGAACCCAACAGAACCCAACGGAACTCAACAGAACCCAACAGAGCCCAACAGAACCCAAGGGAACCCAATGGAACCCAACAGAACCACCAAGAACCCAACAGAACCCAACAGAACCACCCCAGAACCCAACACAAAACCTCCAGGACCACCCCCAGAACCTCCAGAACCCAACAGAACCCAACAGAACCCAAGAGAACCCAACAGAACCACCTTGAAGACGAACATCTCCCCGCGCAGCATGGCGATGGTGTCGAAGTTCCCGTCGCAGATCCGGGGCCCGTAGGGAGGTCCCGGGGGCTGGTTTGGGTCCTGGGTGGTTCCGGGTGGTACCGGGGGCCAACTGGGACCTGGACCTGACCCTGGGCGGAGAGAACCAGAGGGGTTTGGACCTCCCAGGGAGGTTCTGGATGGGTTTGGGGAGGTTCTAGAAGGTTCTGGGAGGTTCTGGAAGGGTTTGGACCTCTTGGAGAGGTTCTGGAAGGGTTCTAGAAGCTTCTAGAAGGTTCTGGGGGGTTCTAGAGGGCTTGAGGAGGTTCTAGGAGGGCTCTAGAAGGTTCTGAATGGTTCTGGGAGGGTTTGGACCTCCCAGGGAGGTTCTGGAAGGTTCTAAGAGGTTCTGGAAGGGTTTGGGACTTCTGGGGAGGTTCTGGGAGGGTTCTGGAAGGGCTTGGACCTCTTGGAGAGGTTCTGGATGGGTTTGGGTTTCTGGGGGAGGTTCTGGAAGGTTCCTGAAGGGTTCTAGGAGGTTCTGGGAGGGTTCTAGAAGGTTCTGGAAGGGTTTGGACCTCTTGGGGAGGTTCTGGAGTTTTGGGGGAGGTTCTGGGAGGGTTCTAGAGGCTTCTTGGAGGTTCTGGGAGGTTCTAGAGGGCGCGAGGAGGTTCTGGGAAGGTTCTAGAAGCCTCCAGAAGGTTCTAGGTGGCCCTACAAGGTTCTAGGTGGCTCTAGAAGGTCCAGGGAGGTTCTGGAAGGTTCTGGGAGGTTCTGGAAGGGTTTGGGGGTTTCTAGAAGGTTCTAGATGGCTCTACAAGGTTCTAGGTGGCTCTACAAGGTCCAGGGAGGTTCTGGAGGGTTCTAGGTGGTTCTACAAGGTTCTAGGTGGCACTAGAAGGTTCTAGATGACTCTAAAAGGTCCAGGGAGGTTCTGGGGGGTTCTGGGGGGTTCTGGAAGGTTCTGTGCCCACCGTAGAGCTGCTGGATGCCGCGCCGGTCGTCGTCGGGCAGCTGGAAGCCCTGGGTGTCCATCCATTGGTAGAAGGGCGCCATGATGGCCGAGGGGTCGCTGGAATGTTCCAGGCCCAGGGCGTGGCCCAGCTCGTGCACGGCCACCAGGAAGAGGTCGTTCCCTAAGGGGGAGGGGACAAGATGGCCGCCGAGAAGCCCACACGACGCCGGGAGCCAATCGGGGAGGAGCCAGAAGACCCCGTGGCCAACGAAGAGCCAATGAGGGTCTTCCAATGGGTCCTTGAGGTCTTCTTGGACCTCCTTGACCCAACCAGGGGCTTCCAAAAGGGTCTTGGAGGTCGCCATGGCCAACCAAGACCCAACGAGGTCCTTCAAGAAGGTTCCAGAAGACCCCAATGGCCAACCAAGACCCAACGAGGTTCTTCCAATGGTTCCTTGAGGTCTTTATGGACCTCCTTGACCCAACGAGGTCTTCAAGAAGGCTCCAGAAGACCCCAATGGCCAACCAAGACCCAATGAGGTCTTTCCAATGGGTCCTTGAGGTCTTCTTGGACCTTCTTGACCCAACAAGGGTCTTCAAGAAGGCTCCAGAAGACCCCAATGGCCAACCAAGACCCAATGAGGTTCTTCCAATTCTTCCTCAAGGTCTTTATGGACCTCCTTGACCCAACGAGGTCTTCAAGAAGGCTCCAGAAGACCCCAATGGCCAACCAAGACCCAATGAGGTTCTTCCAATTCTTCCTCAAGGTCTTTATGGACCTTCTTGACCCAACAAGGTCTTCAAGAAGGCTCCAGAAGACCCCAATGGCCAACCAAGACCCAATGAGGTCTTTCCATTGGTTCCTCAAGGTCTTTATGGACCTTCTTGACCCAACAAGGGTCTTCAAGAAGGTTCCAGAAGACCCCAATGGCCAACCAAGACCCAATGAGGTCTTTCCAATGGTTCCTCAAGGTCTTTATGGACCTTGTTGACCCAATGAGGTTCCTCCAATTCTTCCTCAAGGTCTTTAAGGACCTTCTTGACCCAACAAGGTCTTCAAGAAGGTTCCAGAAGACCCCCATGGCCAACCAAGACCCAACGAGGTTCTTCCAATGGTTCCTCGAGGTCTTTATGGACCTCCTTGACCCAACCAGGGTCTTCAAGAAGGCTCCAGAAGACCCCAATGGCCAACCAAGACCCAATGAGGTTCTTCCAATTCTTCCTCAAGGTCTTTATGGACCTCATTGACCCAACGAGGTCTTCAAGAAGGCTCCAGAAGACCCAATAGGCAACTAAGATCCAACAAGGTCTTTCCAATGGGTCCTTGAGGTCTTCATGGACCTCCTTGACCCAACGAGGTCCTTCAAGAAGACCCCAGAAGACCCCAAGCCCCTTTCTTGACCCAACTCTCTCCTCCCATTGGTTCCTCAAGGTCTTTAAGGACCTCCTTGACCCATCGAGGTCTTCAAGAAGGCTCCAGAAGACCCCCATGGCCAACCAAGACCCAACGAGGTTCTTCCAATGGTTCCTTGAGGTCTTTATGGACCTCCTTGACCCAATGAGGTTCTTCCAATGGTTCCTCGAGGTCTTTATGGACCTCCTTGACCCAACCAGGGTCTTCAAGAAGGCTCCAGAAGACCCCAATGGCCAACCAAGACCCAACGAGGTTCTTCCAATGGTTCCTCAAGGTCTTTATGGACCTCCTTGACCCAACGAGGTCTTCAAGAAGGTTCCAGAAGACCCCAATGGCCAACGAAGACCCAACAGGGTTCTTCCAATGGTTCTTCAAGATCTTTATGGACCTCGTTGACCCAATGAGGTTCTTCCAATGGGTCCTTGAGGTCTTCTTGGACCTTCTTGACCCAACGAGGTCCTTCAAGAAGGCTCCAGAAGACCCCCATGGCCAACCAAGACCCAATGAGGTCTTTCCAATGGTTCCTCAAGGTCTTTATGGACCTCGTTGACCCAATGAGGTTCTTCCAATGGGTCCTTGAGGTCTTCTTGGACCTCCTTGACCCAACAAGGGTCTTCAAGAAGGCTCCAGAAGACCCAATAGGCAACCAAGATCCAACAAGGTCTTTCCAATGGGTCCTTGAGGTCTTCTTGGACCTTCTTGACCCAACGAGGTCCTTCAAGAAGACCCCAGAAGACCCCAAGCCCCTTTCTTGACCCAACTCTCTCCTCCCATTGGTTCCTCAAGGTCTTTAAGGACCTCCTTGACCCATCGAGGTCTTCAAGAGGGATCCAGAAGACCCCAATGGCCAACCAACACCCAATGAGGTTCTTCCAATGAGTCCTCGAGGTCTTTATGGACCTCCTTGACCCATCGAGGTCTTCAAGAAGGCTCCAGAAGACCCCCATGGCCAACCAAGACCCAATGAGGTCTTTCCAATGGTTCCTCAAGGTCTTTATGGACCTCGTTGACCCAATGAGGTTCTTCCAATGGGTCCTTGAGGTCTTTATGGACCTCCTTGACCCAATGAGGTTCTTCCAATGGGTCCTTGAGGTCTTCTTGGACCTCCTTGACCCAACGAGGTCTTCAAGAAGGCTCCAGAAGACCCCAATGGCCAACCAAGACCCAATGAGGTTCTTCCAATTCTTCCTCAAGGTCTTTATGGACCTCCTTGACCCAACGAGGTCTTCAAGAAGGCTCCAGAAGACCCAATAGGCAACCAAGATCCAACAAGGTCTTTCCAATGGGTCCTTGAGGTCTTCTTGGACTTTCTTGACCCAACAAGGGTCTTCAAGAAGGCTCCAGAAGACCCCATGGCCAATGAAGAGCCAATGAGGTTCTTCCAATGGGTCCTTGAGGTCTTTATGGACCTCCTTGACCCAACGAGGTCCTTCAAGAAGGCTCCAGAAGACCCCAGTGGCCAACCAAGACCCAATGAGGTTCTTCCAATTCTTCCTCAAGGTCTTTATGGACCTTCTTGACCCAACGAGGTCCTTCAAGAAGACCCCAGAAGACCCCAAGCCCCTTTCTTGACCCAACTCTCTCCTCCCATTGGTTCCTCAAGGTCTTCATGGACCTTCTTGACCCAACGAGGTCCTTCAAGAAGACCCCAGAAGACCCCAAGCCCCTTTCTTGACCCAACTCTCTCCTCCCAATGGTTCCTCGAGGTCTTTATGGACCCCCAGCCCCCTCCCCCCTCTTCCACCCGGGTCGGAACCGCCCCCCCCTCACCGCTGAGGTCGTCGTTGCGGTCGGTCCAAGGTTCGGCGGCGTCGAAGTGGGTGTCGCCCCCGATGTGCGGGCCCGGGAAGTAGGCGTGGGCCAAGAACCCGCCCTCTCCATCGAAGGGGGTGGAGTCTCCATGGAAACCCTCGGCGAAGAAGATCATGATGTCTGCTTGGGGAACCTTCCCGGCCCGGATCTCCCCGTACGGAACCTCCCGGAACCTCAACGGAACCGCCGCGGCCCAAACGCCGAAGGCTCTGCGGATGGCCCCGAAGGTCCCTTCCTCCCCCACCTTGGGGGTGAAGTTCTGGATGCTGAGGGACAAAAAAGAGCAGAAAAAACCCAAAAATGGGGTTTTGATGCTCCAGAACCTTCCTTGGGTCTTCTGAGGACCCAAAACCACCAAAAAATGCCCAGAAATGGACCCAAAATGGACCCAAAACCCAACGGTTCCTCCTCAGGTCTTCTGAAGGACCCAAAACCCATCAAAAATGCTCAAGATGGACCCAAAATGGACCCAAAACCCAACGGTTCCTCCCCAGATCTTCTGAAGGACCCAAAACCACCAAAAAATGCCAAGAAATGGACCCAAAATGGACCCAAAACCCAACGGTTCCTCCTCAGATCTTCTGAAGGACCCAAAACCCATCAAAAATGCTCAAGATGGACCCAAAATGGACCCAAAACCCAACGGTTCCTCCCCAGATCTTCTGAAGGACCCAAAACCACCAAAAAATGCCAAGAAATGGACCCAAAATGGACCCAAAACCCAACGGTTCCTCCCCAGATCTTCTGAAGGACCCAAAACCACCAAAAAATGTCAACAAATGGACCCAAAATGGACCCAAAACCCAACGGTTCCTCCCCAGATCTTCTGAGGGACCCAAAACCCATCAAAAATGCAACAAATGGACCCAAAACCCAACGGTTCCACCCCAGATCTTCTAAAGGACCCAAAACCACCAAAAAATGCTCAAGATGGACCCAAAATGGACCCAAAACCCAACGGTTCCTCCCCAAAAGTTCTCCTGATGGACCCAAGAACCTCTCCAGGTCTTCTGATGGACCCAAAACCCCCCAGGACTGCTCCAGATGACCCCAAAACCCAACGGTTCCTCCCCAGATGTTCTCCTGATGGTTCTGGTGGCCCCAAAACCCAACGGTTCCCCCCCCCAAGATGTCCCCTGGAGGTCCCCAACCCGTTGTCCCCTCACCAGTAGGTGACCTCCTCCTGCTCCCACTTCATGCCCTGGATGGCGAATCGCCGGCGCCGCACTTGGGCCTTCAGCTCCGCCCCGAACTTGTCGGGGACCCCGCAGCGGGGCCTCCTCATGGCCCTGTGGGGTGGGGGAAGGGAGGAGAAGGTCAAAGGGGGGGACAGGGGAACCCCCAGAATCCTCCTGGGGGGATGGGAAGAACCAGAAACCCAACCAAACCCAAAGAACCCAACGGGCCCCGGAGGCCGGCGGCGCCGCCGAAGAGTTTTGGGGGTTCCTCAAGGTTCTCCAAAGGGTTTTGGGGGTTCCTCAAGGTTCTCCAAAGAATTTTGGGGGTTCCTCAAGGTCCCTCAAAGGGTTTTGGGGGTTCCTCAAGGTTCTCCAAAGGGTTTTGGGGGTTCCTTAAGGTCCCTCAAAGGGTTTTGGGGGTTCCTCAGGGTCTTCCAAAGAGTTTTGGGGGTTCCTTGGGGTTCTCCAAAGGGTTTTGAAGGTTCCTCAAGGTTCTCCAAAGGGGTTTGGGGGTTCCTTGGGGTCCTCCAAAGGGTTTTGGGGGTTCCTTGGGGTTCTCCAAAGACTTTTGAAGGTTCCTCAAGGTCCCTCAAAGGGTTTTGGGGGTTCCTCGGGGTCTTCCAAAGGGTTTTGGGGGTTCCTCAAGGTTCTCCAAAGGGTTTTGGGGGTTCCTTGGGGTCTTCCAAAGGGTTTTGGGGGTTCCTCGAGGTTCTCCAAAGGGTTTTGGGGGTTCCTCAAGGTTCTCCAAAGGGTTTTGGGGGTTCCTTGGGGTCCTCCAAAGGGTTTTGGGGGTTCCTCGGGGTTCTCCAAAGGGTTTTGGGGGTTCCTTGGGGTCCCACAAAGGGTTTGGGGGTTCCTCAAGGTTCTCCAAAGGGTTTTGGGGGTTCCTTGGGGTTCTCCAAAGGGTTTTGGGGGTTCCTTGGGGTTCTCCAAAGGGTTTTGGGGGTTCCTCAAGGTTCTCCAAAGGGTTTTGGGGGTTCCTCAGGGTCTTCCAAAGGGTTTTGGGGGTTCCTTGGGGTTCTCCAAAGGGTTTTGGGGGTTCCTCAAAGGGTTTTGGGGGTTCCTTGGGGTCCCCCAAAGGGTTTTGGGGGTTCCTCAAGGTTCTCCAAAGGGGTTTGGAGGTTCCTGAAGGTCCCTCAAAGGGTTTTGGGGGTTCCTCAAGGTTCTCCAAAGGGGTTTGGGGGTTCCTTGGGGTCTTCCAAAGGGTTTTGGGGGTTCCTCAAGGTCCCTCAAAGGGTTTTGGGGGTTCCTTGGGGTCCTCCAAAGGGTTTTGGGGGTTCCTCGGGGTCCTCCAAAGGGTTTTGGGGGTTCCTGAAGGTCCCTCAAAGGGTTTTGGGGGTTCCTCAAGGTCCCTCAAAGGGTTTGGGGGTTCCTGAAGGTTCTCCAAAGGGTTTTGGGGGTTCCTCGGGGTCCTCCAAAGGGTTTTGGGGGTTCCTTGGGGTTCTCCAAAGGGTTTTGGGGGTTCCTTGGGGTCCTCCAAAGGGTTTTGGGGGTTCCTCAAGGTCCTCCAAAGGGTTTTGGGGGTTCCTTGGGGTTCTCCAAAGGGTTTTGGGGGTTCCTCAAAGGGTTTTGGGGGTTCCTTGGGGTCTTCCAAAGGGTTTTGGGGGTTCCTCAAGGTTCTCCAAAGGGTTTTGGGGGTTCCTTGGGGTCTTCCAAAGGGATTTGGGGGTTCCTCGGGGTTCTCCAAAGGGTTTTGGGGGTTCCTTGGGGTCTTCCAAAGGGTTTTGGGGGTTCCTGAAGGTCCCTCAAAGGGTTTTGGGGGTTCCTCAAGGTTCTCCAAAGGGTTTTGGGGGTTCCTCAAGGTCCCTCAAAGGGTTTTGGGGGTTCCTCGAGGTCCTCCAAAGGGTTTTGGGGGTTCCTTGGGGTCCTCCAAAGGGTTTTGGGGGTTCCTGAAGGTCCCTCAAAGGGTTTTGGGGGTTCCTCAAGGTTCTCCAAAGGGTTTTGGGGGTTCCTTGGGGTCTTCCAAAGGGTTTTGAAGGTTTCTCAAGGTTCTCCAAAGGGTTTTGGGAGTTCCTTGGGGTCTTCCAAAGGGTTTTGGGGGTTCCTCAAGGTTCTCCAAAGGGTTTTGGGAGTTCCTCAGGGTCCTCCAAAGAGTTTTGGGGGTTCCTCAAGGTCCCTCAAAGGGTTTTGGGGGTTCCTCAAGGCTGTCCAAAGACTTCTGGGGGTTCCTCAAGGTCTCCCAAAGGGTTTTGGGGGTTCCTTGAGGTTCTCCAAAGGGTTTTGGGGGTTCCTCAAGGTTCTCCAAAGAATTTTGGGGGTTCCTCAAGGTTCTCCAAAGGGTTTTAGGGGTTTCTCAAGGTTCTCCAAAGGGTTTTGGGGGTTCCTCAAGGTTCTCCAAAGGGTTTTGGGGGTTCCTCAAGGTTCTCCAAAGGGTTTTGGGGGTTCCTCAAGGTCCCTCAAAGGGTTTTGGGGGTTCCTCAAGGTCCCTCAAAGGGTTTTGGGGGTTCCTTGGGGTCCCACAAAGGGTTTTGGGGGTTCCTCAAGGTCCCTCAAAGGGGTTTGGGGGTTCCTCGGGGTTCTCCAAAGGGTTTTGGGGGTTCCTCGAGGTCTTCCAAAGGGTTTTGGGGGTTCCTCGAGGTCCCTCAAAGGGTTTTGGGGGTTCCTTGAGGTTCTCCAAAGGGTTTTGGGGGTTCCTCAAGGTTCTCCAAAGAATTTTGGGGGTTCCTCAAGGTTCTCCAAAGGGTTTTAGGGGTTTCTCAAGGTTCTCCAAAGACTTTTGAAGGTTCCTTGGGGTCCTCCAAAGGGTTTTGGGGTTCCTCAAGGTCCTCCAAAGACTTTTGGGGGTTCCTCAAGGTCCTCCAAAGAGTTTTGAAGGTTCCTTGAGGTCCCCCAAAGACTTTTGATGATTCTTTGAGGTTCTCCAAAGACTTTTAAAGACTTTTTGGGGTCCCTCAAAGGGTTTTGGGGGTTCCTCAAGGTTCTCCAAAGGGTTTTGGGGGTTCCTTGGGGTCCTCCAAAGACTTTTGAAGACTTTTTGAGGTTCTCCAAAGACTTCTGAAGGTTCCTTGAGGTCCTCCAAAGACTTTTGGGGGTTCCTTGAGGTTCTCCAAAGGGTTTTGGGGGTTCCTTGAGTTCTTCCAAAGACTTTTGGGGGTTCCTTGGGGTCCTCCAAAGGGTTTTGGAGACTCTTTGAGGTCTTCCAAAGACTTCTGAAGGTTCCTTGGGGTCCTCCAAAGACTTTTGGGGGTTCCTTGAGGTTCTCCAAAGGGTTTTGGGGGTTCCTTGAGGTTCTCCAAAGGGTTTTGGGGGTTCCTTGAGTTCTTCCAAAGACTTCTGAAGGTTCCTTGGGGTCCTCCAAAGACTTCTGGGGGTTCCTCAAGGTCTCCCAAAGGGTTTTGGGGGGTTCCTCAAGATCCCCCCAAGACTTCTGAGGCCTTCTTGGGTTCCTCCCACCCCTCCTGACGCCCCCTCGCTGCCCCCCACGTCCCCCCCCAACCTACCTGAGGGTCTCCGGGTCGGCCTTGCCGGTGACCTCCAGCCCGTAGAACCTCTGCATGGCGGCCAACGCGGCCGAGAGGGATTGGGCAGAGCGCTGGGGATGGGCACGGAGGTCCCCGGGGGGGAGGTACCCGTACTGCTGCAGCCAGGCCTGGCAAAGGGGGGGGACAGGACACGGACCTGCCTCAGTTTCCCCGCGTACTGCCTCGGTTTCCCCTCGCCGTGCCTCAGTTTCCCCGTTTCTGCCTCAGTTTCCCCGTTTTCTCCCCCAATTTTCCTGATTTCTGCCTCAGTTTCCCCATTTTGTGCCTCAGTTTCCCTGTTTTCTGCCTCAGTTTCCCCATTTTCTGCCTCAGTTTCCCCATTTCGTGCCTCAGTTTCCCCTTTTCTCCCCCTTTTTCCCCCATTTCTGCCTCAGTTTCCCCTCCCTGTGCCTCAGTTTCCCCATTTCGCCCTGAATTTCCCCTTTTCTGCCTCAGTTTCCCCCTTTGTGCCTCAGTTTCCCCCTTTTTGCCTCAGTTCCCCCTTTTCTCCCCCAATTTACCCATTTTCTGCCTCAGTTTCCCCTTTTCTCCTCAAACTTCCCCTTTTCCCCCCCAAATTTCCCCATTTTTACCTCAGTTTCCCCTCCCCGTGCCTCAGTTTCCCCTTTTTCCCTCCTTTTCCCCCCGTTTTTACCTCAGTTTCCCCATTTTTACCTCGATTTCCCCCTTTTTTACCTCAGTCGTGCCTCAGTTTCCCCATTTCCCCCCAAATTTCCCCCCTTTGTGCCTCAGTTTCCCCAATTTCCCCCCTTTTTACCTCAGTTTCCCCGTTTCCCGCCCTTTTTACCTCAGGTTTTCTCCTTTCTGCCTCAGTTTCCCCTTTTTTCCCCCAAATTTCCCCATTTTTCCCCCATTTTTACCTCAGTTTCCCCATTTTTACCTCAGTTTCCCCCATTTTTACCTCAGTTTTCCCATTTTCTCCCCTTTTCCCCCCATCTTTACCTCAGTTTCCCCTCCCTGTGCCTCAGTTTACCCATTTTCCCCCCAAACTCCCCATTTTTACCTCAGTTTCCCCATTTTTACCTCAATTTCCCCCATTTTTACCTCAGGTTTTCTCCTTTCTGCCTCAGTTTCCCCATTTCCCCCCAGATTTCCCCGTTTCCCCCCTTTTCCCCCCATTTTTACCTCAGTTTCCCCTCCCCGTGCCTCAGTTTCCTCTTTTTTACCTCATTTTCCCCCATTTTTACCTCAGGTTTTCCTCTTTTTCCCCCAAACTCCCCATTTTCACCTCAGTTTTCCCATTTTCCCCCTTTTTCCCCCCATTTTTCCCTCCTTTTCCCCTCACCCGTGCCTCAGTTTCCCCTTTTTTCCCCCAAATTACCCCACTTCCCCCCATTTTTACCTCAGTTTCCCCTCCCTGTGCCTCAGTTTCCCCTTTTTTACCTCAATTTCCCCCATTTTTACCTCAGTTTCCCCCATTTTTACCTCAGTTTTCCCATTTTCCCCCCTTTTCCCCCCATTTTTACCTCAGTTTCCCCTCCCTGTGCCTCAGTTTCCCCTTTTTTACCTCAATTTCCCCCATTTTTACCTCAGTTTTCCCATTTTCCCCCCTTTTCCCCCCATTTTTACCTCAGTTTCCCCTCCCTGTGCCTCAGTTTCCCCTTTTTACCTCAATTTCCCCCATTTTTACCTCAGTTTTCCCATTTTCCCCCCTTTTCCCCCCATTTTTACCTCAGTTTCCCCTCCCCGTGCCTCAGTTTCCCCATTTCCCCCCAATTTCCCCATTTTTACCTCAATTTCCCCCATTTTCACCTCAGTTTTCCCATTTTTCCCTTTTCCCCCCCATTTTTCCCTCCTTTTCCCCTCCCCGTGCCTCAGTTTCCCCATTTTTCCCCAATTCCCCCCATTTTCACCTCAGTTTTCCTCTTTTTCCCCCTCTTTCCCCCATTTTTACCTCAATTTCCCCCATTTTTACCTCAGGTTTTCTCCTTTCTGCCTCAGTTTCCCCTTTTTTCCCCCAAATTTCCCCATTTTCCCCCATTTTTACCTCAGTTTCCCCTCCCCGTGCCTCAGTTTCCCCATTTCTCCCCATTTTTCCCCCATTTTTACCTCAATTCCCCCCATTTTCACCTCACTTTTCCCATTTTCCCCCTTTTTTCCCCCATTTTCACCTCAGGTTTTCCCCATTTTCCCCCAAACTCCCCATTTTTACCTCAGTTTCCCCATTTTCCCCCCTTTTCCCCCCATTTTTACCTCAGTTTCCCCTTTTTTACCTCAATTCCCCCCATTTTTACCTCAGTTTTCCCATTTTCCCCCTTTTTTCCCCCATTTTCACCTCAGTTTCCCCCCAAACTCCCCATTTTTCACCTCAGTTTTCCCATTTTCCCCCTTTTTTCCCCCATTTTTACCTCAGGTTTTCCCCATTTTCCCCCAAACTCCCCATTTTTCACCTCACTTTTCCCATTTTCCCCCTTTTTTCCCCCATTTCCCCTCCCCCCTCCCATTTTTGGCTTTTTTTCCCCATTTTTTCCCTTTCACCCCAAAACCCCGAGGGGGGTGAGGGGGGGGGGGGAGGGGCAGCGCTGCCGCCTTCGCTTTTGGGTGGAAAAACAGCGGAAAAGGGCAAAAAAACCCAAAACCACCAAAACGGCCCCAAAAGTGCCAAAAAAAGGTTAAAAAGCAGAAAAACAAAAAAAGGGAATTTCGGGAATTCTGGGAAGGGGGGGGAGGGGCGGGAGACGTGGCGGGGGGGGGAGGGGAAGCCCCAAAACCGCCCCGATTGGGGCTTTTTGGGGGGGTTTCGGCGGTTTTGGGGAATTTCGGGGGTTTTGGCGTTTTTGGGGGTTTTTAGGGGGAGTTTTGGGGGGGTTTGGGGGGGTTTTGGGTTTTGGGGAGATTTGGGGTTTTTTGGGGTTTTTTGGGGGGGATTTTGGGGGAGTTTTGGGGGTTTTGGGGATTTTTGGGGTTTTGGGGAGATTTTGGGTTTTTTTGGGTTTTTTTGGGGGGTTTTGGGGGTTTTTGGGGGTTGTTTTTTGGTGAGGGTTTTGGGGAGATTTTGAGGGTTTTTGGGGGTGGAATTTTGGGGGAATTTGGGGTTTTTTCGGGGTTTTTTTTTGGGGTGGGAATTTTGGGGGATTTTGGGGTTTTTTGGGCATTTTGAGTTTTGGGGAGATTTGGGGGTTTTTCGAGGGGTTTTGGGGTCTTTTTATGGGGGGGGTGGGGGGTGGGGTCGTCACCTTGGGGCTGATTCATCCCTGAGTCAAGTTTTGGGGCATTTTGGGGCTTTTTTGGGGTTTTTGGGACATTTTGGGGTTTTTGGGTTAATTTTTGGGTATTTTGGGTTTTTTTGGGGTAATTTTGGGGATTTTTGGGTTTTTTTGGGGGGGTCCTCACCTGGGGGCTGAATCGTCCTGGGGAGGGGGGCTCAGGACTCCTCCTGGGTGTGGATTTTGGGTGAATTTTGGGGCTTTTTGGGTCTTTTAGGGAGGGGCTGATTTTTGGGTTAATTTTTGGGTATTTTGGGTTTTTTTGGGGTAATTTTGGGGGTTTTTGGGGTTTTTTGGGGGGGGTCCTCACCTGGGGGCTGAATCTTCCCATGGGGGGGGTCAGGACCCCTCCTGGGTGTGGATTTTGGTGATTTTGGGGTTTTGGGTTTTTTTGGGGTTTTGGGTTTGGTTTTTTTTCGGGGTTTTTGGATTTTTGGGGTGAATTCGGGGATTTTGGGGTCTTTGGGGTGGGGTGGGGTCCTCACCTCGGGGCTGAATCGTGGCTGGGGGGCGGCAGGGGGGGGCAGGACCCCCCCCCCCAGGCTCAGGAGCAGCAGCAGCCGCGGGGACATCGGCGGGCGGTGACGTCACGGGGCGGGGAGAGGGGGCGTGGTCATCGCCTGTGACGTCATCGAGAAAGGGCGTGGTCCCCTTTTGTCACGAGGATGAAGGGGGGGGAGGGGCGGGATGTGACGTCATCAAACCACACCCACCACCCCCTTAAGGGTTTTCCCGTAGAGGAAGGAAAAGGGGGGGGGGGTGATGACGTCACGGTGACGTCATAGGAGAGGGGGGGTGGGATGAGGGGATTGGGGGGGACTGGGAGGGACTGGGACATACTGGGAGGAACTGGGAGGGGATTGGGAGGGACTGGGAGGCACTAGGGGGCTACTGGGAGATACTGGGAGGGACTGGGAGGGAACTGGGAGTCACTGGGCCATACTGGGAGGCACTGGGAGGGCACTGGAAGGGCACTGGGGGCTACTGGGAGATACTGGGAGGAACTGGGAGGGACTGGGAGGCACTAGGGGGCTACTGGGAGGGACTGGGTGGGACTGGGAGGGTACTGGGGGGCTACTGGGACATACTGGGAGGAACTGGGAGGGACTGGGAGGCACTAGGGGGCTACTGGGAGGGACTGGGTGGGACTGGGAGGGTACTGGGGGGCTACTGGGACATACTGGGAGGCACTGGGAGGGCACTGGAAGGGCACTGGGGGGCTACTGGGACATACTGGGAGGAACTGGGAGGGAACTGGGAGATACTGGGAGGGAACTGGGAGTAACTGGGAGCAACTGGATCATACTGGGGGGGTACTGGGAGGGCACTTAGAGCAACTGGGAGTAACTGGGCCATACTGGGAGGCACTGGGAGGGCACTGGGAGGGCACTGGGCCATATTGGGAGGGAACTGGGCTGAACTGGGCTGTACTGGGAGTAACTGGGGAGACACGAGGCCATACTGGGAGAGCACTGAGAGCAACTGGGAGGCACTGGGAGGGTAATGGGAGGGTACTGGGAGGGCACTGGGAGTAACTGGGCCATACTGGGAGGCACTGGGAGCGCACTTAGAGCAACTGGGAGGCACTGGGAGTAACTGGGCCATATTGGGAGGACACTTTGAGTAACTGGGAGGGCACTGGGCCGTACTGGGAGTAACTGGGAGGGCACTGGGCTGAACTGGGCCATACTGCGAGGCACTCAGAGCAACTGGGAACAACTGGGCCAT
This sequence comes from Archilochus colubris, assembly GCA_023079485.1. NCBI lineage: Eukaryota > Metazoa > Chordata > Aves > Apodiformes > Trochilidae > Archilochus > Archilochus colubris. The sequence goes on from JALBCY010000090.1 coordinate 418,425, forward strand.
ACTGGGAGGACACTGGGAGGCACTGGGAAGTAACTGGGAGGGTAATGGGAGGACACTGGGAGTAACTGGGAGGCACTGGGAGGTAACCGGGAGGGTAATGGGAGGACACTGGGAGTAACTGGGAGCAACTGGGCCATACTGGGGGGGTACTGGGAGGGCACTTAGAGCAACTGGGAGGGAACTGGGAATGACCAGGCCATACTGGGAGGGGACTGGGAGTAACTGGGATTGGGAGGGACTGGGAGGGAACTGGGAAGGGATTGGGAAGGGATTGGAAGGGGACTGGGAGGGACTGGGAGGGGATTGGGAGGGACTGGGAGGGACTGGAATGAAATGGGAGAGCACTGGGATATACTGGGAGGGACTGGGATGAACTGGACCATACTGGGAGGGCACTGGGAGTAACTGGGAACAACTGGGCCATACTGGGAGGCACTGTGAGGGCACTTGGAGTAACTGGGAGGGAACTGGGAATGACCAGGCCATACTGGGAGGGCACTGGGAGTAACTGGGCCATACTGGGAGGGGACTGGGAGTAACTGGGATTAGGAGGGACTGGAAGGGACTGGGAGGGAACTGGGAGGGAACTGGGAAGGGATTGGGAAGGGATTGGAAGGGGATTGGGGGGGAACTGGGAGGGACTGGGGGGGCACTGGGAGGACACTGGGAGTAACTGGGAGCAACTGGGCCATACTGGGAGGCACTGGGAGGCACTGGGAGGCCACCAGGCCATACTGGGAGTGCACTGGGAGGCCACCAGGCCATACTGGGAGTGCACTGGGAGGACACTTTGAGAGCCTTTTCCATACTGGGAGTGCACTGGTCCATACTGGTCCATACTGGGCGGGTACCCTAGCATTAGCCCCGCCCCTTCCCCCACCCGGAAGTGACGTCACAGGACACGTGATCTCTGTCTCCTCCCCTCCCCCGGGGCCATTTTATTCCCCTCCCTTTTGCCCTCCCCACCTTTTTTTGGCCCCTCCCCCCTTTCCCCCTGCCCCTCCCCCACCCCCCGGGTTAATTGCTTTCGTCATTGATGACGTCATAGGCCTGACGTTTTCCAGCCAACCTGCAACGATATAAAGAGACTTCAACAACCTCTGGGATGGAGGGGGGGGGGGGGTGGTTTTTGGGGTGAAAAAAGAGGAAATTGGGGTTGAGGGAGAGACAAAAAGAACCAAAAAGGAGAAAAAAAAACCCAAAAAAAACCCGGGAAAAAAAAAACAACCAAAAAAGCCCCAAAATGACCCAAAAAAAAGGCGGGAAAAGGGAAAAGGGAGAGGGAAAGGGGGGGAGGGGGCGAAACGGAAGGGGGAGGGGCCAAGTGAGGACACGCCCACACACGCACACAACCCCTCCCACATGCCACGCCCCGACCCCGCCCCCTCCACCCCCCCACCAATCCAAGATGGCGTCCGGCGGTGGGCGGGTCCCTAATACGGGGAGTACCAGGAAGTGGCTCTGACCCGGCCCCTGTTGGCGGGAAAAGAGAAAGGGGGCGTGGTCAGGGGGGGAAGGGTGTGGTCGTGACGTCATGGTGCGCTGGGAGGCCACGCCCACTCGAGGGAAAGCCACGCCCACTCAAGGAAAGCCACGCCCACTCGGGGTTGGGTTTCGGGGAGACGCGACGCGGTTGGGAGAAACTCAACGGGGCCTCCCGAGGCCACGCCCTCCTCCTGGTGGCCACGCCCACTCTTCCAATGACCACGCCCACTCTTCCAAAGACCCCACCCACCTACCAGAGGCCACGCCCACTTTTAAAGCCCCTCCCACCCCATCTGTAGACCCCCAACGCGATTGGGCAAAACTCAACGCGTTGACGTTGAACCTCAACGGTCCCTCCCAAGACCACGCCCACTCTTCCAATGACCACACCCACTTTCCCTAAGACCCCTCCCACCTCCCAGAGGCCACGTCCACTCTTCCCAAAGACCACGCCCACTTCTTAGACCCCTTCACAAAGCCCCAACGCAATTGGGCGAACCTCAACGCGTTGACGTTGAACCTCAATGGTCCCTCCCAAGACCACGCCCACTCTTCCAATGACCACACCCACTCTAGAAGGCTCCACCCACCTCCTAGAGACCACGCCCACTCTTCCCAACGGCCACGCCCACTTTTAAAGCCCATCCGTAGACGCCCAACGGGATTGGGCGAAACTCAACGCGTTGACGTTGAACCTCAACGGCCCCTCCCAAGACCACGCCCACTCTCCCAATGACCACGCCCACCCTCCCTAGGCCACGCCCCTTCCCTTCCGGCCCCTCCCACCTGTAGCCCCGCCCCCTGGGCCTGCTGTATCCGCTGTAGAACCGGGCCCGGGCGGAACCGAACCCCCCGGCCCTGCCCCGGTACCGGGTCCTGGGGAAGCCTCGGTCGGTGGTGCTGATGCCGGGGCGGTTGGTGCGCTTGGGGATCACCTGATTAAGGCATTAATTAACCGGTTAATTAACTAATTAGGCTAATTAACTCATTAGAGGGTCGGGAGGGGTGGGGGAAGGGGCCTTGGTTTGTGGTGCTGATGCCAGGGCGCTTGGTGATCACCTCATTAAGTCATTAATTAACCAATTAATTAACTAATTAGAGGGTCAGGATCACCTGATTACGTTGCTAATTAACCAACTGATTAACTAATTAGGCTGGTTAACTAATTAGGGGGTTGGGAGGGGTGAGGGGAGGGACCTTGGTTGGTGGTGCTGGTGCCGGGGGGGTTGATGCGCTTGGGGATCACCTCATTAAGTCATTAATTAACCAATTAATTAACTAATTAGAGAGTCAGGATGACCTAATTACGTTGCTAATCAACCAACTGATTAACTAATTAGGCTGGTTAACTAATTAGGGGGATGGGAGGGGTGAGGGGAGGGACCTTGATCGGTGGCGCCGATGCCAGGGCGCTTGGGGATCACCTGATTAATCTGTTAATTAACTCATTAATTAACTAATTAGAGGGCCAGGATCACCTGATTACGTTGCTAATTAACCAACTGATTAACTAATTAGGCTAATTAACTAATTAGAGGGTTGGGAGGAGTGGGGGAAGGGGCCTTGGTCGGTGGCGCCGATGCCGTTGGTGCGCTTGGGAATCACCTGATGAAGTCGTTAATTAACCAATTAATTAACTAATTAGAGGGTCGGGGAAGGTGGGGGGAGGGGTGGAGAAGGTGGGCGGGGCAATGACGTCATCGTGTGAGGTCACACCTTGATCTGCCTCCCCCGGAAGAGCGACTCGTCCAGAGCCATCGACGTCCGGACCGACTCCTTGTCTGAGAACTCGATGTAGGCGAACCTGGGGTTAATTAAGAGGAGTTAATTAGCTAATTAGGTTATCAGACAATCAGATAATGCTTGTTTTAGTATCTTTGTTTGATCTCGTTTTGGTTTATTTGGGTTTATTTATGGTTTTAATTGTTTAATTTGGATGTAGGTGAAGCTGGAGGGAGGGGATTAAAGGTTAATTAAGCTAATTAGCAGTAATTAATAATGATTGATTGGCAATATGTCAGATTATTAATTAATAAGAATCAGATTAATAAAAAAGAACTTCGTTTGATTTAATTTTTTAATTTTAATTTAATTTTTAAAATTTAATTGGTTTAATTAATGACTCCCCTATTAATAATCATCATTAATTAGCAATGCACCATTAGACTAATTAATAAGGATCGGGTTAATAAAGATCAATAAAGATTAATTTGCATCTCACTTATTAAAATTTTTAAGATTTATTTAATTTTATTTTTAAAATTCTTTAATTTCAGTTTTTAAAATTCTTCATTTAATTAATTTAATAATTAAACATTTAATTAATTAAATCAAACGTTTAATAATTAAACATAAACACATTAAACATGTATTTAATTAACTGAACTTCATTTAATTCTTATTTAATCTCATTAAACTCAAACTTATTTAATTAAATTTAAATTTAAATTAAATTGCAGCTCCAGTTTAATCAACAGCCAGTAATTAATACTGATTAATTATCATTATTGCATTAATAAGCAAGCCTAATTACTTAAAACTTAATTAATAAGCAGATTTTAATAAGCTCCATTTAATTTCATTTGTTATTCTTTAAGTTTTCCAATCCAAACTTTTAAAATTCTTTTAATTGGCTTTTTTAATTAATCAGGTAATAAAAAAGTTCATTAAAAAAGGGTAAAATTATTAAAAAATTAGTTTAAAAATACTAATAATAAATTAAAAGATTTATTCCATAAATACTAAAAAAAAAACAATTAGAAAGTCATCAATTTAATAAGTTTAATAAGAAATTTCATTTAATTTTTAATTTAATTCATTTAATTAAATTTCATTTCATTTTTAATTAGTCTGGTTTAATTTAATTTCAATTTTGATTTAATCTACTATTTTAATTTTAATTTTTAAATTTTTCTAAATTTTATTATGTAACTTAAATTTTAATCTAAATTCCATTTTAATTTAATTAATTTAATTTTTCATGTAATTAAATTTTAATTTTTTTAAAATCTAGATTTCATTTTCATTAATTTAATTTTTAATTTAATTAATGAAATTATTTTTTAAGTTTTCTAATCCAAATTTTTAAAATTCTTTTAATTGGCTTTTTTAATTAATTAGAATTGAATTAAAATTAGAATTTAATTAATTAAAAACCCCCCAAAAAGAGTAAAATTATTAAAAAATTCGTTTAAAAATGCTAGTAATTAAATAATAAACTAATAAATAAAGATAAAAAAAGATAAAACTAATAAATCTATTTTCATTTAATTTTTAATTAGTCTGGTTTAATTTAATTTCAATTTTGATTTAATCTACTTTTTTAATTTTAATTTTTAAAATTTTTAAAATTTTATTATAGAATTTAAATTTTAATCTAAATTTAATTTTAATTTAATCAATTTAATTTTTAATTTAATTTAATTTTTAATTTAATTAATTTAATATTTAATTTAATGAATTTAATTTTTAATTTAATTAATTTAATGTTAATTTTTTTTTAAATCTAAATTGAATTTCAATTTTGAATTTGCACAGAACTTCATTTTCAATTTTCGAATTTTAATTTGGAGAATTTTCTCAAATCTCAAGTTTTGATTGAATTTAATTCAGGCCAATTTCATTTTTAGGCTTTTTAATTTTGTTAATGTTTCATTCTTGAATTTTAGTTTTAAATTTTAAATTTTTAATTTTAAAGTTTTAATTTTAAAGTTTTAATTTTAAAGTTTTAATTTTAAAGTTTTAATTTTAAAGTTTTAATTTTAAAGTTTTAATTTTGATTTTTAATTTTAAAGTTTTAATTTTTAAGTTTTAGTTTTAAATTTTTAATTTTAAATTTTTAATTTTAATATTTTAATTTTGATTTTTAATTTTAAAGTTTTAATTTTAAACTTTTAGTTTTAAATTTTTAATTTTAAATTTTTAATTTTAAATTTTAAATTTTTAATTTCAAATTTTTAATTTTAATATTTTAATTTTGATTTTTAATTTTAGTTTTAATTTTAAAGTTTTAAAGTTTTAATTTTAAATTTTTAATTTTAAATTCCAAATTTTAATTTCCAAATTTTAAATTCCAAATTTTAAATTCCAAATTTTAAATTCCAAATTTTAAATTCCAAATTCTAAAGTTAAATTTCTTTCAATTTCACTGAATTCAACTTCAATTCTAATTCCCTTGCATTTCAGCAGAGGTGGGCGGGGCTGGGTGGGGAAGGGGGCGTGGTCATGCTGCTGATGTCACCGATGACGTCACTGACCCCTTGGGGTGGCCGCTGTACTTGTCGCAGAGGATGGTGACGCGGTTGACGGAGCCGCAGCCGTGGAAGTGAGCCTCCAGCTCCTCGGCGGTCGCCCCATAATCCACCTGGGGGGAAGGGGGGAATTAGCATCGATTAGCATAAGGGACACGCCCCCGTGGACCCGGCCACGCCCACCCCCCACAGTTAAAATTTAAAAGTTAAATTAAAATTAAATTAAAAATTAGATTTAAACTTGAAATTTAAATTAAAAATAAGGTTAAAAACTAAAATTAAATTAAAATTAAATTGAAATTAAATTGAAATTAAATTGAAATTAAATTGAAATTAAATTAAAATTAAATTAAAATTTAGAATTAAAATTAAATCTAAAATTAAATTAAAATTAAAATTAAATTAAAATTAAATTAAAAATTAGGTTAAAAAGTAAAACTAAATAAAAAACTAAACTTAAAATTAAATTAGAATTAAATTAAAATTAAATTAAAATTAAATTAAAATTAAATTAAAATTAAAGTTTAGAATTAAAATTAAATCTAAAATTAAATTAAAATTAAAATTAAATTAAAATTAAATTAAAAATTAGGTTAAAAAGTAAAATTAAATAAAAATTAAATAAAAATTAAATTGAAATTAAATTGAAATTAAATTGAAATTAAAATTAAATAAAAATTAAATTAAAATTTAGAATTAAAATTAAATCTAAAATTAAATTAAAATTAAAATTAAATTAAAAATTAGGTTAAAAATTAGGTTAAAAAGTAAAATTAAATTTAAAACTAAATTTAAAATTAAATTAAAATTAAATTAAAATTAAATTAAAATTAAACTAAAATTTAGAATTAAAATTAAATCTAAAATTAAATTAAAATTAAAATTAAATTAAAATTAAATTAAAAATTAGGTTAAAAAGTAAAACTAAATAAAAAACTAAATTTAAAATTAAATTAAAATTAAATTAAAATTAAATTAAAATTAAATTAAAATTAAATAATTAAAATTTAGAATTAAAATTAAATCTAAAATTAAATTAAAATTAAAATTAAATTAAAATTAAATTAAAAATAAATTAAAAATAAATTAAAAATAAATTAAAATTTAGAATTAAAAATTAAATCTAAAATTAAAACTAAATTAAAAAGTAAATGAAAAACGAGATTAAAAATTAAAAACAAAATTAAAAATTCAATTAAAATTTAAAAACATTTTATCATTTCCTAAGAATTAAACATGAACCAAAGTTAACCAATGAACTAAAACTCCATTAAAGATGGAGTTAAATTAGGAAATTTTAAAAATAAAAATTAAAAAGGAAAAAATGAAATTTAAAAAGTGGAAAAAACTGAAATTAAAACTCGAGGAAAAAATAAATTTTAAAAATTTGAAACTGAAAATCCTAAAATTCAAAGTAAATTAAAATTAAATGAATTAAATTAAATTAAAATTAATTAAAAATTAAATTAAAAATGAAGTTCAATTAAAAAATAGAAAAATTTGAAATATAAAAAACAGAATTAAAAAATTAAAAAAAAACTAAATTAAAATTTAAAATTCAAAGGAAAGGAAATGAAAAAATAAATTAAAAAAAATTGAAAACCTTCAAAATAAAATTTAAATGAAAATTAAAAAAATAAAAATTGAAATTAAAAATGAAAATCAAAAGCAAAATAAAATTTCAATTTTAAAAAATTTTAAAAAAGCAAAATTCAAAAAGGAAAAATGAAAATTGAAATTCCAAAGGAAATGAAATTGAAGAAATGAAAACTAAAAAGATTTAAAAATTGAAAATGAAAATTTCGATTTTAAAAAATTTAAAAAACCCAAAATTCAAAAATGCAAAAAGAAACAAAATTAAAATTTCCAATTCCAAGCAAATGAAATAATAAAAAGATTCAAAAAACAAAAACTAAAACCCAAATGAACGAATGGTAATGAAGGGGGAGGGGGCGTGGCTCACGTTCCCCACGTAGATGGAGCGGGCGTCGGCCTCCATCTTCTCCTCCAGGGACATGATGACCGGGCCGGCTGCAAGGGAGGGAGTAGGGAAACTGAGGCACGGGGGAAACTGAGGCACAAAGAGGGAAACTGAGGCACAAAGAGGGAAACTGAGGCACAAAGGAGGGAAACTGAGGCACAAAGGGGGAAACTGAGGCACGGGGAGGGAAACTGAGGCACAGGGAAGGGAAACTGAGGTACAGGGGAGGGAAACTGAGGCACGGGGAGGGAAACTGAGGCACAAGGAAGGGAAACTGAGGCACAAGGAAGGGAAACTGAGGCACAAAGAAGGGAAACTGAGGCACAAAGAAGGGAAACTGAGGCACAGGGAGGGAAACTGAGGCACAAAGGGGGAAACTGAGGCACAGGGAGGGAAACTGAGGCACAGGGAGGGAAACTGAGGCACAGGGAGGGAAACTGAGGCACAGGGGAGGGAAACTGAGGCACGGGGAGGGAAACTGAGGCACAGGGAGGGGAAACTGAGGCACAAAGAAGGGAGGGAAACTGAGGCACAGAAAGAAGAAAATAAGGGGGAAAACAGGGAAACTGAGGCAGAAAACGGGGAAATTAAGGCAGAAAACGGGGAAACTGAGGCACAGGGAGGGAAACTGAGGCACGGGGAGGGAAACTGAGGCACGGGGGAGGGAAACTGAGGCACGGGGGAGGGAAACTGAGGCACAGGGGAGGGAAACTGAGGCAGAAAATGGGGAAACTGAGGCAGAAATGAGGGAAACTGAGGCAGAAAATGGGGAAACTGAGGCACAGGGAGGGGAAACTGAGGCAGAAAATGGGGGAACTGAGGCACAGGGAGGGAAACTGAGGCACAGAAAGAAGAAAATAAGGGGGAAAACGGGGAAACTGAGGCAGAAGACGGGGAAACTGAGGCACAGAGGGAGGAAACCAAGGCAGAAATGAGGGAAACTGAGGCACAGAAAGAAGAAATTAGGGAAGAAAACGGGGAAACTGAGGCACAAAGAGGGAAACTGAGGCAGAAATGAGGGAAACTGAGGCACAAAGGGGGGAAACTGAGGCACAGGGAGGGAAACTGAGGCAGAAACGAGGGAAACTGAGGCACAGAGAGGGGAAACTGAGGCACAGGGAGGGAAACTGAGGCACAGAAAGAAGAAAATAAGGCACAAAACGGGGAAACTGAGGCAGAAAACAGGGAAATTAAGGCAGAAAACGGGGAAACTGAGGCACAGGGAGGGAAACTGAGGCACGGGGGAGGGAAACTGAGGCAGGGGGGAGGTAAACTGAGGCAGGGGGGTCTCACCGTTGCCTGGGGGGGGGCTCATGTTCATCTGCTTCTCCACCTCGTTCTGCAGCTCCTTCAGCTTCTCCGCCTCCTCCTCCATCTCCCTCACCCGCGCCTTGATGGCCTCCAGCTCCTGGGGGGGGGGACACGGGACAAGAGGGGGGTCACAGCACCCCAAAAACACCCCAAGGACCCCCCCAAAACCCCCAGGGACCCCCCCAAAACACCCTGACCCCCAAAACACCCAAAACCCCCCCAAATCACCCCAAAAACACCCCCAAGACCCCCCAAAAACCCCCATGGGATACAAGACCCCCCCCAAATCCCCAGGGACCCCCCAAGACCCCCTGGACCCCCCCAAGACCCCCAGGGGACCCCCAAGACCCCCCCAAAATACCCTGACCCATGGGACCCCCAAAACCCCCCCAAATCACCCCAAAAACACCCATGGGATCCAGGACCCCCCCCAAAACCCCAGGGACCACCCCCAAATCCCCAAGGACCCCCCCAAAACCCCCAGGGACCCCCCAAGACCCCCAAAATACCCCAGGGGACCCAAGACCCCCAAAACACCCTGACCCCCAAAACACCCAAAACCCCCCAAATCACCCCAAAAACCCCCATGGGATCCAGGACCCCAAAACCCCAGGGACCCCCAAGACCCCAAGACCCCAGGACCCCCCCAAAACCCCCATGGGATCCAGGACCCCCCCAAAACCCCCAGGGACCCCCCAAGACCCCCCCAAAACACCCTGACCCCCAAGGACCCCCAAAACCCCCCAAATCACCCCAAAAACACACCCAAGACCCCCCCAAGACTCCCATGGGATCCAAGACCCCCCCCAAATCCCCAAGGACCCCCCCAAGACCCCCAGGGACCCCCCAAGACCCTCAGGGGACCCCTGAACCCCCCCCAAGACCCCCTGGACCCCCCCAAGTCCCCAGGGACCCCCCAAGACCCCCAGACCCCCCCAAGACCCCCCCCCAAATCCCCCCAAGACCCCCAGGGACCCCCCCAGCCCCCTCAGATCCCCCATAGGACCCCCAAGACCCCCCCCAAATGCCCCAAGTCACCCCCTAAACCCCCCCAGGACCCCCAAAGACCCCCCCAAGACCCCCCCCAAATCCCCAGGGACCCCTCCCCAGCCCCCCAAATCCCCCCCAAGACCCCCCTCAAATCCCCCAAGAGCCCCCCAGGACCCCCAAACCCCCACCCCAAATCCCCCTCCAAGACCCCAGGACCCCTAAACCCCAACCCCCAAATCCCCTCCAAGCCCCAGGACCCCAAAGACCCCTCCCCAGCCCCAAATCCCCCCACAGACCCCAAATCCCCCAAACCCCCAAAGACCCCCTAAGACCCCAGACCCCCCAAAGACCCCCAAACCCCAAGACCCCCAGACCCCCCCCAACCCCCCCAAACCCCTCAAGACCCCCATAGGACCCCCTAAACCCCCCCTAAACCCCCAAAGATCCCCCCAAATCCCCCCCAAGACCCCCAGGACCCCTAAACCCCCCACAAACCCCCAAAGACCCCTCCAAGACCCTGCCAAATCACCCCCCATAGGACCCCTGAACCCCCATATCCCCCTCCAGACCCCCAGGACCCCTGAACCCCCAAGCCCCCCATATCCCCATAGACCCCAAGCCCCCCCCAACCTCCCCAAGACCCTCCCAAATCCCCCCCAAACCCCCAAAGACCCCCCCAGGACCCCCACCAAAGACCCCAGACCCCCCCCAAAGACCCCCAAACCCCCCCCAAACCCTCATAGGACCCCCTGAACCCCCCCAAATCCCCCTCCAAGCCCCCCAGGACCCCCAAAGACCCCTCCCCATCCCCCCAAATCCCCCTCCAAGACCCCCAGGACCCCCAGAACCCCCCCCAAACCCCCAAAGACCCCCCCCAAAGACCCCAGACACCCCCAAGACCCCCCCCAAACCCTCCTGAACCCTCCCAAGACCCTCCCCTCCCCCAAATCCCCCCAAGACCCCAGACCCCCAAAGACCCCCAACCCCCAAGACCCCCATAGGACCCCTGAACCCCCCAAATCCCCCCAAGCCCCCAACCCCCCTTATCCCCATAGACCCCAAGCCCCCCAACCCCCAGCCCCCAGGCCCCCCAGGGACCCCCTCCCCATTTCCCCCACCACGTGACCCAGGGCCCTTCCCACGTGACCCAGGCCTTTTCCCCCCCCCCATTCCCCCCTCTTTATTCCAATTAAAACCTTAATTATCTTAATTATTTCCCCCTCCTTCACTCACTCACCGGATCCTCTATGGCGGAATCCCCGGCATCCCCTTCCCCTAACCCGGCTTCTTCCTCCAACTCCTCCCCGCTCTCCTGAGGAGCCTGCGGGGCAGCAGCGGCAGGAGCAGCACCGGAACCTCCAGAAGCGGCTGAGGCAGCAGCGGAGCCCGCGCTTCCCCCACCCCCCACACCCCCAGCACCCCCAGAGCCTCCCCCGCTCCCTCCCGCGGAACCTCCGCGGTTTCCTCCTCCACCTCTCCCGCTTAAAGCGGGCGCCGCTTCCTCGCTATTCCCCCCCCCTCCTCCTCCTCCTCCTCCTGTTCTTTCCACCCCGTTGGTTTCCCCGCTTGAAGCCAGCGAGGCTTCGGGCCCTCTCTGCCCCGCACCGCCGCCTCCCCTCAGCGCCGCCATGGCCGCTCCGAACGCCCCGAGCGCAAGCGCGGCACTGAGGGGAGGAGACAGCGGCGGGGAGGGGGCGTTCGGGGCGGGCAGCCAATCAGAGCGCGCAACGACACCAAAGGGGCGGGGACAACGCGAGTTGCGCCCAATGGGACTGAACAGCGCGGAAAAGGGGTGGGACTAAGAGAGCAGGGAAAGGGGGCGTGGCTTGCAAAAGGGGGCGTGGCTTGCGCTTAAAGGAGCCGCTGCCGGCTCGGCCACGCGGAGCGCCGATTCGGTGGGGTTTTCACCCAAATCTTGTGGCGTTTTCTCGCGCGGTTTTCTGGGGGTTTTACCCGGTTTTGTCTACTTTGGGCACCCCCTTTTCCTCACCGGTTTTCACCCCGTTTTTCCGCCGTTTTTCCGCCGTTTTCAGCCCGTTTTTTCCCGCTGTTTTCGCCCCCTTTTTCCCCCTTTTTCACCCCATTTTTCACCCCCTTTTTCTCCCTTTTTCACCCCATTTTTCACCCCCTTTTTCTCCCTTTTTCACCCCATTTTTCCACCCCTTTTCCTACCTTTCCCTCACCCCTTTTCTCCCCTTTTTTCCCTTTATTTTTCTACCTTTTTTTTCACTTTATTTTTGTGCTTTTTCCCTCCCTTTTTCTGCCTTTTTTCGCCCCATTTTTCCCTTCTTTTTTCACCCCATTTTTCGACCTTTTTCCCCCATTTTTTCCTTCTTTTCCCACCATTTTTTCCTACTATTTTCATCCCCTTTTTCTACCTTTTTTCACCCATTTCTTCTACCTATTTCCTTGCCCCTTTTTCCACCTTTTTTACCCCATTTTTCTGCCTTTTTTTACCCCATTTTTCTGCCTTTTTTTACCCCATTTTTCTACCTTTTTTACCCCATTTTTCTACCTTTTTTCCACCCCTTTTTCTACCTTTTTCACCCCATTTTTCCTTCTATTTTCACCTCATTTTTCTTCCTTTTTTTCCCCATTTTTTCCTTCTTTTTCCTCCTCATTTTTGTCCTTTTTTTCACCCCGTTTTTCCACCATTTTCACCCCCATTTTTCCTTCTTTTTCCACCCATTTTCCCTTCCTTTTTCACCCCATTTTCTACCCATTTCCTCGCCCCTTTTTCCACCTTTTTTACCCCATTTTTCTGCCTCTTTTCACCCCATTTTTCCACCATTTTCACCCCATTTTCTACCTTTTTTTCACCCCATTTTCTACCTTTTTTCACTCCATTTTCCTGCCTTTTTTCACCCCATTTTCTACCTTTTTTCACCCCGTTTTTTCTCCTTTTTCCACCCCATTTTCTACCCATTTCCTCGCCCCATTTTCCACCTTTTTAACCCCATTTTTCTGCCTCTTTTCACCCTTTTTCCCACCCCCTTTTTTCTACTTTTTTCACCCCCTTTTTTACCCTTTTTCTCCCCATTTTTCCACCTTTTTCTCCACCCCATTTTTCTACTTTTTCACCCCATTTTTTCTACCTTTTTTCCACCCCCTTTTCTACCTTTTTCCCACCCTTTTTTCCTTCTTTTTTCACCTCAATTTTCTACCTTTTTTCTCTCAATTTTCTACCTTTTTTCTCCCCATTTTTCTCCCTTTTTCACCCCAATTTTCTACCTTTTTTTACCCAGTTTTTCTACCTATTTCCTTGCCTCTTTTTCTACCTTTTTTCCACCCCATTTTCTACCTTTTTCACCCCATTTTCCCCTTCCTTTTTCACCCCATTTTCTACCTATTTCCTTGCCCATTTTTCTACCTTTTTTCACCCCATTTTTCTCCTTTTTTCACCCCATTTTTTCCTTCTTTTTCCACCCATTTTTTCTACCTTTTCCACCCCATTTTCTACCTATTTCCTCGCCCCTTTTTCTGCCTTTTTCACCCCATTTTTCTGCCTTTTTCACCCCATTTTTCCTTCTTTTTCCACCCCTTTTTCTGCCTTTTTCACCCCATTTTTTCCTTCTTTTTCCACCCCTTTTTCTGCCTTTTTCACCCCATTTTTCCCTTCTTTTTCCACCCCTTTTTCTGCCTTTTTCACCCCATTTTTCTGCCTCTTTTCCCCCTGTCCCTTTTCCCCCCTTTTTCCCCCCATTTTCCCCCCTTTTTTTCCCCATTTCCTCAGGATTTTGCCCCAATTCTCCCCACTCTTGAGGCCTCCTTCCCCTCAGTCACCTCGCTAATTAGCGACGCCTCTAATTAACCCATTATTAATTAGCAACAATTAACCAGCCATTAACGAGAGCCGCTGGCTCAGGGCCGAGGAGCGGGTTAATGAAGGGGGCTAATTAGTGCGAGGAAAGGGTTAATTACCGCTAATTGGGAGGATGAGTATGCAAATTAAGGCTAATTAGGGAGCGGCTGCGGGTAATTAACGCTTCAGGTTAATTAATAAGGGTGTTAATGAGGTAATGAACCCCCCCTCAGCGCCCTGGGAGGCGGTAATTAGTGAGGGGGGGGGTTAATTAGTGAGGGGGGGGTTAATTAGTGAGGGGGGGGTTAATTAGAGGGGGGGGTGTTAATTAACGAGGGGGTTAATGAGGGCTGGGAGGGGAGAGGGTGAAGTCCTGCATTGGGTTAATTAATAAGCGGTTAATTGGGTTAATGAGTGAGGGATTAACGTGAGGTAAGGAAGGGGTTAAAGGGCGGGAAGGGAAAGGGCGGGAAAAGCGGGGAGGGGGAGGAATGGGGAGAAACCGGGCGGTTTTGGGCAAAACGGGGGGGGAAACGGGGAAGTGTGAGGGGAAATGGGGGGAAAATGGGGGAAATGGGGGAAAAATGGGGGAATATGAGGGGAAAATGAGGTAAAAATGGGGAAAAAATGGGGAATATGAGGAGAAAATGGGGAAAATGAGGAGAAAATGGGGAAAATGAGGAGAAAATGGGGAAAATGGGGGGAAAATGGGGAAAATTGGGGAATATGAGGGGAAAATGAGGTAAAAATGGGAAAAAATGGGGAATATGAGGAAAAAAAGGTGGAATATGAGGAAAATTGGGGAATATGAGGGAAAAATGAGGTAAAAATAGGGAATATGAGGAAAAAATGGGGAATATGAGGAAAATTCGGGAATATGAGGGGAAAATGGGGAAAAATGGGGAATATGAGGAGAAAATGGGGAATATGAGGGAAAATGAGGAAGAAATGGGGAATATGAGGAGAAAATGGGGAAAAATGGGGTAATATGAGGGAAAATGGGGGAATATGAGGGAAAAATGGGGAATGTGAGGGGAAAATGGGGAAAAATGGGGAATATGAGGAGAAAATGGGGAATATGAGGGAATGTGAGGAAAAACTGAGGGAAAAAAGGGGAATATGAGGAAAAAAGGGTGGAATGTGAGGAAAATTGGGGAAAAAATGGGGAATGTGAGGGGAAAATGAGGAGAAAATGGGGAATATGAGGAAAAATGGGGAATATAAGGAAAAAATGGGGGAATATGAGGGGAAAATGGGGAAAAAATGGGGAAAAAATGGGGAATATGAGGGAAAAAGGTGGAATATGAGGAAAATTTGCGGAATATGAGGGAAAAAAGGGGGAATGTGAGGGGAAAATGAGGAGAAAATGGGGAATATGAGGAGAAAATGAAAAAATGGGGGAATATGAGGAAAAACGAGGGAAAATGGGGAATGTGAGGAGAAAATGGGGAAAAATGGGGAATATGAGGAGAAAATGGGGGAATATGAGGGAATGTGAGGAAAAACTGAGGGAAAAAAGGGGAATATGAGGAAAAAAGGGTGGAATGTGAGGAAAATTGGGGAAAAAATGGGGAATGTGAGGGGAAAATGAGGAGAAAATGGGGAATATGAGGAGAAAATGAAAAAATGGGGGAATATGAGGAAAAACGAGGGAAAATGGGGAATGTGAGGAGAAAATGGGGAAAAATGGGGAAAAAATAGGGAATATGAGGGAATGTGAAGAAAAACTGAGGGAAAAAAGGGGAATATGAGGAAAAAAGGGTGGAATATGAGGGAAAAAATGGGGAATATGAGGGGAAAATTGGGGAAAAATGGGGAATATGAGGAAAAATGGGGAATATAAGGGAAAAAATGGGGGAATATGAGGAAAAATGAGGGGAAAATGGGGAATATGAGGAGAAAATGGGGAATATGAGGGAATGTGAAGAAAAACGGAAAAAAGGGGAATATGAGGAAAATTGGGGAATATGAGGGAAAAAATGGGGAATGTGAGGGGAAAATGAGGAGAAAATGGGCAATATGAGGAAAAAATTGGGGAAAAATGGGGAATGTGAGGGAAAAATGGGGGAATATAAGGAAAAAATGAGGAAAAAATGGGGAATATGAGGGAAAAATGGGGGAATATGAGGAAAAATGAGGAAAAAGGAGAAAATGGGGAAAAAATGGGGAATATGAGGAGAAAATGAGGTAAAAATGGGGAATATGAGGAGAAAATGAGGGAAAAATGGGGAATATGAGGGAATGTGAGGAAAAACTGAGGGGAAAAAGGGGAATATGAGGAAAATTGGGGAATATGAGGAAAAAAATGGGGAATATGAGGAAAAAATGGGGGAAAATGGGGGAATATGAGGGAATGTGAAGAAAAACAGGGAAAAAAGGGGAATATGAGGAAAATTGGGGAATATAAGGGGAAAATGGGGAATGTGAGGGGAAAATGGGGAAAAATGGGGAATGTGAGGAGAAATGGGGAAAAAATGGGGAATATGAGGAGAAAATGGGTGGAATATGAGGGGAAAATGGGGAAATGAGGGGAAAATGGGGAATATGAGGAAAAAATGAGGTAAAAATGGGGAATATGAGGAGAAAATGGGGAGAAAATGGGGAATATGAGGGGAAAATGAGGAAAAATGGGGAATATGAGGAGAAAATGGGGGAATATGAGGAAAAATGGTGATTATGAGGGGAAAATGAGGTAAAAATGGGGAATATGAGGAAAAAATGAGGTAAAAGTGGGGAATATGAGGAGAAAATGGGGAAAAACTGGGGAATATGAGAAAAACAAGTGGAATATGAGGAAAAAATGGGGAATATGAGGGGAAAATGAGGTAAAAATGGGGAATATGAGGAAAAAATGAGGTAAACATGGGGAATATGAGGAGAAAATGGGGAAAAACTGGGGAATATGAGAAAAACAAGTGGAATATGAGGAAAAAATGGGGAATATGAGGGGAAAATGAGGTAAAAATGGGGAATATGAGGGGGAAATGGGGGGATATGAGGAAAAATGAGGAAAAAATGAGGAAAAATGGGTGGAATATTAGGGGAAATTGGGGGAAACGGGGAGTATGAGGGGAAATGGGGGAATATGAGGAAAAAATGGGGGAAAATGGGGAATATGAGGAGAAAATGGGGGAAAAATGGGGAATATCAGGAGAAAAAGGTGGAATATGAGGGGAAATGGGGAATATGAAGGAAAATGAGGGGAAAATGGTGAAATCTGAGGAGAAAAAGGTGGAATATGAGGGGAAAATGGGGAAATGAGGGGAAAATGGGGAAAAATGGGGAATATGAGGAAAAAATGAGGTAAAAATGGGGAATATGAGGAGAAAATGGGGAAAAATGGGGAATCTGAGGATAAAAAGGTGGAATATGAGGGGAAATGGGGAATATGGGGAAAAAATGGGGGATTACGGGTGGAAATGGGGGAAAATGGGGGAATATGAGTGAAACTGGGGAATAGGAGGGGAAAATGGGGGGAAATGGTAAAATTAGTGGGTCTGGGGGGATTTTGGGGTGAAATGGGGGGTTTGGGGGGGTTTAGGGTAGAATGGGGGGATTTGGGTGAAATGTTGGGATTTTGGGGTGAAATGTTGGGATTTTGGGGTGAAATGGGGGATTTTAAGGCATTTGAGGAGGACTTAGGGGGGATTTGGGGTGAAATGGAGGCATTTTGGGGTGAAATGGAGGGATTTTGGGGCGAAATGAGGGCATTTTGGGGCGAAATGGAGGCATTTTGGGGTAAAATGTTGGGATTTTGGGGTGAAATGGGGGCATTTTGGGGTGAAATGGGGGCATTTTGGGGTGAAATGGAAGCATTTTGGGGTGAAATGGGGGATTTTAAGGCATTTGAGGAGTTCTTAGGGGGGATTTGGGGTGAAATGGAGGCATTTTGGGGTAAAATGTTGGGATTTTGGAGTGAAATGGGATTTTGGGGTGAAATGGGGGATTTTAAGGCATTTGAGGAGGACTTAGGGGGGATTTGGGGTGAAATGGGGGGATTTTGGGGTGAAATGGGGGGATTTTGGAGTGAAATGGGGACATTTTGGGGTGAAATGGGGGATTTTAAGGCATTTGGGGAGGACTTAAGGGGGATTTGGGGTGAAATGGGAGCATTTTGGGGTGAAATGGGGGGATTTGGGGCGAAATGGAAGCATTTTGGGGTGAAATGGGGGATTTTAAGGCATTTGAGGAGGACTTAGGGGGGATTTGGGGTGAAATGGGGGCATTTTGGGGTGAAATGGAGGCATTTTGGGGCGAAATGGAGGGATTTTGGGGTGAAATGAGGGCATTTTGGGGTGAAATGGGGGATTTTAAGGCATTTGAGGAGTTCTTAGGGGGGATTTGGGGTGAAATGGGAGCATTTTGGGGCGAAATGGGGGGTTTTTGGAGTGAAATGGGAGCATTTTGGGGTGAAATGGGGGGATTTTGGGGTGAAATGGGGGATTTTAAGGCATTTGAGGAGTTCTTAGGGGGGATTTGGGGCGAAATGGGAGCATTTTGGGGTGAAATGGGGGCATTTTGGGGCAAAATGGGGGCATTTTGGGGTGAAATGGGAGCGTTTTGGGGCGAAATGGGGGGATTTTGGGGGCAAAGACTGGATTTTAAGGCATTTGAGGAGTTATTCAGGGGGATTTGGGGCGAAACGGGGTGATTTTGTGTCGAACCACGAGGCTTTTGGGTCGATTTTGGGCGGATTTAGGGGCTTTTGGGTGTTTCTTTTCCATTAAGGGGGGTCCTTTGGGGGGGTGCCCTGATTCCTTATCTCTCCTTTTTCCTTTTTAATTGCAATTAATCCTTTTTTTTCCTTAATTTCCCCTTTTAGGGGAGGGGTCTCCACACCCCCTTGCAGCCCCCTCCCCATTTCCTCCCCTTTTTTGCAGGAAAAAGAAGAAATAAAAGGGGGGGGAAAGTCCTTTCCCCATCACCACCCGAACGAAGGTCGAAGCCCAAGGAGCTCCCATCCCCCTCCAGGTACCTCTTTTTGGGGCAAAAACCCCATTTTCCAACACCCCCAACCCCCCTTTCCTTTACATCTCAACCCCCCCCCTCTCCATCCCCTTTTCCCCCATTTTTCCCCCATTTTTCCCCCATTTTTCCCCCTTTTTCCCCCCTTTTTCCCCCCTTTTTCCCCCCTTTTTCCCCCCTTTTTCCCCCCTTTTTCCCCCCTTTTTCCCCATTCCCCCTTTTCCCCCTTTCCCCCTTTTCCCCCTTTTTCCCCCTTTTCCCCCATTTTCCCCCTTTTCCCCCTTTTCCCCCTTTTCCCCCCTTTTCCCCCATTTTCCCCCATTTTCCCCCTTTTTCCCCCTTTTTCCCCCTTTTTCCCCCTTTTTCCCCCATTTTCCCCCATTTCCCCCCATTTCCCCCCATTTCCCCCCATTTTCCCCTCCAGGTCATAACCAACCCCCCCAAAACTAAAAGGGGCACCATTTTTGGGGCAAAAACCCCACTTTCCAACACCCCCACCCCCCCTTTCCTTTACATCTCAAACCCCCCCCCTCTCCACCCCCTTTTTACCCATTTTCCCCCCATTTTCCCCCATTTTTCCCCCCTCCAGGTTATCACCAACCCCCCCAAAAATGAAAGGGGGGTCTTGCCAAAGGAGGGGGACCCCCCCCCAATTAAAGGGGACCCCCCAAGAAGGGGAAAGAGGAGGAGGAAGACGAGGGGGGGGGGGCACCCACCCAGTGGCCTTGAAGAAGGAGATCGGGCTCCTCAGCGCCTGTGGCCTCATCTTGGGTCAGTTTTGGGGGGTCCAAACCCCCCCAAACCCCCCCAAACCCCCCCATGACCTCCCCCAGACTCCCCCAAACCCCCCTGGACAACCCCAAACTCTCCAGGACCCCCAAACCTGGACACCCCCAAAACCACCATCCCCCCCCCCCCCCTGTTCCTCCTGAGCTGGGACCCCCCCTGAGGCCCCCCCCCCCCACCCCAGGTCACTAATTAACTGCTGGCTCGCTAATTAACCCTTCAGATGCCTCGCAGGCCACTAATTAACACACAATTAACCCTCAGCAACCCTAATTACACCTCAACCCCCCCCAATTACCCCCCACCCCCCTAATTACCCCCCTAATTACCCCTCACCCCCCTAATTAATGCCCCCAATTATCTCCTACTCCCTAATTACCCCTCAGCCCCCCCCAATTACCCCCCAACCCCTAATTACCACCCCAATTACCCCCCACTCCCTAATTACCCCTCTCCACTCTCCCAATTACCCCCCAACCCCTAATTACCACCCCTAATCACCCCTCACCCCCCTAATTACCCCCTCCAATTACCCCTCACCCCCTAATTACCCCCCCAATTACCTCTTACCCCCCCAATTACCCCTCCCCAGTCCTCCTAATTACCATTTACCCCCCTAATTAACCCCTCAATTGTCCCTCACTCCCTAATTACCCCTCCCAATTACCTCTTACCCCCCTAATTACCTCCCCCACCCCCCTCCCCACCCCTCCAATTACCCCTCACCCCCCTAATTACCCCTCCCCAGTCCTCCTAATTACCATTTACCACCCTAATTAACCCCTCAACTACCCCCCACCCCCCTAATTACCCCCCCAATCACGCCTCACCCCCCTAATTACCCCCCCAATTACCTCTTACCCCCCCAATTACCCCTCCCCACTCCCTAATTACCCCTCCCAATTACCCCTCACCCCCCTAATTACCCCTCCCCACCCCCCCAATTACCCCCCAACCGCTAATTACCCCCACACCCTCACCCCTAATTAACCCCCAATTACCTCACTCCCTAATTACCTCCCCCACCCTCCCCACCCCCAATTACCCCTCACCCCCCTAATTATGCCCCCAATTACCCCTCACTCCTTAATTACCCCCCCTAATTACTCCTCACCCCCCTAATTGCCCCCTAATTACCCCTCAGCCCCCTAATTACCCCCCCAATTACCTCTTACCCCCCTAATTACCCCTCCCCACCCCCTAATTACCCCCCCAATTACCCCCCACCCCCCTTTATGACCTCACTGACTCCCTCTATGACCTCACCACCCCCCTTATGACCTCACCACCCCCCTTTATGACCTCACCACCCCCCTTTATGACCTCACCACCCCCCTTTATGACCTCACCGACCCCCCTTATGACATCACCAACCCCCTTATGACGTCACCAACCCCCTGTATGACGTCACCAACCCCCCTTATGACCTCACCGACCCCCTTTATGACGTCACCAACCCCCTTATGACCTCACCAACCCCTTTATGACGTCACCACCCCCCTTATGACATCACCACCCCCCTTTATGACATCACCATCCCCCTTTATGACCTCACCACCTCCCTTTATGACGTCACCGACCCCCTTATGACCTCACCAACCCCCTCTATGACGTCACCACCTCCCTTTATGACCTCACCACCCCCTTTATGACCTCACCACCTCCCTCTATGACATCACCACTCCCCTCTATGACATCACCGACCCCGTTATGACGTCACCGACCCCCGTTATGACCTCACCAACCCCCTTATGACCTCACCAACCCCCTTTATGACGTCACCGACCCCCGTTATGACGTCACCGACCCCCGTTATGACGTCACGCAGGGAACATCATCGGGTCGGGGATCTTCGTCTCCCCCAAGGGGGTCCTGGAGCAGGTTGGGGCCGTGGGTCCTGCCCTGGGGGTCTGGGGGCTCTCGGGGGCCCTGACCGGGGTGGGGTCCCTGTGCTACGCGGAGCTGGGGGTCACCATCCCCCGGGCGGGGGGCGACTACGCATACGTCAAGGAGGTCTTCGGGGGCATGGCCGGGTGAGTACGGGGGGGGAAACGCCCTAAAACCACCCAAAATGGACCAAAACACGCCCAAAACCCACCCAAACCCGCCCAAACCCGCCCAAAATGGCCCCAAATGCAACCGAAATGGCCCTAAATGGCCCAAAACACACACTAAATGGCCCTAAATGCAACCAAAATGGCCCCAAATGGATCCAAAATGGCCCTAAATGGATCCAAAATGGCCCTAAATGGGCCCAAAATGGACACAAACCCACCCTAATTGGCCCTAAATGGTCCTAAATGCAACCAAAATGGCCCTAAATGCACCCAAAATGGACACAAATGCCCGAAATGGCCCTAAATGGCCCCAAACCCACTCAAAATGGCCCTAAATGCACCCAAAATGGACCCAAACCCACCCAAATTGGACTCAAATGCAACCGAAATGGCCCAAAATGGCCCCAAATGCCCCAAATTGGACTCAAATGCACCCAAAATGGTCCCAAACCCCCCAAAATGACCCTAAATGCACCCAAAATGGACCCAAACGTGCCCAAAATGGCCCTAAAGGACCCAAAATGGCCCCAAATGCAACCAAAATGGCCCCAAATGGACCCAAAATGGCCCAAAATGGCCCTAAATGGACCCAAAATGGACCTAAATGCCCCTAATGGCCACAAACCCACCCAAAATGGCCCTAAATGGCCCTAAATGCACGAACCCACCCAAAATGGCCCTAAATCCCAAACCTGCCCTGGCCCTAAATGGCCTAAATGCACCAAAATGGCCCCAAACGCAACCAAAATGGCCCTAAATGGCCCTAAATGCACCCAACATGGCCCTAAATGGACCCAAAATGGACACAAACCCACCCAAAATGACCCTAAATGGCCCTAAATGCAACCAAAATGGCCCTAAATGGACCCAAAATGGACCCAAACCCTCCCAAAATGGACACAAACGCACCCAAAATGACCCTAAATGGACCCAAACCTGCCCAACATGGCCCTAAATGCACCCAAAATGGCCCCAAACCCACCCAAAATGGCCCCAAACCCACCCAACATGGCCCTAAATGGACCCAAAACCCACCCAAACCTGCCCAAAATGGCCCCAAATGCAACCGAAATGGCCCTAAATGGACCCAAAATGGTCCCAAACCCACCCAAAATGGCCCTAAATGGTCTCAAACCCACCCAAAATGACCCTAAATGGACCCAAAATGGCCCTAAATGGACCCAAAATGGCCCCAAACCCACCCAAAATGGCCCTAAATGGACCCAAAATGGTCCTAAATGGACCCAAAATGGCCCCAAACCCACCCAAAATGACCCTAAATGGACCCAAAATGGTCCTAAATGGACCCAAAATGGCCCCAAACCCACCCAAAATGGCCCTAAATGGACCCAAAATGGTCCTAAATGGACCCAAAATGGACACAAACCCACCCAAAATGGCCCTAAGTGGACCCAAAATGGCCCCAAACCACCCAAATTCTCCCCATTTCCCCCCATTTCCCCCCATTTCTCCCATTTTTCCCCCCAATTCCCCTCATTTCCCCTCATTTCCCCCCATTTCCCCCATTTCCCCCATTTCCCCCATTTCCCCCAAATCCCCCCAAATCCCCATTTTCCCAATTTTCCCCCTTTTCACCCCAATTCCCAATTCCCCCCATTTTTCCCAATTCCCCCCATTTTCCCCCAAATCCCATTTCCCCCTAAATCACCCCAATTTCCCCCATTTCCCCAATCCCCCCATTTTCCCCCCTTTTCCCCCCTTTTCCCCCTTTTCCCCCTTTTCCCCCTTTTCCCCCTTTTCCCCCCTTTTCCCCCTTTTCCCCCCTTTTCCCCCCTTTTCCCCCTTTTTTCCCCTTTTTCCCCTTTTTTCCTTTTTCCCTTTTTTTCCCCTTTTTCCCCTTTCTTTTTTTCCCCTTTTTCCTTTTTCCTTTTTCCCCCTTTTTTCCCTTCTTTTTCCTTTTTCCCCTTTTTTTCCCCTTTTTTCCTTTTTTCCTTTTTCCCTTTTTTCCCTTTTTCCTTTTTCCCCTTTTTCCCTCTTTCCTTTTTTCCTTTTCCCTTTTTCCCCTTTTTTCCCTTTCTTCCCTTTTTCCCCTTTTTCCTTTTTCCCTTTTTTCTCTTTTTCCTTTTTTCCCTTTTCCCCTTTTCCCCCTTTCCCCTTTTTCCTTTTTCCCTTTTTCCCTTTTTCCCCTTTTTCCTTTTTTTCTTTGTCCCTTTTTTCCCTTTTTCCCTTTTTTCCTTTTTTCCTTTTTCCCTTTTTTCCTTTTTTCCTTTTTTCCTTTTTCCCTTTTTCCTTTTTTTCTTTTTCCCTTTTTTCCCTTTTTTCTCTTTTTCCTTTTTTCCCCTTTTTCCCTTTCCCCCTTTTCCCTTTTTCCCCTTTTCCCTTTTTCTTTTTCCTTTTTTTCCTTTTTTCCCTTTTTTTCCCTTTTTTTCCCCTTTTTTTTTCCTTTTTTTTCCTTTTTTCTTCTTTTTTCTCCTTTTTTTCTCCTTTTTTTCCCTTTTTTTTCCTTTTTTTTCCTTTTTTTTCCTTTTTTTTTCCTTTTTTTTCCTTTTTTTTCCTTTTTTTTTCCTTTTTTTTTCCTTTTTTTTTCCTTTTTTTTTCCTTTTTTTCCCCTTTTTTCCCCTTTTTTTCCCCTTTTTTTCCCCTTTTTTCCCTTTTTCCCAATTTCCCCCCTTTTCCCCCCAAACCCCTCTCCTCCCTCCCTCTTCCCTTTCCCCCCCCTTTCTCCCCCTTTAACCCTTTGTGTGTCTGTGTGGGGGGGTCCCGGGTCCCAGGGTCGGGTCCCAGGGGGTCGGGACCCCTCTATGACGTCACTGATGACATCACCGATGACGTCACCGATGACGTCACGCAGGTTCCTGCGGCTGTGGATCGCGGTGCTGGTGATCTACCCCACCAACCAGGCAGTCATCGCCCTCACCTTCGCCTCCTACGCCCTGCACCCCCTTTTCCAGCCTTGCCCCCCGCCCCAGACCCCCCTGCGCCTCCTGGCCGCCTGCTGCCTGCGTGAGAAATGACCCAAAATCCCCTGAATTCCACCCAAAAACACCTCACCCCCTTTTACCCCCTTTTACCCCCCTTTCCCAGCTGAATCTCGCCCCAAAACCAGCAGAAAAACCCAAAGGAAGGAAAATTCAAGGAATTCGACCCAAAATTTCATCGATTTCACTCGAAATTTAATGAATTTCACCCAAAATTCACCAAAATTAGGGAAATTTGCATGGGCGACCCCAAATCCCCACAAACCACCCCAAAATGGGCTCTGAATCCAACCCCTGGGGGTCTGGGTGAGGGAAACCCCCCAATAACCCAGACCTAAAATGCAAGGATTTTGACCCAAAATTTAATGAATTTCACTCGAAATTTAATGAATTTCACCCAAAATTCACCAAAATTAGAGAAATTCGCATGTGCGACCCCAAATCCCCACAAACTGCCCCAAAACGGGCTCTGAATCCAACCCCTGGGGGTCTGGGTGAGGGAGAACCCCCCTAAACACCCCCTGACCCAAAACCCAAGGAATTCCACCCAAAATTCCCCCAAATTCCCCCAAAATCACCAAAATCCCCCAAATTCCCCCAAAACCCTCAGAAACGACCCCAAATCCCCACAAACTGCCCCAAAACGGGCTCTGAATCCAACCCCTGGGGTTCTGGGTGAGGGAGAACCCCCCCTAATACACCCCTGACCCAAAACCCAAGGAATTCCACCCAAAATTCCCCAAAAATCACCAAAATTAACCATTTTTACCCAAAATCCACAGAAATGACCCCAAATCCCCACAAACTGCCCCAAAATGGGCTCTGAATCCAACCCCTGGGGGTCTGGGTGAGGGAGTCCCCCCCCAAACACCCCCCTGACCCAAAACCCAACGAATTCCACCCAAAATCCCCCAAATCCCCCAAAATCACCAAAATTAACCATTTTTACCCAAAACCCTCAGAAACGACCCCAAATCCCCACAAACTGCCCCAAAACGGGCTCTGAATCCAACCCCTGGGGGTCTGGGTGAGGGAGAACCCCCCAAACACCCCCCTGACCCAAAACCCAACGAATTCCACCCAAAATCCCCCAAATTCCCCCAAAATCACCAAAATTAACCAATTTTACCCAAAACCCTCAGAAACGACCCCAAATCCCAAACCTCCCCAAATCCCTCCAAATCCAACCTCTGTGATCCTGGCTGAGGAGAACCCTGACCCAAAACCCAAGAATTCCACCCAAAATCCCCAAAATCACCAAAATTAACCATTTTTACCCAAACCCAGAAATCAAACTGCCCCAAAATGGGCTCTGAATCCAACCCCTGGGTCTGGGTGAGGGAGGACCCCCCTAATACTGTTTTTTTTTTTGCGACCCCAAATCCCCACAAACTGCCCCAAAACGGGCTCTGAACCAACCCTGTCTGGGTGAGGAGAACCCCACCCCCTGACCCAAAACCCAACGAATTCCACCCAAAATTCCAAATTCCCCAAAATCACCAAATTAACCAAATTTACCCAAACCCTCAGAAATGACCCCAAATCCCCCCAAACCTCCCCAAAATCACCTCCAAATCCAACCCCTGTGATCCTGGCTGAGTGAGAACCCCCCCTGACCCAAAACCCAACGAATTCCACCCAAAATTCCCCCAAAATCACCAAAATTAACCATTTTTACCCAAAACCCCTCAGAAACGACCCCAAATCCCCACAAACTGCCCCAAAATGGGCTCTAAATCCAACCCCTGGGGTTCTGGGTGAGGGAGAACCCCCCTAATACTCCCCTGACCCAAAACCCAACGAATTCCACCCAAAATCCCCCCAAAATCACCAAAATTAACCATTTTTACCCAAAATCCACAGAAACGACCCCAAATCCCCACAAACTGCCCCAAAAAGGGCTCTAAATCCAACCTCTGTGATCCTGGCTCAGTGAGAACCCCCCCTGACCCAAAACCCAAGGAATTCCACCCAAAATTCCCCCAAAATCACCAAAATTAACCATTTTTACCCAAAACCCTCAGAAACGACCCCAAATCCCCACAAACTGCCCCAAAATGGGCTCTGAATCCAACCCCTGGGGGTCTGGATGAGGGAGAACCCCCCTAATACACCCCTGACCCAAAACCCAACGAATTCCACCCAAAACTCCCCCAAATTCCCCCAAAATCACCAAAATTAACCATTTTTACCCAAAATCCACAGAAATGACCCCAAATCCTCACAAACTGCCCCAAAATGGGCTCTAAATCCAACTCCTGGGGGTCTGAATGAGGGAGAACCCCCCCCAACACTCCCCTGACCCAAAACCCAACGAATTCCACCCAAAATCCCCCAAAATCCCCAAAAATCCCCAAAATTCCCCAAAATCACCAAAACCCCCCAAATCCCCCCAAAACCCTCAGAAACGACCCCAAACCCACACAACCCACCCCAAACCCCCCCAAACCCTCTCCCAACCCCTCCCTCCCCCCAAAAACCCTTTAAAAACCCCAAAACTTCCCTTTTTTGTTCTTTTTGCCCGTTTTCCCCCGTTTTCACCCCAAAAGTGCTGCTGACCTGGGTGAACTGCCGCAGCGTCCGCTGGGCCACTCGTGTCCAGGATCTCTTCACGGGGGGGAAGCTCCTGGCCTTGGCTCTCATCATCGGTACCGGGGGGGTCCAGATCGCCCGAGGTCAGACCCAAAACCCCCGGAATTCACCCCAAAAAAAAACCCCCCCAAAAAACCCCCCAAAATGACCCAAAAACCCCCAAATTCCACCCAAAACTCCCCCCCAAGCCCTGCCCCTTCCCCACATGGCCACGCCCCCTTCCAACAGGCCACACCCACTCATTAAACCCCTCCCACAGGCCACACCCACCCCCAAACCACGCCCCTTTCTGCAAGCCCCGCCCACTTCCGCATTGACCACGCCCCCCCACCAAGCCACACCCATTCCCTAAACCCCACCCTTCTAAGGCCACACCCCCTCCCTAAGCCCCACCCCTTTCCCCCATTGCCCGCCCCCTCTCCCAGGCCACACCCACCTCATAAAGCCACACCCCCTCCCCCAGGCCACACCCACCCCTTTAAGGCCACACCCACTCCCTAAACCCCTCCCCCTCTCCTTCTGACCCCGCCCCCTCTCCTAGACCACACCCACTAGCCAAGCCCCTCCCACGAGCCACGCCCACCCCTAAACCCCGCCCATTTCCCAGGCCACACCCACCGTTAACCCCACCCTTTCTCAAGCCACACCCACTCCCTAAACCCCTCCCCCTCTCCTTCTGACCCCACCCTCTCTCCTAGGCCACACCCCTTTCCCAAGCCACACCCACTCCCTAACCCCACCCCTTTCCCTTTTGACCCCACCCCTTTCCCCCTTGACCCCACCCCCTCTCCTAGGCCACACCCACTGGCTAAGCCCCGCCCAGGCGTTCGAGTGGGCGGAGCCTCCGTCCGTGGGGGGCGTGGCCTTGGGGCTGCTCCAGGGCTCCTTCCCTTTGACCCCGCCCCCTCTCCTAGGCCACACCCACTCTCTAAGCCCCACCCCTTTCTTTATAGCCCCACCCCCTTCCCCAGACCACACCCACTCCCTAGCCCCACCCCTTTCCCTTTTGACCCCGCCCCCTCTCCTTTTGACCCCGCCCCTTTCCCCCCTTGACCCCGCCCCCTCTCCTAGGCCACACCCACTCCCTAAGCCCCTAACCACTCCCTAACCCCGCCTCTCTCCCCCTTGGCCCCGCCCCTCTCCCAGGCCACACCCACTCCCTAACCCCACCCCTTTTCCCTTTGACCCCGCCCCTTTTCGTTTGACCCCGCCCCTTTTCCCTTTGACCCCGCCCCCTCTCGCAGGCCACACCCACTGGCTAAGCCCCGCCCAGGCCTTCGAGTGGGCGGAGCCTCCGTCCGTGGGGGGCGTGGCCTTGGGGCTGCTCCAGGGCTCATTTGCATACGGGGGGTGGAACTTCCTCAACTACGTCACCGAGGAGCTGCGGGACCCCCCCAGGTGCCTTTTGGGGTGAAAAACAGCGATTTTGGGACAAAGGGAACGGGGAGGGGTCACGGGGAGCACAGGAACCACCCCAGGGGGCATCAAAACCCCCAGAAATGACCCAAAAACGGCCCCGGGACGACTCGGAGAGCATCAGAATGACCCCTGATGACCCCCAAAAGCCCTGAAATTGACCCAAATTCACCCGGAATTGACCCAAATTCCCTCAGATCCACACGAAATCCCCCAAAATTCACCCAAATTGACACTAAATTGCCCCAATTCCACCCTAAATTCACCCAAATCCCCCTAAATGCCCCCAAATCCCCTCAAATCCCCCCAAAATTACCCAAAATTGACCCAAATTCCCCCCAAATTACCCCAAATCCCCCTAAATTCACCCAATTTCCCCCTAAATTCCCCCCAAATCCCCTCAAATCCCCCCCAAATCCCCCAAATTCACCCAAATTCCCCGAAATTGACCCAAATCCCCCCTAAATTCCCCCCCAAATCCCCTCTAATCACCCCAAAATTACCCAAAATTCACCCAAATCCCCCCAAATTACCCCAATTCCCCCAAATCCACCCCAAACCCCCCCAAATTCCCCCAAATTGCCCCAAATCCCCCCCAAATCCCCCAAAATTGACCCAAATCCCCCCTAAATTCCCCCCAAAATCCCCTCTAATCCCCCAAATTGCCCAAAATTCACCCAAATCCCCCAAAATTCATCCAAATCTGCCCCAAATTCCCCTAAATTCCCCCAAAATCCACCCCAAACCCCCCCAAATTCACCCAAATTGCCCCAAATCCTTCTTAATCCTCCCCAAATTCCCTCAATTCCCCCCCAAATTGCCCCAAATCCCCCCAAATCACCCAAAATTGCCCCAAATCCCCCTAAATTCCCCCCAAATCCCCCCAAATCCCCAAAATTGCCCCAAATCCCCCCTAAATTCTCCCAAAACTCCCTCAAATCCCCCCCAAAACCCCCAAATTCACCCAAATCCGCCCCAAATGCTCCCAAAATCCCCTCAATTTCCCCAAATCCCCCAAATTTCCCCAAATCCCCCCAAATCCACCCCAAATCACCCGAAATTGACCCAAATCCCCCCTAAATTCCCCCAAATCCCCCCAAATTCACCCAAATTCCCCAAATCCCCCCAAATCCACCCAAATCACCTGAAATTGCCCCAAATTCCCCAAAATCCCCCCAAATCCCCCAAATCACCTAAATTGACCCAAATTTCCCCTAAATTCCCCCAAATCCCCTCAAATCCCCCCCAAAATTACCCAAATCCCCCTAAATTCCCCCCAAATCCCCTCTAATCACCCCAAAATTGCCCTAAATTCACCCAAATCCCCCCAAATGCCCCCAAATCCCCTCAAATCCCCCCAAATTATCCAAATTCCCCCCAAATTGCCCCAATTTCCCCCAAAATGCCCCCAAATCCCCTCAAATCTCCCCCCAAACCCCCAAAATTCACCCAAATTCCCCCAAATCCCCCTAAATCCCCCCTAAATTCACCCAAATTCCCCAAATCCCCCCAAATTCACCCCAAATCACCCAAAATTGACCAATTTTCCCCTAAATTCCCCCCAAAATCCCCTCTAATCACCCCAAAATTATCCAAAATTCACCCAAACCCCCCAAATTCCCCAAATCTGCCCCAAATCCCCCTAAATTCCCCCAAAATCCCCTCAAATCCCCCCAAATCCCCCAAATCCCCCCAAATTCACCCAAATTCCCCCAAATCCCCTCAAATCCACCCAAATCCCCCGAAATTGCCCCAAATCCCCCTAAATTCCCCCCAAATCCCCTCTAATCACCCCAAAATTACCCTAAATTCCCCCAAATTGCCCCAAATCCCCTCAAATCACCCCAAATCACCCAAAATTCCCCAAATCCTCCAAATTCCCCCAAAACCCCTCAAATTCCCCCCAAAACCCCCAAATTCACCCAAATCTGCCCCAAATCCTCCTTAATCCCCCCCAAATCCCCCCAAATCCCCCTAAATTCCCCCAAATTGCCCCAAATCCCCCCAAATCCACCCCAAATCCCCTCCAATTCCCCCCAAATTGCCCCAATTCCACCCCAAAATTCCCCCAAATTCCCCCAAGTCCCCCCCAGGTTTTTTTCCCCTTTTTTCTCCTTTTTTCCCTTTTCCCCTTTTTATTTTCCTTTATTTTTCCCTTTCTTTTCTTTTTCCTTTTCTTCCCCTTATTTTTCCTTTATTTTCATTTCCTTTTTTCCCTTTTCCTTTATTTTCTCTTTTCCTTTTTTTCCCCTTTTTTCCCCTTTTTTCCTTTTTCCTCTTTTCTTTCCTTTTCCTTTTTTCCTTTTTCCTTTTTTTCCCTTATTTTCCTTTTTTTTCTTTATTTTTCCCTTTTTTCCTCTTTTCCTTTCCTTTTCCTTTTTTCCCTTTTCCTTTTCCTTTATTTTTTCCTTTTTTACCTTTTTTCCTTTTTTTCCTTTTCCTTTTTTCCTTTTTTCCTTTTTTTTTCTTTTCCTTTACTTTTTCTCTTCCTTTTTTCCTTTTTTCTTTTTTCCCCTTATTTTTCCTTTTTTTTCTTATTTTTTCTTTTGCTTTTTTCCTTTTTTTTCTTTTCCTTTATTTTTTCCTTTTCCTTTTTTTCCTTTTTCCTTTTTTTCCCTTATTTTCCCTTTTTTTCTTTATTTTTCCCTTTTTTCCTCTTTTCCTTTCTTTTTCCTTTTTTCCCTTTTTATTTTCCTTTTCTTAATTTTTTTTTATTTTTTCCTTTTTTACCTTTTTTCTTTTTTTTCTTTTTCTTTTTTCCTTTTTTTTTCCTTTTCCTTTTTTTCCTTTTTTCCTTTTTTCCTTTTTTCTTTTTTTTTCTTATTTTTCCTTTTCTTCTTTTCCTTTTTTTTCCTTTTTTCCTTTTTTCTTTTTTTCCCTTATTTTCCCTTTTTTTCTTTATTTTCCCCTTTTTTCCTCTTTTCCTTTCCTTTTCCTTTTTTCCCTTTTCATTTCCCTTTGTTTTAATTATTTTTATTTTTATTTTTTCCTTTTTTACCTTTTTTCTTTTTTTTCTTTTTCCTTTTTCCTTTTTTTCTTTTCCTTTATTTTTTCCTTTTCCTTTTTTTCCTCTTTTCCTTTTTTTCTTTTTTTTCTTATTTTTCCTTTTCTTTTTTTCCTTTTTTTTCCTTTTTTTCCTTTTTTTTTCCTTTTTTCTTTTTTCCTTTTTTTCCCTTTTTTCTTTTTTCCCTTATTTTCCCTTTTTTTTCTTTATTTTTCTCTTTTTTCCTCTTTTCCTTTCCTTTTCCTTCTTTCCCTTTTCCTTTTCCTTTTTTTTTTATTTTTTTTTCCTTTTTTTTTCTTTTTCCCTTTCCTTCCCTCATTTCCCCCCATTTCCCCCCCATTCCCCCCCCATTCCCCCCTTTTTTCCCCCCATTTCCCCCCATTCCCCCCCCTTTCCCCCCTTCCCCCCCCCTTTTCCCCCTTTCTCCTCCGTTTTGCCCAAACCCGCAGGAATTTGCCCCGAGCCATCTTCATCTCCATCCCCTTGGTCACCTCCATCTACATCCTGGCCAACGTGGCTTACCTCACAGCCCTGGCCCCTCAGGACATCATCGCCTCCAACGCCGTCGCCGTGGTCAGCCTAATTAACTAATTAGCTAATTAACCACCTTCATTAACCCCCACGGGGCCCTTTGGTACCCACAGGCCCCATAAAGCACCCCCAAAACACCTTCAATTAGCCCCAAAACCACCCCCAGACCCCCTTAGTTACCCCCAGACCCCCTTAATTAATCACAGACCCCCTTAATTAATCACAGACCCCCTTAATTGCCCCCAAAACACCTTTAATTAGCCCTAAAGTGCCCTTAATTACCCCCAGGCCCCCTAAAGCACCCCCAAAACACCTTGAATTAGCCCCAAAACCACCCCCAGACCCCCTTAATTAACCTCAGAACCCCTTAATTAACCCCAGACTTCATTAATTAACACCTGAGCACCCTTAATTACCCCCAGAACACCTTTAATTAACCCCAGACCCCCTTAATTACCCCCAAAACACCTTCAGTTAGCCCCAAAACAACCCCCAGACCCCCTTAATTAACCCCAGAGTGCACTTAATTAACCTCAGAAC
Source organism: Archilochus colubris (assembly GCA_023079485.1). Classification (NCBI taxonomy): domain Eukaryota; kingdom Metazoa; phylum Chordata; class Aves; order Apodiformes; family Trochilidae; genus Archilochus; species Archilochus colubris. The sequence goes on from JALBCY010000090.1 coordinate 451,074, forward strand.
CCCTTAATTACCCCCAGACTTCATTAATTAGCACCTGAGCGCCCTTAATTACCCACAGAACACCTTTAATTAACCCCAGACCCCATTAATTACCCCCAAAACACCTTCAATTAGCCCCAAAACAACCCCCAGACCCCCTTAAATAACCTGAGAACCCCTTAATTACCCCCAGACTTCATTAATTAACACCTGAGCATCCTTAATTACCCACAGAACACCTTTAATTAACCCCAGACCCCCTTAATTACCCCCAGAACACTTTTAATTAGCCCCAAAATGCCCTTAATTACCCCAGCCCCCCGTAATTACCCTCAGCCCCCCTTAATTACCCCCAGACCCCTTTAATTACCCCCAGCTCCCCTTAATTACCCCCAAACCCCCTTAATTACCCCCAGAACACCTTAATTAACCCCAGAGTGCCCTTAATTACCCCAAACCCCCTTAATTACCCTCAGTCCCCCTTTAATTACCCCCAAACTCCCTTAATTACCCCCAAACCCCTTTAATTACCCCCAAACCCCTTTAATTACCCCCAAGCCCTCTTAATTACCCCCAAAGCCCCTTAATTACCCCCAGACCCCCCGTAATTACCCCCAGAACACCTTAATTAACCCCAGAGTGCACTTAATTAACCTCAGAACTCTTTAATTAACCCCAGACTTCATTAATTAACCCCAGAGTGCTCTTAATTAACCCCAGACCCCCTTAATTACCCTCAGTCCCCCTTAATTACCCTCAGTCCCCCTTAATTACCCCCAGACTTCATTAATTAACCCCAGAATGCCCTTAATTAACTCCAGAGTGCCCTTAATTACCCTCAGTCCCCCTTAATTACCCCCAAACCCCCTTAATTACCCCCAGCTCCCCTTAATTACCCCCAAACCCCATTAATTACCCCCAGAACCCCTTAATTACCCCCAGAGTCCACTTAATTAACATCAGAACCCCTTAATTACCCCCAGACTTCATTAACTAACCCCAGAATGCCCTTAATTAACCCCAGACCCCCTTAATTACCCCCACACCCCCTTAATTAACCCCAGAGTGCTCTTAATTAACATCAGAACCCCTTAATTACTCCCAGACTTCATTAATTAACCCCAGAATGCCCTTAATTAACCCCAGACCCCCTTAATTACCCCCAGACCCCTTTAATTACCCCCAGTCCCCCTTAATTACCCCCAGACCCCCTTAATTACCCTCAGTCCCCCTTAATTACCCTCAGTCCCCCTTAATTACCCCCAGACCCCCTTAATTACCCTCAGTCCCCCTTAATTACCCTCAGTCCCCCTTAATTACCCCCAAAGCCCCTTAATTACCCCCCGACCCCCTTAATTACCCCCAGAATGCTCTTAATTAACCTCAGAACCCCTTAATTACCCCCACACTTCATTAATTAACCTCAGAATTCCCTTAATTACCCCAAACCTCCTTAATTACCCCCAGAATCCCTCCCCACCCCCCCTAATTAACCCCACCCCCCTAATTAATTAACCCCACCCCCTAATTACCCCTTATTACCCCTAATTACCCCTAATTACCCACTCCCCCCCCCAACCCCCCCCTTTCCCCCCCCATCCCCCTCCCCTCCCCTCCCCCCACCTCCCCACCCCCTCCCCCTTAATTAATTACCCCCTAATTAGCTAATTAACGCCCCGCAGGCCTTCGGGGAGCGGCTCTTGGGCTCCTTCTCCTGGCTGATGCCATTGGCCGTCGCCCTCTCCACCTTCGGGGGGGTCAATGGTTCCCTCTTCACCTGCTCCAGGTGAGTGGCCACGCCCACGACACGCCCAGACACGCCCAGACACGCCCACGCCCCCGTGACGTCACGCCACGCCCACCCCGTGACGTCACAACACACAAAATGGCCGCCGCCCCCTTCATTAGGGGCAAAAAGGGGCGGGGCTTGCGGAGGACACGCCCACTCCTCAAACGAGACACGCCCACCTCGGACACACCCCTATAAGCCCCGCCCACTCGGGCTAAGCCACGCCCCTCCCTCTAAACCCTCCTCTAAGCCCCGCCCACTCCCTCTAAGCCCCGCCCACTCCCCTCTAAGCCCCGCCCACTCCCCTCTAAGCACCGCCCACTCCATAAGCACTGCCCACTCAATAAGCCCCGCCCACTCCCTAAGCCCCGCCCTCTATTGAAGCCCCGCCCCAAGCAACACCCCTATAAGCCCCGCCCCTCCCTAAGCCCCGCCCTCTATTGAAGCCACGCCCCACGCCCCTCCCTCTAAGCCCCGCCCACTCCACAGCTCCCGCCCTTAATCGAAGCCACGCCCCATGCTCTAAACCACGCCCCTCCCGTAAGCCCCGCCCCTCAGTCTAAGCCACGCCCCTCGGTTTAAACAACTCCCTATAAACCCCGCCCCTTCTAAGCCCCGCCCATCTCCTTAAGTCCCGCCCCTTCCTTAAGCCCCGCCCCTCCTCTAAGCCCCACCCCCATACTATAAGCCCCACCCCCTCCCTTAAGCCCCGCCCCTAAACAACCTTTAAGCCCCGCCCCTTCCTTAAGCCCCACCCCTCCTCTAAGCCCCACCCCCATACTCTAAGCCCCACCCCTCCCTTAAGCCCCGCCCCCTAAGCATCCTTTAAGCCCCGCCCCTTCCTTAAGCCCCACCCCTCCTCTAAACTCCACCCACTTCCCGCCCCCTCCCTTGAGCCCCGCCCCTTTAAGCCCCACCCCAGACCCCTCTATTTAAGCCCCACCCCCTTTAAGCCACGCCCCTCCTCTCAAGCCACGCCCCCGTTAAACCCCACCCCACTCTTAGCCCCGCCCCTCCTCTCAAGCCCCGCCCCTCCCTAAGCCCCTCCCCTTCCATGAAAACCCCACCCCTCCCCTAAACCCCGCCCCTCCTCTCAAACCCCACCCACTCCCCTCTAAGCCCCGCCTCCTCCCTTAAGCCCCACCCCTCCTCTCAAGCCCCTCCCTTTAAGCCCCGCCCCTCCCTTTAAGCCCCACCCCTCCCTTAAGCCCCACCCCTCACCTAAACCCCACCCACTCTCTTCAAGCCCCGCCCCCTCCCTTCAAGCCCCACCCCACTTTAAACCCCGCCCTCTCCCTTAAGCCCCACCCCTGTGTTTAAGCCCCACCCCCTCCCCTAAGCCCCTCCATACTCTAAACCCACCCCCTCCTAAGCCCCGCCCCATCCCAAGCCCCGCCCTCTCAAACCGCCCCTCCCTTAAGCCCCTCCCTTTAAACCCCGCCCTTTCCTTAAGCCCCGCCCCCTCCCCTCTAAACCCATTCCTAAGCCCCACCCTCCCTTTAAGCCCCTGCCCTCTCTAAGCCCCACCCTCCTCCCAAGCCCCGCCCCCTAAACCCCTCCCTTTGCCCCCACTTCTTAACCCCGCCCCTTCCTTAAGCCTCTGCCTCTCCCTTAAACCCATTCCTAAGCCCCACCCTACTCTAAGCCCCGCCCCCTCCTTTAAGCCCCGCCCCCTCCTCCCAAGCCCCGCCCCCTAAACCCCCCTCCCTTTAAACCCCACCCCCACCCTTAGCCCCGCCCCCTCCTTTAAGCCCCGCCCCTCCCTAAACCCCACCCCCACTCTAAGCCCCGCCCCCTCCTTTAAGCCCCGCCCCTCCCTCCTGCCCTTCTCCCCCCCCTTCCCCTTTCCCCCTCCCCCCTATGACGTCACACACCCCCCCTATGACATCACACCCCCCCTATGACATCACACCCCCCTCTATGACGTCACACCCCCCTCTGTGACGTCACGCCCCGCCCCCTTGATGACGTCACAGGCTGTTCTACGCGGGGGCGCGCGAGGGGCACCTCCCCCCCCTCCTGGCCATGATCCACGTGGAGACCCTGACCCCCATCCCGGCTCTGCTGCTCTCCGTGAGCTCGTTAACGCTAATTAGCACCTCTAATTAACACCCCGGGGACCCTGAGTAACCCCCGGCACCCGGCATTAACCTCTGGGACCCTTAATTAGTGACCAGAGGGGCGTTAATTAGCCCCTGGGACCCTTAATTAGCACCAGAGTGCTCTTAATTAGCACCAGAGTGCTCTTAATTAACCCCTGAGACCCTTAATTAGCACCAGAGTGCTCTTAATTAGCACCAGAGTGCTCTTAATTAGCACCAGAGTGCTCTTAATTAGCCCCTGGGACCCTTAATTAATAACCAGAGTGCTCTTAATTAGCACCAGAGTGCTCTTAATTAACCCCTGAGACCCTTAATTAGCACCAGAGTGCCCTTAATTAGCACCAGAGTGCTCTTAATTAGCACCAGAGTGCTCTTAATTAGCACCAGAGTGCCCTTAATTAGCACCAGAGTGCTCTTAGTTAACCCCTGGGACCCTTAATTAGCACCAGAGTGCTCTTAATTAGCCCCTGGGACCCTTCATTAACACCAGAGTGCTCTTAATTAGCACCAGAGTGCTGTTAATTACCCACTGAGACCCTTAATTAACACCAGAGTGCCCTTAATTACCTCCCAAAACCCTTAATTAAGACCAGAACACCTTTAATTAACCCCAGAGTGCCCTTAATTAACACTAGGGTGCTCTTAATTATCCCCTGAGACCCTTAATTAATAACCAGAGTGCCCTTAATTAGCACCAGAACACCTTTAATTAGCACCAGAACACCCTTAATTACCCCCAGAACACCTTTAATTACCTCCAGAGCCCCTTAATTACCCCCAGAACACCCTTAATTAACACCAGAGTGCCCTTAATTACCTCCCAAGACCCTTAATTAAGACCAGAACACCCTTAATTACCCCCAGAACGCCCTTAATTAACCCCTAATTAGCGGGTGGGTGACTCCCTGGCCCTTAATTAGCGCTAATTAAGGGGTGTGGGGGGGGTTAAGTGCCCCTTGGGGGAGGGGTGGAGCCTGAGGAAGCTTAATTACCCTTAATTACCCTTAATTACCCCCTAATTAGTGCGCCTCCACCCTGCTGATGCTGGTGACAGGGGACATCTACACCCTCATTAATTACGTCGGCTTCGTTAATTACCTCTGGTACGGGGTCACCGTGGGGGGGCTGCTGGTGCTGCGATGGAGGGAGCCCCACAGGCCCCGCCCCCTGCGGGTAATTAGCACTAATTAACACCTCGTTAACACCCACACACCCCTTCCTGCCCGCTAATTAGCTGCTAATTACCCCCAGGACCCGGCTAATTAGCTCCAATGCGCTGGTAACCCTTAATTACCCCCTCTTTACCTCTTAATTACCCTTAATTACTCCCTCATTACTCCTAATTACCCCTAATTACTCCCTCATTACCCTCTAATTACCCCTTATTACCCCCTAATTACCCCTTATTACCCCCTAATTACCCCTAATTACCCCATCATTACCCTCTAATTACTCCTAATTACCCCCTAATTACCCCCAATTAACCACTACTTACCCCCTAATCACCCCCACCCCTAATTACCCTCCTAATTACCCTCCTAATTACTCCACCCCTCAATTACTCAACCCCCCTAATTACCCCTTCATTAGCCCTAATTAATTACCTCCTAATTACTAATTAACCCCTAATCTCCCCTCTCATCACCCCCACCACCACTACCTAATTACCCCCTAATTACCCCTAATTACCCCTTAATTACTCACCCCCCCTAATTACCCCTCATTAATTACCCCCTAATTACTCATCAACCCCTCATTTCCCCTCTAATTACCCCCCACCTCTAATCCCCCACCTAATTAACCCCACCTTTAACTACTCAGACCCCCTAATTACCCCTTCATTAGCCCTAATTAATTACCCCCTAATTAATAACTACCCCCTAATTACCCTGTTTCCCCCCCTAATTACCCCCTAATTAGCCCCACCCCTTTAATCACCCCTTCATTACCCACACCCCTAATTACCCCTTCATTACCCCTATTTCCCCTAATTAATTACCCCCTAATTAACGATTCACCGCTAATTAACCCCTCCCCCAGCACCCCCATTCTCCCTATGGGAAGGGGGGCTCCTTTGCGCCATTTTTTCGGTGTGGGCGTGGCCTAAAGGGGTGTGGCTTGCGTGGGTGTGTCCCTGGGGGTGTGGCCTATATGGGTGTGGTCGTTTTGTGGGCGTGGCTTGAAGGGGGCGTGGCCAGGCTGCCCTTAAAGGGGAATCAATGGGTATAAAGGGGAGGGGGGGGCTCCTTTTGGCGCCATTTTTAAGGGATGGGCGTGGCCTAAAGGGGCGTGGCTTGTGTGGGTGTGTCCCTGAGGGTGTGGCCTATGTGGGTGTGGTCGTTTTGTGGGCGTGGCTTGAAAGGGGCGTGGCCAGGCTGCTCTTAAAGGCGCCACAATGGGTATAAAGGGGGTGGGGGGGGCTCCTTTTGGCGCCATTTTTAAGGGATGGGCGTGGCCTAAAGGGGTGTGGCTTGTGTGGGTGTGTCCATGTGGGTGTGGTCTATGTGGGTGTGGTCGTTTGTGGGCGTGGCTTCAAGGGGGCGTGGCCAGGCTGCTCTTAAAGGCGCCACAATGGGTATAAAGGGGAGGGGGGGGGCTGTGTTTTGGCGCCATTTTAAAGGGGTGGGCGTGGCCTAAATGGGCGTGGCTTGTATGGGTGTGACCCTGAGGGTGTGGCCTATGTGGGTGTGGTCGTTTTGTGGGCGTGGCTTACAGGGGGCGTGGCCAGGCTGCTCTTAAAGGGGAATCAATGGGTATAAAGGGGAGGGGGGGGGCTGGTTTTGGCGCCATTTTTAAGGGGTGGGCGTGGCCTATTGGGGCGTGGCTTGTATGGGTGTGTCCCTGGGGGTGTGGTCTATGTGGGTGTGGTCGTTTTGTGGGCGTGGCTTCAAGGGGGCGTGGCCAGGCTGCTCTTAAAGGGGAATCAATGGGTATTAAGGGGAGGGGGGGGGCTGGTTTTGGCGCCATTTTTAAGGGATGGGCGTGGCCTATTGGGGCGTGGCTTGTATGGGTGTGTCCCTTAGGGTGTGGCCTATATGGGTGTGGTCGTTTTGTGGGCGTGGCTTAAAGGGGGCGTGGCCAGGCTGCTCTTAAAGGGGAATCAATGGGTATTAAGGGGGGGGGGGGCTGCGTTTTGGGCTAATTTTGGGCTGTTTTGGGGTTTTTTTTCGGGGTTTTTTTGGTGTTTTTGGGTGTGGCCGTGTCTGACCCTCTGGTATCCCCTCCCCCCCCTCAGATCTCGCTGTTTTTTCCCGCCATTTACCTGGTTTTTTGGGCTGCTTTGCTGGTTTTCGCCTTCTGGTCGGAGCCCTTGGTCTGTGGGGTGGGCTTGGGGATCATGGCCGGGGGGGTCCCCGTTTATTTCTTGGGGGTCCGGGACCAGAAAGGACCCCCCGGGATCCACAGAGCTATGGGTGAGGGGGATTGGGGGGGTTTGGGGGGGGATTGGGGGGTTTTGGGGGGATTTGGGGGGATTTGGAGATTGGGGGAGTTTGGGGGATTTTGGGGATTTGGGGGGGATTTGGGGAATTGGGGGATTGGGGGGTTGAGGGTTGGGGGAGGTTTGAGGGGGTTTGGGGAGTTTGGGGGATTTGGGGGATTGGGGGGATTTGGGGGATTGGGGGAGGGTGGGGATTTGGGTTTGGGGGGTTTGGGGTGAATTGGGGGGATTTGGGGGAGGTTTGGGGTGATTTGGGGTGATTTGGGGGAAATTGGGGGGATTTGGGGGGATTTGGGGGGATTTGGGGTTGATTTGGGGGGGTTGAGGGGGATTTGGGGGCGTTTGGGGGGGATTTGGAGGGATTTGGGGTAAATTGGGGGATTTGGGGGAGTTTGGGGGGGATTTGAGGGGGCTTGGGGTGAATTGGGGAAATTGGGGGGGATTTGGGGGGTTTGGGGGAGTTTGGGGGGATTTGAGGGGGATTTGGGTAAATTGGGGGGGGATTTGGGGAGAATTGGGGGGATTTGGGGTAAATTGGGGGGATTTGGGGGGATTTTTGTGGGGTTTGTGGGGTTTGGGGGGTATTTGGGATTTGTGGGTGCCCGGGTGTGATTTTTGGGTGTATTTCCTGCGATTTTGGTGCCGTTTTGTGCCCCCCCAGCCTCCCTGAGCCTCTTTGGGCAGCGGCTCTGCCGGGTCCTTTACCCCTCGGGGGGTTCCCAGGAGGAGGAAGAGGAAGAGGAAGGGGAAGGGGGGACCCCCCTGAGCCCCCAGACCCACACCTGAGGCACACAGACACCCCCAGACCCAAAAACCCCGGGTTTTACCTCAAAAATCCCCCACCAAACCCCACAGATCCCCCCCAACTGCCCCCCAGACCCAAAACTCCCAGATTTTACCCCATAAATCCCCCCCAAACCCCCCCAGACCCCCAAATCCTGACCCCCAAATCCCCCCCAATCCCCCCCAGACCCAAAATCCCCAGATTTTACCCCAAAAATCACCCCAAACCCCTCAGATCCCCCCCAGACCCAAAACTCCCAATTTTTACCCCAAAAATCCCAAATTTTGCCCCAAAGAACCCAAATCCTGCCCCAAAGACCCCAAGTTCTGCTCCCCAGACCCAAAACTCCCAGATTTTGCCCCAAAATCCCCAGATTTTACCTCATAAATCACCCCAAAACCCCCAGATCCCCCCCAGACCCAAAACCCCCAGATTTTACCCCAAAACTCCCAGATTTTGCCCCAAAGACCCCAAATCCTGACCCAAAGACCCCAAGTTCTGCTCCCTAGACCCAAAAATCCCAAATTTTACCCCAAAATTCCCAGTTTTTGCCCCATAAATCACCCCCAAACCCCCCAATTCCCTCCCAGACCCAAAACTCCCAGATTTTACCCCAAAAATCCCAAATTTTGACCCAAAGAACCCAAATCCTGACCCAAAGACCCCGAGTTCTGTTCCCCAGACCCAAAACTCCCCGATTTTGCCCCAAAATCCCCAGATTTTACCTCATAAATCCCCCCCAAACCCCCCAGATCCCTCCCAGACCCAAAACCCCCAGATTTTACCCCAAAAATCCCAATTTTTGCCCCAAAGAACCCAAATCCTGACCCCAAGACCCCAAGTTCTGCTCCCTAGACCCAAAAATCCCACATTTTGCCCCAAAATCCCCAGATTTTACCTCATAAATCCCCCCAAAACCCCCCAGACTCCCCCCAGACCCAAAACCCCCAGATTTTGCCCCAAAACTCCCCCTCAATCCCTCAGGCTCCGCCCCTGAAGCTCCGGGGGGGGGAGGGGGGGCGTGGCCAAGCTGTGACGTCAATAAAGGTCATTGGAGCTACGGGTGATGACGTCATAATGACTTGAATAATAAACGGGGGGTGGGGCTACGGGGGGGGGTGGGGGTGGTGACGTCATCAAAGATGGCCGCCGAGTGGGGGGATTTGGGCTTTTTGGGGTTTTTTGGGGTTATTTTTTGGGGTTTTTTTCTGGGTTTTTGGGGTTTTTTTGAGGTGTTTTTGTGGGGTTTTTTGGGGGGGTTTTGGGTTTTTTCATATTTTTGTTTTTTGGTGTTTTTTCCGTGTTTTTTTTTGTGGAGTTTTTTTCTGTTTTTTCATCTTTTTTCGTGGGCTTTTTTTTTTTTTGTGGATTTTTTGTGGATTTTTAATGAAATTTTTATGAATTTTTTATGAATTTTTGGTGAATTTTTGGCGAATTTTTGGTGGATTTTTGGTGAATTTTTGGTGAATTTTTTGATGAATTTTTGGTGAATTTTTGGTGGATTTTTTGTGAATTTTTTGTGAATTTTTTGTGAATTTTTGTAGATTTTTGGTGAATTTTTTGTGGATTTTTGGTGAATTTTTTGTGAATTTTTGGTAAATTTTTTGTGAATTTTTTGTGGATTTTTTCTGAATTTTTTGTGGATTTTTGGTGGATTTTTTTGTGAATTTTTGGTGAATTTTTGGTGAGTTTTTGGTGGATTTTTGGTGAATTTTTGGTGAATTTTTGGTGATTTTTTGTGGATTTTTTGTGAATTTTTGGTGAATTTTTTGTGAATTTTTGGTAAATTTTTGGTGAATTTTTTGTGGATTTTTTATGAAAATTTTTTGAATTTTCAATGAATTTTTTATGAATTTTTGGTGAATTTTTGGTGATTTTTTGGTGAATTTTTGGTGAATTTTTGGTGAAATTTTTGTGAATTTTTGATGAATTTTTTGTGAATTTTTTGTAAATTTTTGTGGATTTTTGGTGAATTTTTGATGAATTTTTGGTGAATTTCTTGTGGATTTTTGGTGAATTTTTGGTGATTTTTTTGGTGAATTTTTGGTGAATTTTTTGTGAATTTTTTGTGGATTTTTGGTGAATTTTTTGTGGATTTTTGGTGAATTTTTGGTGAATTTTTGGTGGAATTTTTGGTGAATTTTTTGTGGATTTTTGGTGAATTTTTGGTGAATTTTTGGTGAATTTTTGTGGATTTTTTGTGGACTTTTTGTGAATTTTTGTTGAATTTTTAATGAATTTTTGGTGAATTTTTGGTGAATTTTTGTTGAATTTTTGGTGAATTTTTGGTGAATTTTTGGTGAATTTTTTGTGGTTTTTTCGTGAATTTTTGGTGAATTTTTGGTGAATTTTTTGTGAATTTTTTGTGAATTTTTTTATGAATTTTTTGTGAATTTTTGGTGAATTTTTTGTGAATTTTTGGTGAATTTTTTGTGAATTTTTGGTGAATTTTTTGTGAATTTTTGGTGAATTTTTGGTGAATTTTTGGTGAATTTTTGGTGAATTTTTAAATGAATTTTTTGTGAATTTTTGATGAAATTTTTTATGAATTTTTAATGAATTTTTGGTGAATTTTTGGTGAATTTTTGTGGCTTTTCTGTGGAATTTTCTCTGTTTTTTTTTTTATTTCTTTCGTGTTTTTTGTATCTTTCCCCCCGTATTTCCCAGTGGGTTTTTGGTGTCTTTTCCTGAGCTTTTCCCCTCATTTTCCCCTCATTTTCCCTTCATTTTTGGTTCATTTTCACGTTTTTCCCTCACTTTCCCCTCACACCTTTAATCCTTTTTTTTCCCCCATTTTTCCCGCTTTTTCCCTCCCCTTTATTTATTCCCTCCTTATTTTCCCACATTTTTTGTATTTTTTCCCTTATTTTCCCTTATTTACACCATTTTTAACCACCCGTGACGTCACTCGGGGGGGGGCCGTGACGTCACCAGGCGGCGAGAGGCGGGAAAAGGGGCGAGCGGGGGGCGGGAATCTCCGAAGGGACCCGGAAGGAGCCGAAGAGCGACGGAAATCGCCGAAGGGCGGCGGAAGGAGCCGAGCGGGGGTGGGAGGAGCCGAGGGGAGGCGGAAGGAGCCGAGGGGGGGTGGGAGGAGCCGAGGGGGAGTGGGAGGAGCCGAGGGGGGTGGGAGGAGCCGAAGGGGGGGTGGGAGGAGCCGAGGGGAGGCGGGAGGAGCCGAGGGGAGGCGGGAGGAGCCGAAGGGGGGGTGGGAGGAGCCGAGGGGCGGCGGAAGGAGCCGAAGCCTTCCGGAAGTTTCCGATCTCTTCCGGAAGGACCCGGATGGAGTCGTGTCGGGAGGAGGGAAGGGAAGGGAAGAGGGAAGGAGGGGGGGGGGGGGGTGACAGAATCGGCGCCACAGGAAGATGGCGGACGGGGAGGAGGTGACTCTGGACGGGCGTCCGCTCCATCTGCTCCGCGTGGCGGACCTGAAAGCGGCCCTGGAGCAGAGGGGCTTGGCGAAGAGCGGCCAGAAAAGCGCCTTGATCAAGCGGCTCCGCGGGGTGAGTGAGCCGGAGAGTACGCGGGGAAAGGCGCGGGGGGAGCCGCGGACATGGAGGAAGAAGCGGGAAGAAGAAGGGGGGGAAGGGGCGCATGCGCCGTGGGTTCCCTCACACCCCCCCCTCTTTCTACCAAGCGTTTTCGCCCCCTCCTCGCGTTTTCCCGCCTGAGGGGGGAGAGGAGGGAAGGGAAGGAGAAGGGGGCAGAGAGGAGGAGGAGGAGGAGGAGGTGAGAGGGGTTGGGGGGGAAGGGGGGCTGGGGGGTGTTGGGGGTTTGGGGGGGTTTTTTGAGGTAAAAGTTGGAGGTTTGGTGATTTCTGAGGCGTTTGTGAGGTAAAAGTTGGAGGTTTTGGGTTTTTTTGAGGTAAAAGTTGGAGGTTTGGGGGATTTGTGAGGGGTTTGTGAAGAGTTTGTGAGGTAAAAGTTGGAGGTTTGTGCTTTTTTGACGTAGAAGTTGGAGGTTTTGGGTTTTTTTGAGGTAAAACCTGGAGATTTGATGATTTGTGATGGAAAACTTGGAGATTTGTGTTTTTTCTGAGGTAAAAGTTGGAGGTTTGGGGTTTTGTGAGGTAAAACCTGGAGATTCGGCGATTTCTGAGGTAAAAGTTGGAGGTTTGATGATTTGTGAGGTAAAGGTTTAAGGTTTGGGGGATTTGTGAGGTAAAAGTTGGAGATTTGGTGATTTGTGATGGAAAACTTGGAGATTTGTGTTTTTTCCGAGGTAAAAGTTGGAGGTTTGGGGGTTTGTGAGGGGTTTGTGAGGTAAAAGTTGGAGGTTTTGGGTTTTTTTGAGGGAAAAGCTGGAAGTTTGTGTTTTTCTGAGATAAAAGTTGGAGGTTTTGGGTTTTTTTGAGGTAAACGTTTGAGATCTGGCGATTTGTGAGGTAAAAGTTGGAGGTTTGGGGGATTTCTGAGGTAAAAGTTGAAAGTTTTGGGTTTTCTGAGGTAAAAGTTGGAGGTTTGTGTTTTAATGAGGTAAAAGTTGGAGGTTTGGTGATTTGTGAAGGTTTTGCAAGGTAAAAGTTGGAGGTTTTGTGTTTCTTTGAGGTAAAAGTGGGAGGTTTTTGGTTTTTTTGAGGTAAAAGTTGCAGATTTGGTGATTCGTGAGGGGTTTGTGAGGTAAAAGTTGGAGGTTTTGGGTTTTTTTTGAGGTAAAAGTGGGAGGTTTGGGGTTTGTGAAGGTTTTGTGAGGTAAAAGTTGGACATTCTGGGTTTTTTTGAGGGAAAAGTTGGAAGTTCGTGTTTTCTTGAGGTAAAAGTTGGAGGTTTGGTGATTTCTGAGGGAAAAGCGGGAGGTTTGGGGTTTGTGAGGGATTTGTGAGGTAAAAGTTTAAGGTTTGGGGAATTTCTGAGGTAAAAGCTGGAGATCCGGCGATTTCTGAGGTAAAAGTTGGAGGTTTGGGGGATTTCTGAGGTAAAAGTTGGAAGTTTGTGTTTTAATGAGGTAAAAGTTGGAGGTTTGGTGATTTGTGAGGGGTGTGTGAGGTAAAAGTTGGACATTTTGGGGTTTTTTGAGGTAAACGTTTGAGATCTGGCGATTTGTGAGGGAAAAGTTGGAGGTTTGGGGTTTCTTTGAGGTAAAAGTTGGAGGTTTGGCGATTTCTGAGGTAAAAGTTGGAGTTTTGATGATTTGTGAAGGTTTTGCAAGGTAAAAGTTGGAGGTTTTGGGTTTTTTTGAGGTAAAAGTGGGAGGTTTGGTGATTTGTGAGGTAAAAGTTGAAAGATTTTGGTGATTTGTGATGGAAAACTTGGAGATTTGTGTTTTTTCCGAGGTAAAAGTTGGAGGTTTGGGGGTTTGTGAGGGGTTTGTGAGGTAAAAGTTGGAGGTTTTGGGTTTTTTTGAGGTAAAAGTTGGATGTTTGGGGGGTTTTGAGGTAAAAGATGCAGATTTGGTGATTTGTGAGGGGCTTGCGAAGTAAAAGTTGGAGGTTTGGGGGGTTTGTGAGGTAAAAGTTGGAGATTTTGGGGATTTGTGAGGTAAAAGTTGGAGATTTTGGGGATTTGTGAGGTAAAAGGGAGTTTTGATGATTTGTGAAGGTTTTGCAAGGTAAAAGTTGGAGGTTTTGGGTTTTTTTGAGGTAAAAGTTGGAGGTTTGGTGATTTGTGAGGGATTTGTGAGGGAAAAGTTGGAAAGTTTGGGGTTTTTTTGAGGTGAAAGTTGGAGATCCGGGGAATTTTTGAGGAAAAACTTGGAGATCCGGCGATTTGTGAGGGAAAAGTTGGAAGTTTGTTTTTTTGAGGGAAAAGTTGGGAGGTTTTGGGGTTTTTTGAGAGAAAAGTTGGAGGTTTGGGGTTTGTGAGGGGTTTGTGAGGTAAAAGTTGGAGGTTTTGAGGATTTCTGAGGTAAAAGTTGGAGATTTGGGGGATTGTGAGGGAAAAGTTGGAGGTTTTGTGTTTTTTTGAGGGAAAAGTGGGAGGTTTGGGGTTTGTGAGGGGTTTGTGAGGTAAAAGTTTGAAGATTGGGATATTTTTGAGGTAAAAGTTGGAAGTTTGTGGTTTTGTGAGGTAAGAGTTGAAAGTTTGATGATTCGTGAGGGGTTTGTGAGGTAAAAGTTGGAGGTTTTGGGTTTTTTTTTGAGGTAAAACTTGGAGGTTTGGGGTTTGTGAGGGGTTTGTGAAGAGTTTGTGAGGTAAAAGTCGGAGGTTTGGTGATTTGTGATGGAAAAGTTGGAGATTTGTTTTTTTTCTGAGGTAAAAGTTGGAGGTTTGGTGATTTGTGAAGGTTTTGCAAGGTAAAAGTTGGAGGGTTTGGGTTTTTTTGAGGTAAAAGTTGGAGGTTTGATGATTTGTGAGGGGTTTGTGAGGGAAACGTTGGAGGTTTGGGGTTTTTTTGAGGTAAAAGTTGGAGGTTTGGTGATTTGTGATGGAAAATTTGGAGATTTGTTTTTTTTCTGAGGTAAAAGTTGGAGGATTTGGGTTTGTGAGGGGTTTGTGAGGTGAAAGTTGGAGATTGGGGTATTTTTGAGGGTAAAGCTGGAAGTTTGTGTTTTTCTGAGATAAAAGTTGGAGATTCGGGGGTTTGTGAGGGGTTTGTGAGGTAAAAGTTGGAGGTTTGTGTTTTTTTGAGGTAAAAGTTGGAGGTTTGGTGATTTGTGAAGGTTTTGCAAGGTAAAAGTTGGACGTTTTGGGTTTTTTTGAGGTAAAAGTTGGAGGTTTGATGATTTGTGAGGTAAAAGTTGCAGATTTGGTGATTTGTGAAGGGTTTGTGAGGTAAAAGTTGGAGGTTTGGGTTTTAATGAGGTAAAAGTTGGAGGTTTGGTGGTTTGTGAAGGTTTTGCAAGGTAAAAGTTGGACGTTTTGGGTTTTTTTGAGGTAAAAGTTGGAGATTTGGTGATTTGTGAGGGAAAAGTTTAAGGTTTGGGGGATTTGTGAGGGAAAAGTTGGAAGTTTGTGTTTTTTGGGGGGAAAACTTGGAGGTTTGGTGACTTGTGAAGGTTTTGTGAGGGAAAAGTGGGAGGTTTTGGGTTTTTTTGAGGGAAAAGTTGGAGGTTTGATGATTTGTGAGGGGTGTGTGAGGTAAAAGTTGGGGGTTTTGGGGTTTTTTGAGGTAAACGTTTGAGATCTGGCGATTTGTGAGGTAAAAGTTGGAGTTTTGGGGGATTTCTGAGGTAAAAGTTGAAAGTTTTGGGTCTTTTGAGGTAGAAGTTGGAGGTTTGGGGGATTTGTGAGGTAAAACCTGGAGATCCGGCGATTTCTGAGGTAAAAGTTGGAGTTTTGATGATTTGTGAAGGTTTTGCAAGGTAAAAGTTGGAGGTTTTGTGTTTTTTTGAGATAAAAGTTGGAGGATTGGGGTTTTGTGAGGTAAAAGTTGGAGGTTTTGGGTTTTTTTGAGATAAAAGTTGGAGGATTGGGGTTTCTTTGAGGTAAAAGTTGGAGTTTTGATGATTTGTGAGTTAAAGGTTTAAGGTTTGGGGGATTTGTGAGGTAAAAGTTGGAGATTTGGTGATTTGTGATGGAAAACTTGGAGATTTGTGTTTTTTCCGAGGTAAAAGTTGGAGGTTTGGGGGTTTGTGAGGGGTTTGTGAGGTAAAAGTTGTAGGTTTTGGGTTTTTTTTGAGGTAAAAGTTGGATGTTTGGGGGGTTTTGAGGTAAAAGATTCAGATTTGGTGATTTGTGAGGGGTTTGCGAAGTAAAAGTTGGAGGTTTGGGGGATTTGTGAGGTAAAACCTGGAGATTCGGCGATTTGTGAGGTAAAAGTTGGAGATTTTGGGGATTTGTGAGGTAAAAGGGAGTTTTGATGATTTGTGAAGGTTTTGCAAGGTAAAAGTTGGGAGGTTTTGGGTTTTTTTGGGGTAAAAGTTGGAGGTTTGGTGATTTGTGATGGAAAACTTGGAGATTTGTGTTTTTTCTGAGGTAAAAGTTGGAAGATTGGGGTATTTTTGAGGGAAAAGCTGGAAGTTTGTGTTTTTCTGAGATAAAAGTTGGAGGTTTGGGGTTTTTTTGAGGAAAAAGTGGGAGGTTTTGGGGATTTCTGAGGTAAAAGCTGGAGATCCGGCGATTTCTGAGGTAAAAGTTGGAGGTTTGGGTTTTCTTTGAGGGTAAAGCTGGAAGTTTGTGGGTTTTTGAGGTAAAAGTTGTAGATTTGGTGATTTCTGAGGAGTTTGTGAGGTAAAAGTTGGAGGTTTTGGGTTTTTTTGAGGTAAAAGTTGGAGATTTGGTGATTTGTGAGGGAAAAGTTGGAGGTTTGGGGGATTTGTGTGGGAAAAGTTGGAAGTTTGTGGTTTTTTGAGGGAAAACATGGAGGTTTGGTGACTTGTGAAGGTTTTGTGAGGGAAAAGTGGGAGGTTTTGGGTTTTTTTGAGGGAAAAGTTGGAGGTTTGATGATTTGTGAGGGGTGTGTGAGGTAAAAGTTGGAGGTTTTGGGTTTTTTTGAGGTAAAAGTGGGAGGTTTGGGGTTTGTGAAGGTTTTGTGAGGTAAAAGTTGGAAGATTGGGGTATTTTTGAGGGAAAAGTTGGAAGTTTGTGTTTCTTTGAGGTAAAAGTTGGAGATCCAGCGATTTGTGAGGTTTTGGGGTTTTGTGAGGTAAAAGTTGGAGGTTTGGTGATTTGTGAAGTAAAGCTTTAAGATTTGGGGGTTTTGTGAGGTAAAAGTTGGAGGTTTGTGTTTTTTTGAGGTAAAAGTTGAAGGTTTTGGGTTTTTGAAGGGAAAGTGGGGGGTTTGGTGATTTGTAAGTGGTTTGTGAGGTAAAAGTTGGAGGTTTGAGGGATTTGTGATGGAAAAGTTGGAGATTTGTGTTTTTTCTGAGGTAAAAGTTGGAGGAATTGGGTTTGTGAGGGGTTTGTGAGGTAAAAGTTGGAGGTTTTGTGTTTTTTTGAGGTAAAAGTTGGAGGTTTGGTGATTTGTGAGGGGTTTGTGAGGTAAAAGTTGGGGGTTTTGGGTTTTTTTGAGGTAAACGTTTGAGATCTGGTGATTTGTGAGGTAAAAGTTGGAGGTTTGGGGGATTTGTGAGGTAAAACCTGGAGATTCGGGGGTTTGTGAGGGAAAAGTTGGAGGTTTGGTGATTTGTGAAGGTTTTGCAAGGTAAAAGTTGGAGGTTTTGGGTTTCTTTGAGGTAAAAGTGGGAGGTTTGGCGTTTTGTGAGGTAAAAGTTGGAGGTTTGGTGATTCGTGAGGGGTTTGTGAGGTAAAAGTTGGAGGTTTGGGGGTTCACGAGTCGTTTGTGAGGTAAAAGCTGGAAGTTTGTGGTTTTTTGAGGTAAAAGTTGGAGGTTTGGGTTCTTTCTGAGGGAAAAGTGGGAGGTTTGGGGTTTGTAAGGGGTTTGTAAGGTAAAAGTTTAAGGTTTGGGGAATTTCTGAGGTAAAAGCTGGAGATCCGGCGATTTCTGAGGTAAAAGTTGGAAGTTTGTGTTTTAATGAGGTAAAAGTTGGAGGTTTGGGGGTTTGTGAAGGTTTTGCAAGGTAAAAGTTGGACATTTTGGGTTTTTTTGAGGTAAAAGTTGGAAGTTCGTGTTTTTTTGAGGGAAAACATGGAGGTTTGGTGACTTGTGAAGCTTTTGCGAGGGAAAAGTGGGAGGTTTTGGGTTTTTTTGAGGGAAAAGTGGAAGGTTTGGTGATTTGTGAGGGGTTTGTGAGGTAAAAGTGGGAGGTTTTGGGTTTTTTTGAGGTAAACGTTTGAGATCTGGCGATTTGTGAGGGAAAAGTTGGAGGTTTGGGGTTTTTTTTGAGGTAAAAGTTGGAGGTTTGCGTTTTTTTGAGGGAAAAGTTGAAAGTTTGTGTTTCTTTGAGGTAAAAGTTCGAGATTTGGTGATTTGTGAAGGTTTTGTGAACTAAAACTTTAAGATTTGGGGGTTTTGTGAGGGAAAAGTTGGAGGCTTGTGTTTTTTTGAGGGAAAAGTTGGGAGGTTTTGGGTTTTTTTGAGGTAAAAGTTGGAGATCTGGCGATTTCTGAGGTAAAAGTTGGAGGTTTGATGATTTGTGATGGAAAAGTTGGAGATTTGTGTTTTTTCTGAGGTAAAAGTGGGAGGATTGGGGTTTGTGAGGGGTTTGTGATGGAAAAGTTGGAAGTTTGTGTTTTTTTGAGGTAAAAGTTGGAGATTTTGGGGTTTTTTGAGGGAAAAGTTGGGAGGTTTGGTGATTTGTGAGGGGTTTGTGAGGTAAAAGTTGGACATTTTGGGTGTTTTTGAGGGAAAAGTTGGAGATTTGGTGATTTGTGATGGAAAAGTTGGAGATTTGTTTTTTTTCTGAGGTAAAAGTTGGAGGTTTGGTGATTTCTGAGGGGTTTGTGAGGGAAACGTTGGAGATTTTGGGGTTTTTTGAGGTAAAAGTTGGAGATCTGGCGATTTCTGAGGGAAAAGTTGGAGTTGTGATGATTTGTGAGGTAAAAGTTTAAGGTTTGGGGGATTTGTGAGGGAAAAGTTGGAGGTTTGGGTTTTTTTGAGGGAAAACTTGGGGGTTTGGTGACTTGTGAAGGTTTTGTGAGGGAAAAGTTGGAGGTTTTGGGGTTTTTGAGGTAAAAGTTGGGAGGTTTGGCGTTTTTTTGAGGGAAAACTTGTAGATTTGGTGACTTTTGAGGGGTTTTTGAGGTAAAAGTTGGTTTGGGTTTTCTGTCGGGTTTTTTTTTGAGGTAAAAGATGCAGGTTTTGGCTGTTTCTGAGGGATTTTGAGATAAAAGTTGTGGTTTTTTGGGGTTCTTTGAGGAACTTTGAGGTAAAAGTTGTGTTTTTTGGGTTTTGTGAGGGATTTTGAGGTAAAAGTTGTGTTTTTTGGGGTTTTTGAGGGATTTTGAGGTGAAAGTTGTGGTTTTTATGTTTTTTAGGGATTTTGAGGTAAAAGTTGTGGTTTTTGGGGTTTTGTGAAGGGTTTTGAGGTAAAAGTTTTGGGTTTTGGGTGTTTTGAGAGATTTTGAGGTAAAAGTTGTGGTTTTTGGGTTTTGTGAAGGGTTTTGAGGTAAAAGTTGTGGTTTTTGGGGTTTTTGAAGGATTTTGAGGTAAAAGGTGTGTTTTTTGGGGTTTTGTGAGGGATTTTGAGGTAAAAGTTGTGGTTTTTGGGGTTTTTGAAGGATTTTGAGGTAAAAGTTGTGTTTTTTGGGGTTTTTTAGGGGTTTTGAGGTAAAAGTTGTGGTTTTTGGGGCTTTGTGAAGGGTTTTGAGGTAAAAGTTGTGGTTTTTGGGTTTTGTGAAGGGTTTGGAGGTAAAAGTTGTGTTTTTTGGGTTTTTTGAGGGATTTTGAGGCAAAAATTGTGTTTTTTGGGGTTTTGTGAGGGATTTTGAGGTAAAAGTTGTGGTTTTTGGGTTTTTTGAGGGATTTTGAGGCAAAAGTTGTGTTTTTTGGGGTTTTTTGAGGAATTTTGAGGTAAAAGTTTTGGTTTTGGGGGTTTTTTGAGGGATTTTGAGGTAAAATTGTGGTTTTTTGGGGGAATTTGAGGGATTTTGAGGTAAAAGTTGTGGTTTTTGGGTTTTGTTAAGTTTTTTTTGGGGGGATTTGTTTAAAAACCGACTGAAATTTGGGGTGAATCCTCCCGGTTTTGTAGGCTCTGATGCTGGAAAACCTCCAGAAGCACTCGACCCCTCACGCCACCTTCCAGCCCAACTCCCAGGTACCCAAAACCCCCGGAATTCACCCCAAAAACCCCCCTTCCTGTGTCTTCACTCACCTTTTAACCGATTTCCCCTGTTTTTACCCCAGATTGGGGAGGAGATGAGCCAGAACAGCTTCATCAAGCAGTACCTGGAGAAGCAGCAGGAGCTGCTCCAGCAGCGCCTGGCGCGGGAGGCGGCCGAGATGGAAGGTCAGCCCCGGCCATTTTGGGCGAAAAAACGCCGATTTTGGGTCTTTTGGGTCATTTTTCCCATTTTTTCCCTTTTTCCACCCGTTTCCCACAGCCGCAGGCAGGAAGGAGCCCGAGGACTCGGACGAGGACGGGGGGAGGAGGACGGAGCGACGCGGGGGGCGGCTGCGACAGGTCAGGGGCTGCTGATTTTGGGTTGAAATCACACGATTTTGGGGCTCTCCGCGTGCTGACGCCATCTTGGGCCTCCCCAACACCGTTTTGGGGCCATTTCCTCCCGTTTTGGGGACGCTCTCCCCCTTCTCACCTCTCCCCCTCACCTAAAAGGGGTTTTTGCCCGTTTTAGGGTTTTCTCGCGCCCGTTTTGGGGCAAGTTTCACGGTTTTTGGGTCATTTCTCAGTTTTGGGTGGATTTTCACCGTTTTTGGGTGGATTTTCACCGTTTTGTGTCCCTTTCCCATCGTTTTTGGGGCACTTTTCAGCCTTTTTGGTCACTTCACCGTTTTGGGTTTCGTTTCCTGTCGTTTTTTGGGTCGTTTGCTCTGATTTTGGGTCATTTTCTGTCTTTTTGGGTCATTTTCTCTGCTTTTTGGGTCATTTTGTCTCGTTTTGGGTCATTTTCCCTGATTTTGGTTCATTTTCTCTCCTTTTGGGGTAATTTCCTTTTGTTTTGGGGTCATTTTGTGCCCTTTTGGGTCATTTCCTTTCCTTTTGGGGTCATTTCCTTTAGTTTTGGGGTCATTTTGTGCCCTTTTGGGGTCATTTTCTCTCCTTTTGGGTTATTTTCTGTCTTTTTGGGTCATTTTCTCTCCTTTTGGGGTCAATTTGTGTCCTTTTGGGGTCATTTACTCTGATTTTGGTTCATTTTCTCTCTTTTTGGGTCATTTTCTCTTCATTTGGGGTCGTTTTGGGGTCATTTTCTCTGCTTTTG
The DNA here is from genome assembly GCA_023079485.1 of Archilochus colubris. Lineage (NCBI taxonomy): Eukaryota > Metazoa > Chordata > Aves > Apodiformes > Trochilidae > Archilochus > Archilochus colubris. The sequence goes on from JALBCY010000090.1 coordinate 471,823, forward strand.
GGGTCATTTCCTTTCCTTTTGGGTCATTTTGTTTCCTTTTGGGTTATTTTCTCTCCTTTTGGTTCATTTTCTGTCTTTTTGGGTCATTTTCTCTCATTTTGGGGTCACTTTCTCTCCTTTTGGGTCATTTTCTCTGATTTTGGTTCATTTTCTCTCTTTTTGGGTTATTCTCTCTCCTTTTTGGGTCATTTTGTGCCCTTTTGGGGTCGTTTTCTCTCCTTTTGGGGTGATTTCCTTTCGTTTTGGGTAATTTTGTTTCCTTTTGGGTTATTTTCTCTGATTTTGGTTCATTTTCTCTTCTTTTGGGGTCGTTTTCTCTCCTTTTGGGGTGATTTCCTTTCCTTTTGGGTCATTTTCTCTCCTTTTGGGTCATTTTGTTTCCTTTTGGGTCATTTTCTCTGATTTTGGGTCACTTTCTCTCCTTTTGGGTCATTTTCTCTCCTTTTGGGGTCGTTTTGTCTCCTTTTGGTTCATTTTCTGTCTTTTTGGGTCATTTTCTCTCATTTTGGGGTAATTTCCTTTTGTTTTAGGGTCATTTTGTGCCCTTTTGGGGTCATTTTCTATGATTTTGGGTCACTTTCTCTCCTTTTGGTTCATTTTCTGTCTTTTGGGGTGATTTCCTTTCCTTTTGGGGTCATTTTGTTTCCTTTTGGGTTATTTTCTCTGATTTTGGTTCATTTTCTCTCTTTTTGGGTCATTTTCTCTCCTTTTGGGTCCATTTCCCCCCATTTTGGGTCCATTTCCCCCATTTTGTGCCCATTTCCCCCCCACCCCGCCCCCCCCCTCCCCCCATCCCATTTTGGGTCGATTTCCCCTGCTTTTGGTTAACTCCCCCCTCTCTCTCCCCCCCCCCCCCCAGCCCCGCCCCCCCAGAGCCCCCTCCCCCGCCCCTCCCCCCCCTTCCCCTCCCCCCCCCAAGGAGGAAGAGGAAGAGGAGGAGGAAGAGGAGGAGGAAGAGGAAGAGGAAGAGGAGCCCAAGCCCCTCCCCCCCCCGCCCCCTAACGAGGAGGAAGCGCTAATTAGGGAGCAGGAAGCCCCTAACGAGGGCCCCTCCCCCTCCCCGCCCCCCCTGACCCAGGAAGGGGAAGAGGAAGAGGAAGAGGAAGAGGAAGTGACCCCTCCCCCACCCCCCCTGCTGACCAAGGAGCCCCCCCCAAAGGAGGAGGAAATTGGGGTGAAAAAGGGGGAAATCGGGTCAGGAAGTGGGGAAACTGAGGCAGGAAGAGGGAAACTGAGGCAGGGAGGGGAAACTGAGGCAGGAAGTGGGGAAACTGAGGCAGGGAGAGGGGAAACTGAGGCAGGGAGAGGGGAAACTGAGGCAGGAAGTGAGGAAATCGGGGTGAAAAAGGAGGAAATAGGGGCAGGAAGTGGGGAAACTGAGGCAGGAAGTGGGGAAACTGAGGCAGGGGAAGAGGAAATGAGGGAGGAAGTGGAGGAAATGGGGGTGAAAAAGGAGGAAATGGGGGCAGGAAGTGGGGAAACTGAGGCAGGGAGTGGGGAAACTGAGGCAGGGAGTGGGGAAACTGAGGCAGGGAGTGGGGAAACTGAGGCAGGGAAGGAGGAAGCCGAGGGGGAAGTGGAGGAAACTGGGGGAAAAAAGGAGGAAATGGGGCAAAACGAGGAGGAAGTGGGGGAGGGGAGAGGGAAACTGAGGCAGGGAGGGGAAACTGAGGCAGGAAGTGGGGAAATCGGGGTGAAAAAGGAGGAAATAGGGACAGGAAGTGGGGAAACTGAGGCAGGAAGTGGGGAAACTGAGGCAGGAAGTGGGGAAACTGAGGCAGGAAGCGGGGAAAGGCCGGCAGGAAATGGGCGTGGCCGTCGCCGCGCTTCCTCTTCCTCCTCCTCCACTTCCTCTTCCTCTTCCTCCTCCTCGGGGGGCGGTGACGTCGCCGATGACGTCATCACGGCCCCGCCCCCACCACATCCGGGCACCTCCCCCCCCAGCAGCAGCCCCGGAAGTAGCAAGGTGGGGACTGGGAGGGACTGGGAGGAACTGGGAGGGATTGGGAGGGGATTGGGGGGGACTGGGAGGGACTGGGAGGGGACTGGGAGGGAACTGGGAGGGACTGGGAGGGACTGGGAGGGGATTGGGAGGAACTGGGAGGGGACTGGGAGGGACTGGGAGGAACTGGGAGGGGATTGGGGGGAACTGGGAGGGACTGGGAGGAACTGGGAGGAACTGGGAGGGAACTGGGAGGGGACTGGGAGGGGATTGGGGGGTCCATACTGGTTCATACTGGTCCATACTGGTCCATACTGGTTTCCTCTCTCCTCAGGACGCCCCCGAGGGAGCCGGGGATGGGGCGGAGGCGGCGTGAGTTTGGGGCAAAAACCTGGGGGTTTGGGCAAAAGGGGAAAAGGGGAAAAGGGGAGGAAGTTTGGGGCAAAACAGGGAAGTTTTGGGCAAAATGGGGCAATTTGGGGCGAAATGGGGAGATTTGAGGTAAAATGGGGGAATTTTGGGCAATTTGGGGCAAAATGATGAAATTTTGGGTAAAATGGGGGAATTTGGGGTGAAACTTGGGGGGAATTTGGGGCAAAACGGGGAAGTTTGGGGTAAAATGATGAGATTTGGGGTAAAATGGGGGAGTTTGGGGTAAAATGGGGGAATTTGGGTGAAGTTTGGGGCAAAACGGTGAAATTGGGGTAAAATGGGGCAATTTGGGGGGAATTCGGGGCAAAATGGGGGAATTTGGGGTAAAATGGTGAAAAATGGGGAAAAGGGGAGGGAATTTGGGGCAAAACGGGGCAATTTTGGGCAATTTTGGGGCAAAATGGTGAAAATTGGGGCAAAATGGGGAAAATCGGGGGAATTATTTGGGGCAGTTTGGGTCGAAACGCCGCCCCCCGGGTACGGGTGAGGTTTTGGGGTAAAACCGGGGGGTTTTGGGTCCCTGGGGAGGGGGCGTGGCCTGTGTGGGCGGGGGGGGGGGGGGCGTGTCCGTCGCGGGGGCTGCTGGGAAACTCCAAGATGGCCGCCGGGGCCGCCAGCAGCCCCGCACAATAGCGGTGGGGGGGGAGATGGGGGGCGGGAGCTGTGGGGCTGGATCTATGGGGCAGGACTTGGGGGGCAGGATGTGTGGGGCAGGATCTATGGGGCGGGAGCTGTGGGGCTGGGGGGGATCTGTGGGGCAGGAGCTGTGGGGTGGGATCTGTGGGGCTGGGATTGGGGGGCTGGGGGGAGATGGGGGGCTGGACTTGGGGGGCAGGATCTGTGGGGCTGGGGGGGAGCTGTGGGGTGGGATCTGTGGGGCTGGGATTCAGGGGAGATGGGCTGGAGGGGGGGGATCTGTGGGGCAGGACTTGGGGGGTTGGGGGGATCTATGGGGCTGGGGGGGAGCTATGGGGCAGGAGCTGTGGGGTGGGATCTGTGGGGCTGGGCTTGGGGAGAGATGGGCTGAGGGGGGGAGCTGGGGCTGGATCTATGGGGCAGGATCTATGGGGCTGGGGGGAGATGGGCAGGATCTATGGGGCTGGGGGGGAGCTGTGGGGCTGGGATCTGTGGGGCTGGGATTGGGGGGCTGGACTTGGGGGGCTGGGGGGGATCTGTGGGGCAGGACTTGGAGGGTGAGGGGGAGAGGGGAGGGATAGGGGAGATGGGGGGCAGGAGCTATGGGGTGGGATCTGTGGGGCAGGACTTGGGGGGTTGGGGGGATCTGTGGGGTGGGATTGGGGGACTGGGATTGGGGGGAGATGGGGGGCTTAGGGGGGATCTGTGGGGCAGGACTTGGGGGGTTGGGGGGATCTATGGGGCTGGGGGGGAGCTGTGGGGCAGGAGCTGTGGGGCTGGGGGGGAGCTATGGGGCAGGAGCTGTGGGGTGGGATCTGTGGGGCTGGGATCTGTGGGGCTGGGATTGGGGGGAGATGGGGGGCTGGAGGGGGGGGATCTGTGGGGCAGGGCTTGGGGGCAGATGTGGGGCTGGGGGGATTTGGGGGGATCTATGGGGTGGGGTGGGATCTATGGGGCAGGATCTATGGGGTGGGATTTGGGGGGCTGGGGGGAGATGGGGAGCAGGACTTGGGGGGTGAGGGGGGAAACGGGGGGCAGGGGGGGAATCTATGGGGCAGGATATGGGGGGTTGGGGGGATCTATGGGGCTGGATTTGGGGGGTGGGGGGGAGATGGGATGGGGGGGATCTATGGGGCAGGAGTTGGGGGGAGATGGGCTGGATTTGGGGGGCTGGGGAGGGATTTGGGGGGATCTATGGGGCTTGGGGGGGATCTATGGGGCAGGACTTCGGCAGAACTTGGGGGACTGGGGGGGATCTGTGGGGCAGGAGTTGGGGGACAGGACTTGGGGGGTGAGGGGGGAGATGGGGGGCAGGATCTGTGGGGTAGGGGGGGATCTGTGGGGCTGGGATTGGGGGCAGAACTTGGGGGGTGGGGGGGATCAATGGGGCAGAATATGGGGGGCAGAACTTGGGGGGCTGGGGGAGAGGTGGGGGGCTGGATTTGGGGGGCTGGGGGGGAGATCTATGGGGCTGGGGGGCAGGATCTATGGGGCAGATTATGGGGGGTTGTGGGGGAATAGATGGGGCAGGGATTTGGGGGGTAGGAGGGGAATCTGTGGGGCAGAATCTGTGGGGCTGGGGGGAGATCTGGGGGGATCAGTGGGGGTGGGGGGGATCTGTGGGGCAGGATCTATGGGGCAGGATTTGGGGGGATCTGTGGGGCAGGGGGGGGGGTTTTGGGGCAGGATTCGGGGGGTTGGGGGGGGATCTGTGGGGCAGGATTTGGGTTCTATGGGGCAGGGGGGGGATCTATGGGTCAGAGCCCCCCCGTGGGTCACTTGTGGGTCACCCGTGGGTCACTTGTGGGTCACTTGTGGGTCACTTGTGGGTCCTGCCCCACTGACGCCCCCTCCCCTCCCCCCAGCGAGGAGGCCGCGGTTCCCATGGATTCGGGACCCCCCCCCAGCGCCCCCCAAGCCCCCCCAGAGCCCCAGGTGAGCAGCCTGACCCCCAAGTGTGGGGCAGGGACCCCCAAGTGTGGGGCTGAGAGAGACCCCCAAGCGTGGGGCGGGAGGAGGGAGGCCCACGGATCCACTTGTGGGGCGGCCCCATGGATCCACTTATGGGGCAGCCCCACGGCACCGGGGGGACCCGGAGCTCCACTTATGGGGCAGCCTCCTGCCCCACGGATCCACTTGTGGGGCAGCCCCGGGACCCACTTACGGGGCAGCCCCATAGATCCACTTGTGGGGCAGCCTCGGGACCCCCAGACCCACTTATGGGGCGCCCCATAGCACCTCCACCCCCCACAGATCCGCTTGTGGGGCAGCCTCAGGACCCACGGATCCACTTGTGGGGCAGCCCCATAGCACCCCCCACACCCCAGACCTCCACTTATGGGGCAGATTGGGGACCCCCAGACCCACTTATAGGGCACCCCACAGAGCCACTTATGGGGCGCCCCATAGCACCCCCCTCCCCCCAGACCCCCACTTATGGGGCAGCCCCATAGATCCACTTGTGGGGCAGCCCCATAGCGCTGATGACCCCCTGGGGACCCAGAGCTCCACTTATGGGGCAGCCCTGTGCCCCATAGATCCACTTATGGGGCAGACCCACTTGTGGGGCAGCCCCAGGACCCACTTATGGGGCTGCCCCATAGCACCCCCCAGACCCCTACTTATGGGGCAGCCCCATAGATCCACTTATGGGGCAGCCCCAGGACCCACTTACGGGGCACCCCCCAGACCCCCACTTATGGGGCAGCCCCACAACTTCCCCCCCCCCCACCCATCCGTACTTATGGGGCAGCCCCCTAGCTCTGCCCCACACTTGGGGGGCAGCCCCCCAGGACCCCCCAAACGTCTCTCTTTTGGGCACCCAGCGCTGGCTCAAAGGACCCCCCCGGACCCCCAACGTCTCACTTGGGGGGCGCCCCACAACCCGAAGGACCCCGCGGGACCCCCAACTTATGGGGCGCCCCACACCCGCCCGCAGCAAGGACCCACGGGACCCCCAACTTAGGGGGCGCCCCACAGCTTCAAGGAGCACCCATGGGACCCCCGGCCACTCGGGGGGAGCCCCAGGACCCCCCAGGGCCACTTGGGGGGCGCCCCATAGAGCAGCACTTGTGGGGCAGAGAACAGACTCAGACCTCACTTATGGGGCAGCCCTGGACCCACAGAATCACTTATGGGGCAGCCCTGGACCCCCAACTCTACTTATGGGGCAGCCCTGGACCCACAGAATCACTTATGGGGCAGCCCTGGACCCCCAACTCTACTTATGGGGCAGAGCCTGGACCTGAGACCTCACTTGTGGGGCAGAGCTCACTTATGGGGCAGCCTTGGACCCCCAGCTCTACTTATGGGGCAGCCCTGGACCCACAGAATCACTTATGGGGCAGCCACCTCCACCCCATGGATCTCCTGACCCCCAGCTCCACTCTATGGGGCAGAGCCTGGACCTGAGGCCTCACTTGTGGGGCAGAACATGAACCTGAAGCCTCACTTGTGGGGCAGAGCTCACTCACGGGGCAGCCCTGGACCCCCAGCATCACTTATGGGGCAGGTTTGGACCCACGGAATCACTTATGGGGCAGATCATGGACCTGAGCCCTCACTTATGGGGCAGAAAACAGACTGAGACCTCACTTATGGGGCAGAGACCGGACCCACAACCTCACTTATGGGGCAGAGAAGGACTCAGAGCTCACTTATGGGGCAGCCTTGGACCCCCAACTCCTACTTATGGGGCAGCCACCTTCACCCCATGGATCTCCTGACCCCCAACTCCACTTATGGGGCAGAACAGGAACCTCAGAGACCCCCAACTCCACATATGGGGCAGCCACCTCCATCTCTCTGACCCCCAACCTCACTTATGGGGCAGACCCTGGACCCATAACTCCTACTTATGGGGCAGCCACCTCCACCCCATGGATTCTGTGACCCCCAGCTCCACTTACGGGGCAGAACCTGGACCCACAGCCTCACTTATGGGGCAGCCTTGGACCCACAACCTCACTTATAGGGCAGAGAAGGACTCGGAGCTCACTTATGGGGCAGACAAGAGACCCCCAACTCCCACTTATGGGGCAGAGAACAGACTGAGGCCTCACTTATGGGGCAGCCACCTTCACCCCACGGATCTCCTGACCCCCAACTCCACTTATGGGGCAGCTTTGGACCCCCAACTCCCACTTATGGGGCAGAAAATGGACTCAGACCTCACTTATGGGGCAGCCACCTTCACCCCATGGATCTCCTGACCCACAACCTCACTTATGGGGCAGAACATGAACCTCAGGGACCCACAGCTCCACTTATGGGGCAGCCTTGGACCCCCAACTCCCACTTATGGGGCAGAACATGAACCTCAGAGACCCCCAACTCTCACTTATGGGGCAGCCACCTCCTCCCCATGGATCTCCTGACCCCTAACTCCACTTGTGGGGCAGCTTTGGACCCATAACTCCCACTTATGGGGCAGACCATGGACTCACAACCTCACTTATGGGGCAGCCACCTCCACCCCACGGATTTCCTGACCCCCAGTTCCACTTATGGGGCAGAGAACAGACTGAGACCTCACTTATGGGGCAGCTTTTGGGGGGGTTTTTGGGGGTTTGGACCCACAACCTCACTTATGGGGCAGAGAACGACTCAGAGCTCACTTATGGGGCAGCCTTGGACCCCCAACTCCCACTTATGGGGCAGAACATGAACCTCAGGGACCCACAACCTCACTTATGGGGCAGCCGCCTCCACCCCATGGATCTCCTGACCCCCAACTCCACTTATGGGGCAGACCATGAACCTCAGGGACCCCCAACTCCACTTATGGGGCAGAGAACAGACTGAGACCTCACTTATGGGGCAGCCTTGGACCCCCAACTCGACTTATGGGGCAGCCACCTCCATCTCTGTGACCCCCAACCTCACTTATGGGGCAGAGAACGACTCAGAGCTCACTTATGGGGCAGCCACCTCCAACTCTGTGACCCTCAACGTCACTTATGGGGCAGAACAGGAACCTCAGAGACCCCCAACTTCACTTATGGGGCAGAGAAGGACTCAGAGCTCACTTATGGGGCAGCTTTGGACCCCCAACTGCACTTATGGGGCAGAACTTGAACCCCCAAGCTCACTTATGGGGCAGCTTTGGACCCCCAACTCCCTCTTATGGGGCAGAACCTGGACTTCAGGGACCCCCAACTTCACTTATGGGGCAGACAAGAGACTGAGACCTCACTTATGGGGCAGCCACCTCCAACTCTGTGACCCCCCCAACCTCACTTATGGGGCAGAGCCTGGACCCACAACCTCACTTATGGGGCAGAAACCTCCATCTCTGTGACCCACAACCTCACTTATGGGGCAGCCACCTCCACCCCATGGATCTCCTGACCCCCAACATCCACTTATGGGGCAGACCATGAACCTCAGGGACCCCCGACTCCACTTATGGGGCAGAGAACAGACTGAGACCTCACTTATGGGGCAGCCTTGGACCCCCAACTCCACTTATGGGGCAGCCACCTCCATCTCTGTGACCCCCAACCTCACTTATGGGGCAGAGCCTGGACCCTCAACCTCACTTATGGGGCAGAGAACGACTCAGGGCTCACTTATGGGGCAGCCACCTCCAACTCTGTGACCCCCAACGTCACTTATGGGGCAGAACAGGAACCTCAGAGACCCCCAACTTCACTTATGGGGCAGAGAAGGACTCAGAGCTCACTTATGGGGCAGCTTTGGACCCCCAACTGCACTTATGGGGCAGAACTTGAACCCCCAAGCTCACTTATGGGGCAGCTTTGGACCCCCAACTCCCTCTTATGGGGCAGAACATGGACTTCAGGGACCCCCAACTTCACTTATGGGGCAGACAAGAGACTGAGACCTCACTTATGGGGCAGCCACCTCCAACTCTGTGACCCCCCCAACCTCACTTATGGGGCAGAACAGGAACCTCAGACCTCACTTATGGGGCAGCTTTGGACTTCAGGGACCCCCCAACCTCACTTATGGGGCAGAGCCTGGACCCACAACCTCACTTATGGGGCAGAAACCTCCATCTCTGTGACCCACAACCTCACTTATGGGGCAGCCACCTCCACCCCACGGATCTCCTGACCCCCAACATCCACTTATGGGGCAGAACAGGAACCTCAGGGACCCCCAGACCCCACTTGTGGGGCAGAGAACAGACTGAGACCTCACTTATGGGGCAGCCTTGGACCCCCAACTCCACTTATGGGGCAGCCACCTCCATCTCTGTGACCCCCAACCTCACTTATGGGGCAGACAAGAGACTCAAACCTCGCTTATGGGGCAGAGAAGGACTCAGAGCTCACTTATGGGGCAGAACTTGAACCCCCAACCTCACTTATGGGGCAGCCACCTTCACCCCACGGATCTCCTGACCCCCAACTTCACTTATGGGGCAGATCCTGGACCCACAACCTCACTTATGGGGCAGAGAACGACTCAGAGCTCACTTATGGGGCAACTTTGGACCCACAGACCCACTTATGGGGCAGCCACCTCCATCTCTGTGACCCCCAACCTCACTTATGGGGCAGACCATGGACTTCAGGGACCCCCAACTCCACTTATGGGGCAGAACTTGAACCCACAACCTCACTTATGGGGCAGCCACCTCCACCCCACGGATCTCCTGACCCCCAACATCCACTTATGGGGCAGAACAGGAACCTCAGGGACCCCCAAACCCCACTTGTGGGGCAGCCTTGGACCCACAGCTCCACTTATGGGGCAGCCACCTCCATCCCTGCGACCCCCAACCCCACTTATGGGGCAGCTTTGGACCCCTCCCCCCCCCCCTTCTCCCCCTGCCCCCCAACTTGTGGGGCAGCCCCACAGATCCCATGGGGGGGGTGGGGGGAGGGGTGGGGACCCCGCCCCTCCCCCCCCCCCCCTTCAGCTGCCATCTTGGAACGGGAGGGGGAGGGGGGAAGGAAGGGGGGGTGATGACGTCACGATGACGTCATAGCTCTGACGTCATCACGGGGTGTGTCTGGCCCCGCCCCCCCCCCCATCTCTTCCCCTCCCCCCACCCCCCCCCACCCCCCCCCAGGGCCCGCCCAAGGCTGCCAGGAGGAAGATTCAGCTGGGTGAGGGGTTTTGGGGTGAAAAACGGGGGTTTTGGTAAAAAGGGGGTGGGGGAGGGGGAGGGGAGAAAGGGGGGGAGGGGGGGAGGGGGGAAATGGGGGAGTTTTGGGGGGAAATTGGGGGAAAATGGGAAATTTGGGGGGAAAATGGGAATTTGGGGAAATTTGGGGGAAATTGGGGAAATTTGGGGGAAAAATGGGAAATTTGGATAAAGGGGGAAATTTGGGGGGAAATTGGGGAAATTTGGGTGAAAATTGGGGAAATTTGGGTGAAAATCAGGGAAATTTGGGGCAATTTGGGCAAAAACCAAATTTGGGTGAAAATTGGGAAAATTTGGGGAAATTTGGGTGAAAAATGGGAAATTTGGATAATGGGGGAAATTTGGGGGGAAATTGGGGAAAATTGGGTGAAAATTGGGGAAATTTGGGTGGAAATTGGGGAAATTTGAGGCAATTTGGGTAAAAACCAAATTTGGGTGAAAATTGGGAAAATTTGGGGAAATTTGGGTGAAAAATGGGAAGTTTGGATAATGGGGGAAATTTGGGGGGAAATTGGGGAAAATTGAGGCAAAAATTGGGGAAATTTGGGTGAAAATCAGGGAAATTTGGGGCAATTTGGGCAAAAATTAAATTTGGGTGAAAATTGGGAAAATTTGGGGAAATTTGGGGAAATTTGGGGGAAATTTGGGTGAAAATTGGGAAATTTGGGTAATGGGGGAAATTTGGGTGGAAATTGGGGAAAATTGGGTGAAAATTGGGGAAATTTGGGTGAAAATTGGGGAAATTTGGGTGGAAATTGATGAAATTTGAAAATTGGGGTAAAATTGGGGAAATTTGGGCAAAACTGAAACAAATTGGGGCGGAATTGGAGAAATTTGGGTGAAAAGTGGAAATGGGGGAAAATTTGGGTGGAAATTGGGGAAATTTGGGGGAAATTTGGGGCAATTTGGGCAAAAACCAAATTTGGGTGAAAATTGGGGAAATTTGGGGAAATTTGGGGAAATTTGGGGGAAATTTGGGGGTAAAATGGGAAATTTGGATAACGGGGGAAATTTGGGGGGAAATTGGGGAAAATTGGGTGAAAATTGGGGAAGTTTGGGTGAAAATTGGGGAAATTTGGGTGAAAATTGACAAATTTGAAAATTGGGGTAAAATTGGGGAAATTTGGGCAAAACTGAAACAAATTGGGGCGGGATTGGAGAAATTTGGGTGGAAAGTGGAAATGGGGGAAAATCTGGGTGAAAATTGATGAGATTTGGGCAAAAATTGGGGGAATTTGGGGCGATTTGGGCAAAAAAGAAATTTGGGTGAAAATCGGGCGAATTTGGGCAAATTCGGTGAAATTTTGGGGCCGTTTTGTGCGAACCCCAAAGAGGGTGGGGGAGGGGTGGGAATCGGGGTGAAAAACGGCAAATTTGGGTCGTTTTTTGGGGGTTTTTGGGGCGTTGGCGTTTTGGGGTAAATTCCGGGCTTTTTGGGGTCTTCAGCCAAAGCCCCCCCTGAGGCCGAGGGGGGAGGGGCAGGGGGGGGGTCCCGGAAGCGTCGCTGGGGCAGCAGCTCGGCCACAGCCCCCCCCAGGCGCCCCTCGATCAGCATCACCACTGAGTCCCTCAAGGTACCCAAAACCCCCGGAATTCACCCCAAAAATCAATCGGCCCCAAAACCACCCCAAATCCACCCAAAATCCACCCAAACCCACCCAGAATCCATCCCAGTAACTCCCAGTAACTCCCAGTCCCTCCCAGTTCCCTCCCAGTCCCTCCCAGTCCCTCAAGGGACCCAAAATCCCCAGAATTCACCCCAAAAAACAAACGACCCCAAAATGGCCCCAAATCCACCCAAAACCCACCCAAACCCACCCAGAATCCGTCCCAGTCACTCCCAGTAACTCCCAGTTCATCCCAGTCCCTCCCAGTCCCTCAAGGTACCCAAAACCCCCGGAATTCACCCCAAAAAACAAACCCACCCAAAACCACCCCAAATCCACCCAAAATCCACCCAAACCCACCCAAAACCAACCCAAACCCACCCAGAATCCATCCCAGTAACTCCCAGTCACTCCCAGTTCCCTCCCAGTTCCTCCCAGTCCCTCAAGGTACCCAAAATCCCCGGAATTCACCCCAAAAATCCAACGCCCCCAAACCCACCCAAAACCCACCCAAATCCACCCAAAACCCACCCAAACCCACCCAGAATCCGTCCCAGTAACTCCCAGTCTCTCCCAGTCACTCCCAGTTCATCCCAGTCCCTCCATCAGCATCACCACTGAGTCCCTCAAGGGACCCAAAAACCCCGGAATTCACCCCAAAAAACAAACCCACCCAAAACCCACCCAGAATCCATCCCAGTCACTCCCAGTCACTCCCAGTTCATCCCAGTTCATCCCAGGCCCTCCCAGTCCCTCCCAGTCCCCTCCCAATTCCCTCCCAGTCCCTCCCACTGCCTCCCAATCCCCTCCCAGTATATCCCAGTCCCTCCCAGTCTCCCCCAGTACCCCTCCAGTCCCTCCCAGTGCCTCCCAGTCCCTCCCATTCCCCTCCCAGTCCCTCCCAATCCCCTCCCAGTCCCTCCCAGTGTCCCCAAACTCCCTCCCAGTCCATCCCAATCCCCTCCCAGTCCCTCCCAATCCCCTCCCAGTGCCCCCCAATCCCCTCCCAACCCCCTCCCAGTATATCCCAGTCCCTCCCAGTGCCCCCCCTGACCCCTCCCCTCCCCCCAGGGCCTGATCCCGGCGCTGCCCCCCTCCCTCCCAGTCCCTCCCAGTCCCTCCCAGTGCCTCCCAATCTCTCCCAACCCCCTCCCATTATATCCCAGTATATCCCAGTCCCCTCCAACTCCCTCCCAGTCCCTCCCAGTGCCCCCAAACTTCCTCCCAGTCCCTCCCAATCCCCTCCCAGTCCCTCCCAATCCCCTCCCAGTCCCTCCCAGTGCCTCCAAACTCCCTCCCAACCCCCTCCCATTATATCCCAGTACATCCCAGCATATCCCACTCCCTCCCAATCCCCTCCCAGTTTATCCCAGTCCCTCCCAATCTCCTTCCACTCCCTCCCAGTCCCTCCCAATCTCCTCCCAGTCCCTCCCACTCCCTCCCAACCCCCTCCCAGTCCCTCCCAGTCCCTCCCAGTCCCCCAGTGCCCTCCCAATCCTCCCAATCCTCCCAGTCCCTCCCAGTCCCTCCCAGTCCCTCCCAGTCCCTCCCAATCCCCTCCCACTCCCTCCCAGTATATCCCACTCCCTCCCAACCCCCTCCCAGTTTATCCCAGTCCCTCCCAATCTTCTTCCACTCCCTCCCACTCCCTCCCAACTCCCTCCCAGTGCCTCCCAGTTTATCCCAGTTGCCCCCCTGACCCCTCCCCTCCCCCCAGGGCCTGATCCCAGCACAGCCCCCTCCCTCCCAGTCCCTCCCAGTCCCTCCCAGTCCACTCCCAATCCCCTCCCAGTCCCTCCCAGTGTCCCCCAATCCCCTCCCAACCCCCTCCCATTATATCCCAGTACATCCCAGTCCCCTCCAACTCCCTCCCACTCCCTCCCTCTCCCTCCCACTCCCTCCCAGTCCCTCCCAATCCTCTCCCAGTCCCTCCCAGTCCCTTCCAACCCCCTCCCAGTTTATCCCAGTCCCTCCCAATCTTCTTCCACTCCCTCCCACTCCCTCCCACTCCCTCCCACTCCCTCCCAGTATCTCCCACTCCCTCCCAATCCCCTCCCAATCCCCTCCCAGTTCCCTCCCAGTCCCTCCCACTCCCTCCCAATCTCCTCCCAGTCCCTCCCAGTCCCTCCCAGTCCCCCCAATCCCCTCTCAATCCTCTCCCAGTATAACCCAGTCCTTCCAGCTATCCCCTCCCACTCCCTCCCAGTTTATCCCACTCCCTCCCAACCCCTTCCCAATCCCCTCCCAGTCCCTCCCAGTATATCCCAGTGCCCCCAAACTCCCTCCCACTCCCTCCCAACCCCCTCCCAGTCCCTCCCAGTTTATCCCAATCCCCTCCAACTCCCTCCCAGTCCCTCCCAGTGCCCCCAAACTCCCTCCCAGTCCCTCCCAACCCCCTCCCAGTCCCTCCCACTCCCTTCCCAGTGCCTCCCAGTATATCCCAGTTTATCCCAGTCCCTCCCCTCCCCCCAGGGCCTGATCCCGGCGCTGCCCCCCCCCTCCCAGTCCCTCCCAATCCCCTCCCAGTCCCTCCCAGTCCCCCCCATTCCCCTCCCACTCCCTCCCAATCACCTCCCACTCCCTTCCAGTCACCCCTAATCCCCTCCCAGTATATCCCAGTCCCTCCCAACCCCCTCCCAGTCCCTCCCAGTCCCCTCCCAGTGCCCCCAAACTCCCTCCCAGTCCCTCCCAATCCCTTCCCACTCCCTCCCAACCCCCTCCCAGTCCCTCCCACTGCCTCCCAGTATATACCAGTCCCCTCCCACTCCCTCCCAATCCCTTCCCAGTCCCTCCCAATCCTCCTCCCAGTCCCTCCCAGTCCCTCCCAGTCCCTCCCAATCCTCCCAGTCCTCCCAGTACCCCCAAACCCCTCCCAACTCCTCCCAGTCCCTCCCAATCCTCCCAGTGCCCCCATTCCCCTCCTCCAGTCCCTCCCAGTGCCTCCCATTCCTCCCACTCCCTCCCAACCCCCTCCCAGTTTATCCCAGTCCCTCCCAACCCCTTCCCAATCCCCTCCCAGTCCCTCCCAGTATATCCCAGTGCCTCCAAACTGCCTCCCAGTCCCTCCCAACCCCCTCCCATTATATCCCATTATATCCCAGCATATCCCAGTCCCTCCCAATCCCCTCCCAGTTTATCCCAGTCCCTCCCAATCTCCTTCCACTCCCTCCCAATCCTCTCCCAGTGCCTCCCAATCTCCTTCCACTCCCTCCCACTCCCTTCCCAGTCCCTCCCAGTATATCCCAGTTGCCCCCCTGACCCCTCCCCTCCCCCCAGGGCCTGATCCCGGCACTGCCCCCCTCCCTCCCAATCCCTCCCAGTCCCTCCCAGTCCCTCCCACTCCCCCCCAACCCCCTCCCAGTCCCTCCCAGTTCCTCCCAATCCCCTCCCAGTCCTCCCAGTCCCCCAGCCTCCCAATCCCCTCCCAGTCCCTCCCAGTCCCTCCCAGTCCCTCCCAATCCTCTCCCAGTGCCTCCCAATCTCCTCCCAGTATATCCCAGTCCCTCCCAGTCCCTCCCAATCCCCTCCCAGTCCCTCCCAGTGCCTCCAAACTCCCTCCCACTCCCTTCCCAGTGCCTCCCAGTATATCCCAGTTTATCCCAGTGCCTCCCCTCCCCCCAGGGCCTGATCCCGGCGCTGCCCCCCCCCTCTGTTGGGGTGGGGGAGGGGTTCCTGGAGCTTCACCCCGAGGAGGGGGCAATGGAGGAGGGGGGGGGAGGGGCGGGGGAGGGGGGGCCCGAGGGGGGGGGAGGGGCAGGGGGTGGGGGTGGGGGAGGGGCAGAGACCCCAGACCCCCCCCTGGCCCATCCCCCACCCCCCCTGCACCTCCCATCCCCCCCCATGAAGATCTGCAGGACCGTCACGCAGGTACTGGGATAAACTGGGAGGGACTGGGAGGGGAGTGGGAGGGGAGTGGGAGGGGAGTGGGAGGGGGTTGGGGGGAACTGGAATGAACTGGGAGGGACTGGGAGGGACTGGGAGGGGAGTGAGGGGGAGTGGGAGGGACTGGGAGGCACTGGGAGGGGGTTGGGAGGGGAGTGGGGGGAACTGGGATATACTGGGAGGCACTGGGAGGGCGTTGGGGGGCACTGGGAGGGGAGTGGGAGGGGATTGGGAGGGGATTGGGAGGGAACTGGGAGGGGACTGGGGATTGGGAGGGGACTGGGGGAGTGGAGAGGGGAGGGACTGGGAGGGAGGGAGGGGATTGGGGGGAACTGGGAGGGACTGGGAGGGACTGGGAGGGGACTGGGAGGGACTGGGAGGGGATTGGGGGGGACTGGGAGGGACTGGGAGGGGATTGGGAGGCACTGGGAGGGGATTGGGAGGACTGGGAGGCACTGGGAGGGACTGGGAGGGACTGGGAATGAATGGGAGGGGATTAGGGGACTGGGAGGGGATTTGGGGGACTGGGAGGGACTGGGAGGGACTGGGAGGCACTGGGAGGACTGGGAGGGACTTGGGGGTGACTGGGAGGGACTGGGAGGCACTGGGAGGGGAGTGGGAGGACTGGGAGGGGACTGGGAGGGACTGGGAGGGGAGTGGGGGGCACTGGGAGGGACTGGGAGGGCACTGGGAGGGGAGTGGGAGGGGACTGGAGGGAACTGGGATATACTGGGAGGCACTGGGAGGGGGTTGGGAGGGGAGTGGGGGGGAGTGGGATATACTGGGATATACTGGGAGGGACTGGGAAGGGATTGGGAGAGGATTGGGGGGAACTGGAATGAACTGGGAGGGACTGGGAGGGGAGTGGGGGGGAGTGAGAGGGACTGGGAGGCACTGGGAGGGCACTGGGATAAACTGGGAAGGGATTGGGAGGGAGTGGGAGGGGATTGGGGGGAACGGGGAGGGAGTTGGGAGGGACTGGGAGGGGTTTTAGGGGGGACTGGGATATACTGGGATATACTGGGAAGGGATTGGGAGGGAGTGGGAAGCACTGGGAGGGGATTTGGGGGCACTGGGAGGGACTGGGAGGGGATTGCAGGGCACTGGGAGGAACTGGGAAGGAACTGGGAGGGACTGGGAGGGTATTGGGATGAACTGGGAAGGACTGGGAGGGGATTGGGGGGAATGGGAAGCACTGGGAGGGGATTGTGAAAGAACTGGGAGGGACTGGGATGGAATTGGGACGGACTGGGAGGGGATTGGGGGGCACTGGAATACACTGGGATATACTGAGAGGCACTGGGAAGGGATTGGGAGGGACTGGGAGGGGATTGGGGGGCACTGGGATGGACTGGGAGGGCACTGGGGGGGACTGGGAGACACTGGGATATACTGGGAGGGACTGGGACGGGATTGGGGGGAACTGGGAGGGGATTGGGGGACACTGGGAGGGCCTGGGTGTTTGTTACTGGTCTGTACTGGTCCATACTGGTTTCCCCCCCCCCCCCAAGGTGGTCCCGGCCGAGGAGAACGGGGAAGGGGGGGAGGGGGAGGGGGGGGCGGGGCCTTTGCCCCTCCCCCCCCCGGGACCCCCCAGTGCTGCCCCTCCCCCACCCGAGGGACCCATCCCCCCCCCCGAGCCCGAGGGGAAGAGAGGTGGGGACTGGGATATACTGGGAGGCACTGGGAGGCACTGGGAGGGGATTGGGAGGGGATTGGGAGGGACTGGGAGGGACTGGGAGGCACTGGGATGGGATTGGGAGGGGACTGGGGGGGATTGGGAGGGGATTGGGAGGGACTGGGAGGGACTGGGAGCACTGGGAGGGACTGGGAGGGACTGGGAGGGGATTGGGGGGGACTGGGAGGGGATTGAGGGGGACTGGGAGGGGACTGGGAGGCACTGGGATATACTGGGGGGGACTGGGAGGGAACTGGGAGGGACTGGGAGGGGTTTAGGGGGGACTGGGAGGGGATTGGGGGGGAACTGGGAGGGACTGGAAGGGACTGGGAGGGACTGGGAGGGGTTGGGAGAGGAGTGGGAGGGATTGGGGGAAACTGGGAGGGACTGGGAGGGACTGGGAGGGGATTGGGGGATTGGGAGGGACTGGGAGGGACTGGGAGGGACTGGGAGGGGTGGTGGGGGGAACTGGGGGGACTGGGAGGGACTGGGAGGACTGGGAGGGGTGGGGGGGGAACTGGGAGGGGTTGGGGGGGAACTGGGAGGACTGGGAGGGGTTGGGGGGAACTGGGAGGGTGGGGGGGGGAACTGGGAGGAACTGGGAGGACTGGGGGGGACTGGGAGGACTGGGAGGACTGGGGAGGACTGGGAGGGACTGGGAGGGACTGGGGACTGGGAGGGACTGGGAGGGACTGGGAGGGAACTGGGGAGGACTGGGAGGGACTGGGAGGGGATTGGGAGGGACTGGAGGGACTGGGAGGGACTGGGAGGGGATTGGGGGACTGGGAGGGACTGGGAGAGGGCTGGGGGGACTGGGAGGGACTGGAAGGGACTGGGAGGCACTGGGAGGGATTGGGAGGGACTGGGAGGCACTGGGAGGGACTGGGAGGGACTGAAGGGGAATGGGGAGGGACTGGGAGGGATCTGGGAGGGATTGGGAGGGACTGGGAGGGACTGGGAGGGACTGGGAGAGGGCTGAAGGGGGATGGAGAGGGACTGGGAGGGACTGGGAGGGATTGGGAGGGGACTGGGAGGGGACTGGGAGGGACTGGGAGGGGCTGGGGGGACTGGGAGGGTTTGGGAGGGACTGGGAGGGATTGGGAGGGAATGGGATATACTGGGGGGACTGGGAGGCACTGGGAGGGGACTGGGAGGCACTGGGAGGGATTGGGAGGGGACTGGGAGTGACTGGGATATACTGGGAGGGACTGGGAGGGGAATGGGAGGGGACTGGGAGGCACTGGGAGGGACTGGGAGGGACTGGGAGGGGATTGGGAGGGGATTGGGAGGGGACTGGGAGGGGATTGGGAAGGAACTGGGAGGGACTGGGGGGGACAGGGAAGGAACTGGGAGGCACTGGGAGGGGATTGAGGCGGACTGGGAAGGAACTGGGAGGGACTGGACTATACTGGGAGGGGATTGAGAGAGACTGGGAGGGGACTGGGAGGGACTGGGAGGGGATTGGGAGGGACTGGGAGTGACTGGGGGGGACTGGGAGGCACTGGGAGGGAACTGGGAGGGGATTGGGAGGGACTGGGAACACTGGGAGGGGTTTGGGGGGGACTGGAAGGGACTGGGAGGGGACTGGGAGGGGGTTGGGTTGTACTGGGAGGGAACTGGGAGGTACTGGGAGTAACTGGGAGGGACTGGGAGCAACTGGGAGGGACTGGGCTATACTGGGAGGGCGCTGGGGTCGTTACTGGTCCATACTGGTCCGTACTGGTTTCTCCTTTCACTCCATCACTGGGAGGAGTTGGTGGTGGGGGCGTGGCTGGGGTGGGTGTGGCCTCTCTGTGACGTCACACCCCATGACCCCACCCCTCTGTGTGTGACGTCACAGCCCCGCCCCGCCGGCCCCGCCCCCCATTGTCTCTGCCAATCGATGACCCCGTGAGGGGCCCCGGGCACCGCCCCTCCCCCCCCCGGCACCGCCCCTCCCCCATCCTGCACATCAGCAACCTGGTGAGGACCCAAAACCCCCGGAATTACACCCAAAACCATCGCGTGTCCAAAAACAACCACTTTGACCCAAAAACCCCAGAAATCAACCCAAAAACGGCACCAAAACCCTCACTTTGCCCAAAACTGGCCTAAAATGACCCAAAAACGGCCCCAAAATCCCCCAATCTGACCCAAAATGGCCTCAGAATGACCTCAAATATCCCCAAATCCACAGTTTGACCCAAAACGGCCCCAAAACGACCCAAAAATGGCCCCAAATGGCCCAAAATCCACATTTTTCACCAACGGCCCCAAAATGGCCCCAAAATGACCCAAAAACGGCACCAAAACGGTCCCAAAAATGGCACCAAAATGGCTCAAAATCACCAAGTGTCCAAAAATCCCCAATTTGCCCCAAAATGGCCCCAAAATGACCCAAAAATGACCCAAAAACGGCCCCAAATGGCCCAAAATCCACATTTTTCACCAAAATGCCCCAAAATGGTCCCAAAACACCCCAAAAATGACCCCAAAACGGCCCCAAAATGGCTCAAAATCCCCAAGTGTCCAAAAATCCCCAATTTGCCCCAAAACGGCCCAAAATGACCCAAAAATGACCCAAAAATGGCACCAAATGCCCCAAAATCCCCAATTTTCACCAACGGACCCAAAATGACCCCAAAACGACCCAAAAACGGCCCCAAAATGACCCCAAAATGGCTCAAAATCCCCAAGTGTCCAAAAACCCCAATTTGCCCCAAAACGGCCCAAAATGACCCAAAAATGACCCCAAAATGGCCCCAAATGCCCCAAAATCCACATTTTTCACCAAAATGCCCCAAAATGGTCCCAAAACACCCCAAAAACGGCACCAAAACGGCCCCAAAATGGCTCAAAATCCCCAAGTTGCCAAAAATCCCCAGTTTGCCCCAAAACGGCCCAAAACGACCCAAAAATGACCCAAAAATGGCACCAAATGCCCCAAAATCCTCAATTTTCACCAACGGACCCAAAATGGCCCCAAAATGACCCAAAAACGGCCCCAAAATGGCTTCAAAATGGCCCCAAAATGGCTCAAAATCCCCAAGTTGCCAAAAATCCCCAATTTGCCCCAAAACGGCCCAAAATGACCCAAAAACAGCCCCCAAATGGCCCCAAATGTCCCAAAATCCACGTTTTTCACCAAAATGCCCCAAAATGGTCTCAGAATCCCCAAACTGGCCCCAAAGTCCCTGATTTCCCCTAAAACGCCCCAAAATGTCCCAAAACCATTCCAGAATGGCCCCAAAATGGCTCCAAAATCCCCAAGTGTCCAAAAATCCCCAATTTGCCCCAAAACGGCCCCAAATGTCCCAAAATCCACATTTTTCACCAAACTGCCCCAAACTCCCCCAAAATGTCCCCATTGCCCCCAAACCCCCAGGATTCTCTTCAATGTCCCCAAACCCCCCAATCCCAAACCCCCAACACCCCAAATGACCCAAAATCCCCTTAATTCACCCCAAAACCCCAAAATGCCCCAAAATACCCCAAAAAGCCCCAAAATGCCCCAAAATGCCCCAATCTCTCCCCAGCTCCATCCCTTCACGCTGTGTCCCCCCATCCCCATCACCCCCAAACCCCCCTTGCCCCCCAACTCCCCCCAATCCCCCCAACCCCCAAAATGACCCAAAATCCCCTTAATTCACCCCAAATCCCCAAAAAGCCCCAAAATGCCCCAAAACCCCCCAAACTCTCCCCAGCTCCATCCCTTCACGCTGTGTCCCCCCTGTCCCCATCACCCCCAAACCCCCCTTGCCCCCCAACTCCCCCCATTACCCCCAACCCCCCAAAAGCCCCAAAATCCCCTTAATTCACCCCAAAACCCCAAACTGCCCCAAAATGCCCCAAAACGCCCCAAACTCTCCCCACCTCCATCCCTTCACGCCGTGTCCCCCCTGTCCCCATCACCCCCAAACCCCCCAATCCCCCCAACTCCCCCCAATCCCCCAAATGACCCAAAATCCCCTGAATTCACCCCAAAACCCCAAAATGCCCCAAAATGCCCCAAAATGCCCCAATCTCACCCCACCTCCCTCCCTTCACGCTGTGTCCCCCCTGTCCCCATCACCCCCAAACCCCCCTTGCCCCCCAACCCCCCAATCCCCCCCAAACCCCCCAATCCCCCAAATGACCCAAAATCCCCTTAATTCACCCCAAATCCCCAAAATGCCCCAAAATGCCCCAAAATGCCCCAAACTCTCCCCACCTCCCTCCCTTCACACCGTGTCCCCCCATCCCCATCACCCCCAAACCCCCCTTGCCCCCCAACTCCCCCCAACCCCCCAACACCCCAAATGACCCAAAATCCCCTTAATTCACCCCAAAACCCCAAAATACCCCAAAATGCCCCAAAATGCCCCAATCTCTCCCCAGCTCCCTCCCTTCACGCTGTGTTCCCCCCATCCCCATCACCCCCAAACCCCCCTTGCCCCAACCCCCAAACCCCCCAATCCCCATTACCCCAAATGTCCCAAAATCCCCTTAATTCACCCCAAAACCCCAAAATGCCCCAAAATGCCCCAAAATGCCCCAATCTCTCCCCAGCTCCATCCCTTCACGCTGTGTCCCCCCATCCCCATCACCCCCAAACCCCCCTTGCCCCCCAACTCCCCCAAACCCCCCAACCCCAACTCCCCAAAAGCCCCAAAATCCCCTTAATTCACCCCAAAATGCCCCAAAATGCCCCAAAATGCCCCAATCTCACCCCACCTCCCTCCCTTCACGCTGTGTCCCCCCTGTCCCCATCACCCCCAAACCCCCCTTGCCCCCCAACCCCCCAATCCCCCCATTACCCCAAAAGTCCCAAAATCCCCTTAATTCACCCCAAAACCCCAAAATGCCCCAAAATGCCCCAAAATGCCCCAAACTCTCCCCAGCTCCCTCCCTTCACACCGTGTCCCCCCTGTCCCCATCACCCCCAAACCCCCCTTGCCCCCCAACTCCCCCACCTCCCCCAAACCCCCCAATCCCCCCATTACTCCCATTACCCCAAATGACCCAAAATCCCCGGAATTCACCCCAAAACGCCCCTCAGGTCCGTCCCTTCACGCTGTCCCAGCTCCAGGCCCTGCTGTCCCGCACGGGGCGGCTGCAGGACGGGGGGTTCTGGATCGACAAGATCAAATCCCACTGCTACGTCACGGTGAGAAACTGAGGGGGGTTTTGGGGTGAATTCAGGCGATTTTGGGCAATTTAGGGGGTTTGGGGGGTTTTGGGGGGGTTTAGAGGGGATTTGGGGGGTTTTGGGGGGATTTATGGGGTTTGGGGGGGTTTGGGGGATTTGGGGGGTTTGGAGGGGATTTGGGGGGTTTTATGGGGGGTACAGGGGGGTTTTGGGGTGAATTAAGGGGATTTAGGGCAATTTAGGGGGTTTGGGGGGGATTTGGGGGGGTTTAGAGGGGATTTGGGGGGGTTTTGGGGGGATTTGGGGGATTTGGGGGGTTTTGGGGGGTTGGGATGGGATCTATGGGGCAGGGAGGTATCTATGGGGTCCTATGGGGTTCTATGGGGATCTATAGGATCCTATAGGGTTCTATGGGGTCCTATGGGGTCCTATGGGGATCTGTGGGGTCCTATAGGGTTCTGTGGGGTCTTCTGGGTCCTCTGGGGTTCTATAGGATCCTATGGGGTCCTGTGGGGATCTATGGGGTCCTGTGGGTCCTATAGGGTTCTCTGGGGATCTATGGGGTTCTGTGGGGATCTATGGGGTTCTGTGGGGTTCTATGGGGTTCTGTGGGTCCTATAGGGGTCTGTGGGGTCCTATGAGGATCTATAGGATCCTGTGGGGTCCTATGGGGTTCTATGGGGTTGGGATGGGATCTGTGGGGTTCTGTGGGGTCCTATAGGGTCCTATGGGGTTCTGTTGGGTTCTGTGGGGTTCTGTGGGGTCCTATAGGGTTCTGTGGGGTCTTCTGGGTCCTCTGGGGTTCTATGGGGTTCTATGGGGTTCTATGGGGATCTATGGGGTCCTCTGGGGATCTGTGGGTCCCTAGGGGGATCTATGGGGTTCTATAGGATCCTATGGGGTTCTGTGGGGATCTATGGGGTTCTGTGGGTCCTATAGGGGTCTGTGGGGTCCTATGGGGATCTATAGGATCCTGTGGGGATCTATGGGGTCCTGTTGGGTTCTGTGGGGTTCTATGGGTCCTATGGGGATCTATGGGGATCTATGGGGTTCTGTCGGGTTCTATGGGTCCTATGGGGTTCTATGGGGTCCTCTGGGGTTCTATAGGATCCTACGGGGTCCTATGGCAATCTATGGGGTCCTGTGGGGATCTATGGGGATCTATGGGGTTCTGTGGGGTCCTATGGGGTTCTCTGGGGATCTATGGGGTCCTAGGGGGATCTATGGGGTTCTATGGGGTTCTATGGGTCCTATGGGGTTCTATAGGATCCTATGGGGTCCTATGGGGTCCTATAGGGTTCTGTGGGGTCTTCTGGGTCCTCTGGGGTTCTATAGGATCCTACGGGGTCCTATGGGGTTCTATGGGGTTCTGTGGGTCCTATACGGGTCTGTGGGCTCCTATGGGGATCTATAGGATCCTGTGGGGTTCTATGGGGTCCTATAGGGTTCTGTGGGGATCTATGGGTCCTTTGAGGTTCTATGGGTTCTATGGGGTTGGGATGGGATCTGTGGGGTTCTGTGGGGTCCTATGGGGTTCTATAGGATCCTATGGGGTCCTGTGGGGATCTATGGGGTTCTGTGGGTCCTATAGGATCCTGTGGGGTTCTGTGGGTCCTATGGGGTTCTATGGGGTTCTATAGGATCCTATGGGTCCTATGGGGTTCTGTGGGGTTCTGTGGGGATCTGTGGGGTCCTGTGAGTCCCTGTGTGTGTGTTACCCTTGGGGTGACCCCATTTCCCCCCTTTTTTCCCCCATTTCCCCCCTTTTTTCCCCCATTTCCCCCCTTTTTTCCCCTTTTTTCCCCGTTTTTCCCCGTTTTTCCCCATTTTCCCCCATTTTCCCCCCGTTTTCCCCCCAGTACTCCTCGGTGGAGGAGGCGATGGCCACGCGGGAAGCTCTGCACGGGGTGAAGTGGCCCCAATCCAACCCCAAAGTCCTGAGCGCCGAGTTCGCTGAGCAGGAGGAGGTGAGGGGGGCACTTGGGGGGCACTTATGGGGCTGGGGGTCACTTAGGGGGCACTTATGGGGCTGGGGGTCACTTATGGGGCACTTAGGGGTCACTTATGGGGTATTTATGGGGCTGGGGGGGCACTTGGGGGTCTGGGGGGTCACTTATGGGGCACTTATGGGGCAGTTATGGGGCTGGGGGGGTCATTGGGGGCACTTATGGGGCTGGGGGTCACTTATGGGGCATTTAGGGGGCACTTATGGGGCACTTAGGGTCACTTATGGGGCATTTATGGGGCTGGGGGCACTTGGGGGGCACTTATGGGGCTGGGGCCTTCTGGGGGCACTTATGGGGCTGGGGACTCCACTTATGGGGCTGGGGGGCATTGGGGGGCACTTATGGGGCTGGGGGTCACTTATGGGGCACTTAGGGGTCACTTATGGGGTATTTATGGGGCTCTTGGGGGGCTGGGGGGGTCATTGGGGGGCACTTATGGGGCTGGGGGTCACTTATGGGGTATTTATGGGGCTCTTATGGGGCTGGGGGGGTCATTGGGGGGCACTTAGGGGTCACTTATGGGTCACTTATGGGTCTGGGGGGGGTCATTGGGGGGCACTTATGGGGTGTTTATGGGGCTCTTATGGGTCTAGGGGGGCACTTGGGGGTCTCTTATGGGTCTGGGGGTCACTTATGGGGCAGTTATGGGTCTGGGGGGGTCACTTAGGGGTCTGGGGGGTCCCTATGGGTCTGGGGGTACTTGGGGGCGCTAAGTGTCACTAGGTCTGGGGGGTCTGGGGGCATTTAGGGGTCTGGGGGGGTCACTTGGGGGTCACTTATGGGTCTGGGGGGTCACCTTATGGGGCAGTAATGGGTCTGGGGTCACTTATGGGTCTAGGGGGTCCTTTGGGTCTGGGGGCACTTGGGGTCACTTATGGGTCAGAGGGTCTGGGGGTCATTAGGGGTCTGGG
This sequence comes from Archilochus colubris, assembly GCA_023079485.1. Taxonomy (NCBI): domain Eukaryota; kingdom Metazoa; phylum Chordata; class Aves; order Apodiformes; family Trochilidae; genus Archilochus; species Archilochus colubris. The sequence continues at coordinate 497,141 of JALBCY010000090.1, forward strand.
GGGGCACGAGGGTCACTTACGGGTCTGGGGGGCACTTATGGGTCTAGGGGGTCCCTATGGGTCTGGGGGGGTACTTAGGGTCTGGGGTGTTCCTATGGGTCTGGGGCCACTTATGGGGCTATGGGTCTGGGGGTCCTTATGGGTCTGGGGGTCACTTGGGGTCTGGGGTCAATGGGGCAGTAATGGGTCTGGGGGTCACTTGGGTCTGGGTCCCTATGGGTCTGGGGGCCACTTATGGGGCAGTTATGGGTCTGGGGGGTCACTTATGGGTCTGGGGGGGTCTGGGGGTCACTTGGGGGTCTGGGGGGTCACTTAGGGGTCCAGGGTTTTCCCTATGGGTCTGGGGGTCACTTATGGGTCTGGGGGGGTCACTTGGGGGTCACTTATGGGTCTGGGGGGGTCACTTATGGGGCAGTAATGGGTCTGGGGGTCAGTTGTGGGTCTGGGGGACACTTGTGGTTCTGGGGTTACTTATGGGGCAGTTATGGGTCGGGGGGGTTCAGTTGGGGGTCAGGGGGTCACTTGTGGGTCTGGGGGTCCCTATAGGTCTGGGGGGGTCCCTATGGGTCTGGGGGTCACTTGGGGGTCACTTATGGGTCAGGGGGGGTCCCTATGGGTCTGGGGGTCCCTATGGGTCTGGGGGTGTCACTTATGGGTCTGGGGTCACTTATGGGGCAGTAATGGGTCAGGGGGTCACTTGTGGGTCAGGGGGTCACTTGTGGGTCAGGGGGTGACTCGGGGGTCCCCTCCCCCCCTGACCCCCCCTCTCTCTCCTCTCTCCCCTCCCCCACAGTTGGATTTCCAGCGGGGGCTCCCGCTGCCCCCCGAGGGTGGGGGAGGGGCAGGGGGTGGGGGTGGGGGTGGGGTCGGGGGGCCTCTCACCTCCCCCCACTCTTACCCCTCCCCCCACCCCCCACTTCCGGGCGTGGGGGAGGGGCAGGGGCGGGGCAGTGGGCGGAGCGGGAGCGGGAGATGGAGCGGCGGGAACGGGCGCGGGGGGAGCGGGAATGGGACCGGGACAAGGCCCCTCCCCCACCCCCGCCCCTCCCCCACCACCACCACCGCCGCCCCTCCCCCCACTCCAAAGGAACCGGAACCGGAACCGGGCCCCTCCCCCACCCCGGAACCGGTGCGGCCCCACCCCCGGCACCCGGTTCCGGCCAATCACAGCAGCAGCTGCAGCAGCAAAGGCCACGCCCAACGCCCCTCCCCCCACATCATCATCAGCAGAACCGCCCCTCCCCCACCCGGGGGGGATCCGCCCCTCCCCCACCCGGAGGGGAGAGGGAGAGGGGGGGGAGGGGGGGGAGGGGCGAGAGGAAAGGTGAGGGGGGGGAGGGGCAGTGGGTGTGGCTTAAAGGGTGGGGGAGGGGCATTGGGAAGTGGGGGAGGGGCAGTGGGTGGGCTATGGGGGTGGGGGAGGGGCAAGAGGAAGTGGGGGAGGGGAAGTGGGTGGGGCTATGGGGTGGGGGAGGGGCTATAGGGGTGGGGGAGGGGCAAGAGGAAGTGGGGAGGGACAAGGGGTGGGGCTATAGGAGTGGGGGAGGGGCAAGAGGAAGTGGGGGAGGGGCAGTGGGTGGGGCTTAAAGGGTGGGGGAGGGGCTATACGGGTGGGGGAGGGGTGATGGGTGGGGGAGGGGCAATGGGGGTGGGGGAGGGGCAGAGGGTGTGGTTTAAAGGGTGGGGGAGGGGCTATAGGGGTGGGGGAGGGGCAAGAGGAAGTGGGGGAGGGGCAGTGGGTGGGGCTATGCGGGTGGGGGAGGGGTCAAGGTTGGGGGTTATGGGGTGGGGGAGGGGCTATAGGGGTGGGGGAGGGGCAAGGGGTGGGGCTTAAAGGGTGGGGGAGGGGCTATACAGGTGGGGGAGGGGCAGTGGGTGGGGCTATGGGGGTGGGGGAGGGGCAGTGGGCGGGGTTCAAAGGGTGGGGGAGGGGTTCTAAGGGGGTTCTGAAGGTTCTCTGGGGTTCCGTTGGGTTCCGTTGGGTTCCATTGGGTTCCGTTGGGTTCTGTTGGGTTCCGTTGGGTTCCGTTGGGTTCTGTTGGGTTCCGTTGGGTTCTGTTGGGCTCACCGTGCCCCTCCCCCCCCTCAGCCCCTCCCCCCGAGGAGCCCCCAGCGAAGCTTCTGGACGATTTGTTCCGAAAGACCCGAACGGCGCCGAGCATCTACTGGTTACCCCTCACCGACCTGCAGGTACCCAGCGGAACCAACAGAACCTCAACCAGAACCTCAACCAGAACTGACCCAAAACTGACCCGAAATTGACCCGAAATTGCCCCAGAACCAACCCAAAATCTCACCCAGACCCTGACCCAAATCTGACCAAGAACTGACCCAAAAGCTTGCTCAGAATCTGACCCAGAACCCAACCAGAACCAACCCAGAACCTGACCCAAAAATCTCACTCAGAACCAGACCCAGAACCCACTCAGATCCTGACCCAAAATCACCCCAGAACCAACCCAAAATCTCACCCAGAACCTGACCCAAATCTGACCCAGAACCAGACTCAGAACCTGACCCAAACCAGCCCTAGAACTTCGCTCAGACCCAACCCAGAACCTGGCCCAGAACTCACCCAGAACCAGACCCAAAATTGCCCAGAATTAACCCAGAACCAGACCTAGAACCCACCCAGAACCAGACCTAGAATCTGGCCCCAAACCTGGCCCAGAACCAGACCCAGATAATCCAGAACCAGCCCTAGAACTTCACTCAGAACCCACCAAGATCCAGACCCAGAACTGACCCAGAACCTACCCAAAACCAGACCTGAAATTACTCAGAACCAACACAGAACAAGACCCAGAACCAGCCCTAGAACTTCATTTAGAACCAACCCAGAACCAGACCAAGAATCGACTCAGAACCCACCTAGATTCAGACCCAAAATATCCCAGAATTACCTCAGAACCAGACCCAGAACCCGTCCTGAACCAGACCTAGAATCTGGCCCAGAACCAGACCCAGATAATCCAGAACCAGCCCTAGAACTTCACTCAGAACCAGACCCAGATCCAGACCCGGAACCTGACCCAGAACTGACTCATAACCCATCCAGAACCAGACCCAGAACCTGACCCAAACCAGCCCTAGAACCTCACTCAGAACCAGACCCAAAATCGCCCAGAACTGTCCTAGAACCAGACCCAGAACCAATCCGGACCTGATCCAGAACCTGACGTAGAGCCTGGTCCAGAACCAACCAAGACCTGATCCAGAACCTGACCTAGAACCAGACCAGAACTGACCCAAACCAGCCCTAGAACCTCACTCAGGACCCAGAACCAACCTAGAACCTTATCCAGAACCAGACCCAGAATTGCCCCAGAACCATTCCAGAACCTGACCTAGAACCTGGCTCAGAACCAGACCCAAAATTGCCTGGAATTGCCCCAGAACCAATCCAGAACCTGGCTTAGAACCTGGCCCAGAACCAGACCCAAAATTGCCCAGAATTGCCCCAGAACCAATCCAGAACCTGACCTAGAACCTGGCCCAGAACCAGACCCAAAATTGCCTGGAATTGCCCCAGAACCAATCCAGAACCTGACTTAGAACCTGGCCCAGAACCAGACCCAAAATTGCCTGGAATTGCCCCAGAACCAGACCCAGAACCTGACTTAGAACCTGGTCCAGAACCAGCTCAGAACCGATCCAGAACCAGACCCAGAACCCCCCAGAACCTCCCCAAAAAGGGGGGGAAAAAAGTGGGCGGAGCTTCCCCTCTTCGCCCCTCCCCCCCACCACCTCCTCCCTGACCCATTTCCGCCTGTTTTTGCCCCAAAACCACAGTTCTCCCAGAAGCAGGCGGAACGCGCCGCCCGGGCCCGGGAACGGGAGCGGCGCCGGAAGGAACAGGAAGAGGAGGAATTACGTCAGAGGATGACGTCATCAGGGGGAGGGGGAGGGGCTTCGGCAAGCTCCGCCCCTTCGCGCGATAAACCACGGGGTGGGGGAGGGGCAGGAAACACCCGGGGAGGGGGGGGAGGGGCGGCCCCTCCCCCACACCGCGAGCACCGCAGGGGGGGTGGGGGAGGGGCGGGGGGTGGGGGAGGGGCGGGGGGAGGGGGGGAGGGGAAGAGGCGGAGCCGGAGCCCCCGGAGCCCCCCCCTGCGGGATCGGGGGGGCAGGAGGTGAAGAACGGACCCAAAACTCGGGGGTTTTGCCCCAAAAATGCCCCGTGGGAAAAAAAAAAAAAAAATTTCGCCCCTCCCCCCACTCGAAATAAAAGTTTGGAAAAAAAAGGAAAAAAAAAGGAAGTTTTGTGTCTGTTTGGGGAGGGGTTGGCCCAAAATCCCTGTTTTTTAACCCGTTTTCATCACGGACCCAAAATCCCCCGTTTTCAACCCGTCTTTTCCCTCCGAAACCCAACAAACCCAAACTCGCCGTTTTTCACCCCATTTCCAGGCTCCTCTCGGCTTTTCTTTCCTTTCACTTACTTCATTTTCCTTTACCCAAACCGCAGGTTTTTACCCCAAAACTCTGGGGTTTTATTTTGCCCCAAACCTTGTTTTTTTTCCCCAAAATCTCATGGGTTTTTTTTTTCCCCTCAAATCACTTTTTTTTGCCCCAAATCTCATTTTTTTCCCCCCAAAAAATCTCATTTCTCTGCCCCAGATCTTTGGGTTTTTTTCCCTGATATTTAATTATTTTTCTTTTCCCAAAACGTCTGTTTTTTTCCCCAAATCACATTTCTTACCCAAAACCCTCATTTTTTACCAAAAACTGTGTATTTTTTCCCCCCAAAACCTCAGTTTTTTTCCCAAACCCCATATCCCCCCCAAAACCCCCATTTCCCTCCCAAACCTGAGGTAATTCTTTCCCCAAAACCTCGCTATTTTCCCCCAAACCCCATTCCTCACCAGAAACCTCATTTTTCCCCAAACCTTTGTATTTTTCCCCAAAACCTGAGGTATTTTTTCCTCCAAAACCTCAGGTTTTCCCCCCCAACCCCATATCCCCCCCAAAACCCCACATTTCCCTCCCAAACCTGAGGTATTTTTCCCCAAACCTCGCTATTTTCCCCCAAACCCCATTCCTCTTCCAGAAACCTCATTTTTTCCCCAAACCTTTGTATTTTTCCCCAAAACCTGAGGTATTTTTTCCTCCAAAACCTCAGGTTTTCCCCTCAAACCCCTTTTCCCCCCTCCAGACCCCACTTCCCCCCCAAACCTGAGGTATTTCCTCCCCAAAACCTCGCTATTTCCCCCCAAACCCCATTTCTTACCCAGAAACCTCATTTTTTCCCCAAACCTTTGTATTTTTCCCCAAAACCTGAGGCATTTTTTCCTCCAAAACCTCAGGGCTTTTTTCCCCAAACCCTCCTTTTTCCCCAGACCCCATTTCTCCCCCAAACCTGAGGTAATTCTTTCCCAAAACCTTGCTATTTCCCCCCAAAACCCCATTCCTTTTTCAGAAACCTCATTTTCCCCCAAACCTTTGTATTTTTTCCCAAAACTTTATTTTTTTTCCTCAAAACTTTCTATTTTTCCCCCCAAACCCCCCATTTCCCCCCCCAACCCCATTTCCCCCCCAAAACCCCCCATTTCTCCCCCAAAACCCCCATTTTTCCCCCCAAATCCCCATTTTCCCCCCATCTTCTCCCCCAAACCCCCCTCGCCGGTTCTTTCCCTTTTCCCAATCCCCCCGTTTTTCGCCCCGTTTCGGGGGCCCCCTCAGTCCCCCCCGTAGAGCTCCTGCAGGTGGGTGACGCTGTCGCAGCAGACGCGGTGCCACCCGTGGGCCCCCACGATGCAGACGGTGACGCTGCCCCCCGAGTAGGCGTCCCTGCGGCTCGCCCCGTAGATCGCTCTCCTCGCCAGCTCCGCCGCCGCCGACGCCTCCTGGGGGGGCTCCTCCCGCAGACCCCGGTCCAGAACCCCCCAGGCGTACGGGGACCCCGAGCCCACCGCGAACGCCGACCCGGGGATCCGCGTGCCCTCGCTGTCCACGTAGTACAGGCCTGGGGGGGAAAGGATGGTCAGTTTGGGGCTGTGGCTAGTGAGTTTGGGGGGTTGGCTAGTGAATTTGGGGGGCTGGCTAGTGAGTTTAAGGGTGTGGCTAGTGAGTTTGGGGGGTTGGCTACTGAATTTACATGGTGGCTAGTGAGTTTGGGGGTGTGGCTAGTGGATTTGGGAGGCTGGCTACTGAATTTACATGGTGGCTAGTGAGTTTGGGGGGGTGGCTAGTGGATTTGGGAGGCTGGCTAGTGAGTTTAGGCGTGTGGCTAGTGAGTTTAGGCGTGTGGCTAGTGAGTTTAGGGGCGTGGCTAGTGAATTTGGGTGCATGGCTAGTGAATTTACAGGGTTTGGGGGCATGGCTAGTTAATTTGGGAGGCTGGCTAGTGAGTCTGGGGGCGTGGCTAGTGAATTTGGGAGGCTGGCTAGTGAGTTTGGGGGTGTGGCTAGTGAATTTGGGGGGGCTGGCTAGTGAGTCTGGGGGTGTGGCTAGTGGGTTTGGGAGACTGGTTAGTGAGCTTAGGGGTGCGGCTAGTGAGTTTGGGCGTTGGCTACTGAACTCGTGAGGGTGGCGAGCGAGTTCAGGCATTGGCTACTGGATTTGGGAGGCTGCCTGCTGAATTCAGGGGTGTGGCTAGTGAGTTTGGGTGTTGGCCACCGAATCTAGGACCATGGCTAGCGAACTTGGATACTGACTACCGATTTGGGGAGTGTGGCTAGTGAGTCTGTGGGGTGGGCAGTGAGTTTGGGGGGTGGCTAATGGCTACCCAACACCCCCCCAAGTGGCCACCACCCCCTTCTCCATGTCCCCCCCCACAAGTGGCCACCTCTGCATTTCAGTGGCCACCCCCTGCCTTTCAATACCCACCCCGCTTCCAGTAGCCACCCCGCCCTCTCAGTAGCCACCCCCCGTCCCCGCCAGTCACCGGGCCCCCTCTTGTCCCATCCGCAGATCATGGTGCCGATGCTGAGCCCCATGCCGCGGTACTGGTAGACCATGTTGGCTAGCAGCTTGGAGGCGGCGGCCACCGAGATGGGCTCCTTGTTCCTCAGGTGGTGGACGCGGCTCTGCCGGGCCAGGAGGCGCTGCCAGAAGCGGCAGTCGGCGGCTCCCCCCGCCATGGTGCCCAGCACCCAACCCGTCACCTCCAGGATCTTCTGCACCGACTGCGAGGCGATGTAGGAGCCGGCCGTGGCGCGGGAGTCAACGGCGACGGCCACGCCCTGCGGGAACTGGGGGGAAAACGGGGGAAATGGGGTAAAGATGAGGGAAAGATGAGGGAAAGATGAGGGAAAGATGAGGTGAAGATGAGGTGAAGATGAGGGAAAGATGAGGGAAAGATGAGGGAAAGATGAGGGAAAGATGAGGGAAAGATGAGGGAAAGATGAGGGAAAGATGAGGGAAAGATGAGGGAAAGATGAGGGAAAGATGAGGGAAAGATGAGGGAAAGATGAGGGAAAGATGAGGGAAAGTTGAGGGAAAGATGAGGAAAAAATGAGGAAAAAATGAGGGAAAAATGGGGGGAAATGAGGAAAAAGTGAGGGAAAAGAGGTAAAAATGATGAGGTAAAAGTGAGGTAAAAATGGGGGGGAATGGGGGGAGATGGGGGGAAAATGGGGGGAAATGAGGTAAAGATGAGGCAAGTTGAGGCAAAAATGAGGAAAGAATGAGGAAAGAATGAGGAAAGAATGAGGAAAGAATGAGGAAAGAATGAGGAAAGAATGAGGAAAGAATGAGGAAAGAATGAGGAAAGAATGAGGAAAGAATGAGGAAAGAATGAGAAAAGAATGAGGAAAAAATGAGGAAAAAATGGGGGGGAAATGAGGTAAAAGTGAGGTGAAAATTATGAGGAAAAAGTGAGGTGAAAGTGAGGTAAAAATGATGAGGGAAAATTGAGGTAAAAGTGAGGTAAAAATGGGAGGGAAATGGGGTAAAAATGAGGGGAAAACAGGAAAAATGATGAGGTAAAAGTAAGGTAAAAATGGGGGGGAAATGATGAGGTGAAAGTGAGGTAAAAATGAGGTGAAAATGAGGTAAAAGTGAGGTAAAAATGAGGAAAAAATGGGGGGAAATGAGGTAAAAGTGAGGTGAAAATTATGAGGTAAAAGTGAGGTAAAAATGGGGGGGAAATGGGGGGGAAAATGGGGGGGAAAATGGGGGAAATGGGGAAATGGGGGAAATGGGGAAATGGGGGAAATGGGGGGGAAATGGGGGGGAAATGGGGGGGAAATGATGAGGTAAAAGCGAGGAAAAAGTGAGGTAAAAATGATGTAAAAATGGGGGGGAAATGGGATAAAGATGAGGTAAAAATGATGAGGGAAAAGTGAGGGAAAAATGGGGGAAAATGGGGTAAAAATGGGGGGAACCAGGAAAAATGATGAGGTAAAAGTAAGGTAAAAATGGGAGGGAAATGATGAGGGAAAAGTGAGGGAAAAATGAGGTAAAAATGGGGAAATGAGGTGAAAATTATGAGGAAAAAGTGAGGTGAAAATGGGGGGAAATGATGAGGGAAAAGTGAGGGAAAATTGGGGGGAAAATGGGGGGAAAATGAGGTGAAAATTATGAGGTAAAAGTGAGGTAAAAATGGGGGGAAAATTATGAGGTAAAAGTGAGGTAAAAATGGGGAAATGAGGTGAAAATTATGAGGAAAAAGTGGGGGAGAAATGGGGAGAAATGGGGAGAAATGGGGAGAAATGGGGAGAAATGGGGAGAAATGGGGAGAAATGGGGGGGAAATGGGGGGGAAATGGGGGGGAAATGGGGTAAAGATGAGGTAAAGATGAGGTAAAGATGAGGTAAAGATGAGGTAAAGTTGAGGTAAAGTTGAGGTAAAGTTGAGGTAAAGTTGAGGTGAAAATGAGGTGAAAATGAGGTGAAAATGAGGTGAAAATGAGGTGAAAATGAGGTGAAAATGAGGTGAAAATGAGGTGAAAGTGAGGTAAAAGTGAGGTAAAAGTGAGGTAAAAGTGAGGTAAAAGTGAGGTAAAAGTGAGGTAAAAGTGAGGTAAAAGTGAGGTAAAAGTGAGGTAAAAATGGGGGGGAAATGATGAGGCAAAAGTAAGATAAAAATGGGGTAAAAATGGAGGAAAATGGGAAAATGATGAGGGAAAAATGGGGGGAAAAGTGAGGGAAAAATGGGGGGAAATGGGGGGGAAACGATGAGGGAAAAGCGAGGGGAAAGTGAGGAGAAAATGAGGGGAAAATGAGAAAGAAAGAGAAAGAAAAGACGAAATAAAAGAAGAATAAAACAAAAAGCCGCGAGTGCTCAGTGTCCCCATAACGTGACGGGGCAGTTCCGGGGACACTTTTGGGTCACTTTTGGGGTTTTTTTGCTCATTTACGAGGCTCTAACGCTACCGCCGGGGTTCCGTGTCCCCTCAGGACCCCCCCAGACCCCCCCGGACCCCCCCATTCCTTACTTTGAAGGCCAAAGTTGTGGTTCCGTGAAGGAAATGAATCCCGGGTCCGGGCAGCGCTTCCCGATCCTCGCCGAACGCATCGAGGGAAGGAGCAGCGAATGCCAGGGGAGGTCCCGGAGGATCCCTGGGAGCGATGAGGAGCGGGAAGGCTTCGTGAGAAGGGCGCTGAGGCTCGGAGGAGCGGAGGACGCTGCACAGCGCCATCTTGGCCCTGACGCCGCAGAATGGCGGCGCCTGCGCGGAAGGGGAGGGGAGAGAAGCGACGACGCAAAATGGCGGCGCCCGACGGAGACGCGTTGCCTGGCAACGGGACGACGCGAAATGGCGGCGCCCGTGTCGTTGCCTGGCAACGCGTGGGCGCCGCCATTTCGCGTCCCCCCCGTTGCCAGGCAACGGAACGAAGCAAAATGGCGGCGCCCAGGCGTTGCCTGGCAACGGGACGACGCGAAATGGCGGTGCCCGTAAGAGGGCAAGTGAGGCGGTGGGGTGGCTACTAAGCAGAGGGCGGGCTACTGAGGTAAAGGGGGTGGCTACTAACCTCCGGGGGTGGCTACTGAGTTGGAGAGCTGGCTACTAAGTTCCGCGGGGGCTACTGAGTGGGTGGAGTGGCTACTGAGTTGTGAAAGGGGCTACTAAGCTGGGGGGGTGGCGTATGGTTAGTAGCCACCCCCCCAAACTTAATAGCCACCCCACTGACTTAATAGCCACCCCACCGACTTAGTAGCCCCCTCCTAGACTTAGTAGCCACTCCTGAAGTTAGTAGCCGCCCCCCCCCAAATTAGTAGCCCCCGAAACTTAGTAGCCACCCCGCCAACTTAGTAGCCACCCCTCAAGTTAGTAGCCCCCTCCATGAACTTAGTAGCCCCCCCACACCCCGGAACGCCACCCCCTCCCCAGACTTAGTAGCCCTCCCCTCCTGTTAGTAGCCACCCCACCAACTTGGTAGCCACCGCAGCAACCTGGTAGCCCCCCAGCAACTTAGTAGCCACCCCACCAACTCAGTGGCCACCCCAAAAGCCAACTTAGAAGCCCTCCCCCCCACACACAACTCGGTAGCCACCCCCCCAAACTTAGTGGCCACCCCCCCCCAAAACGGAGCGGAAGTGCGTCAGAAGCGTCGGGAAGGCGAAGGCGGAACTTCCGGGTGGAAGGAGATGGCGGCCGGGAAGAAGAGGGGGGACTCGGGGGGCGGGGCTGTGGGCGGAAGTGACGACATTAGAAGGCCGGAAGTGAGGTTTTGGGGTGAAACCCCAAGGTTTTGGGTCACTCACCCGCGCTGGAGCCTTGGGGGGGGGGGGCGCAAAGCGTTCTGGGTAAAGCCCCGCCCCATCCAAGATGGCGGCGAAGGGGGGCGGGGCCGCGGCTGCCAGGGGGGGGGGCGGCGGGAAGGGGGGGGCGGATCCAGGGGGCGGCTGAGGGGGGGAAAGGGGGGGACAAGGGGGGGGGTGAGGGGGTTGGGGACCCCCCCGGGGGGGAGTAAAGGGGGGGGGACCCCAAATCTGGGGGGTTGGGGGAGTTTGGGGGGGGGGGGGGTGGGGGCTACCAACCTGACCACTTGGCCACTGAGGTGCCGGGGGGGCTGCGGGGGAACTGGAAGGGAGAGAAAGGGGAAAAAAGGGGGAAAAAGGGAAAAAAAAATCATTAGTTTTGAATGAAAAATGGAAATTTCGATTTTAATTTAAAAATTTAAATTTAAAATTTTAAAAATTTTAAAATTTTAAATTAAAATTTTAGAAATTGAAAATTTGATTTTAGGTTAAAAGTTGAAATTTGAATCGAAAAAGTAAATTTAAAAATTTTAAGTTGAAATTTAAAAATGGAGTTAAGAAATTTAAACCTAAAATTTCAGACTTTGAAATGAAAAGTTCAAGTTTAAAAAACTAATTAAAAAATTAATTAAAATATTTTAGATTAAAATTTAAAATTTAAAAATTAAAAATTAAAATAAAAAATTAAAATTTAAAATTTAAAAATTAAAATTAAAATAAAAAATTAAAATTTAAACTTAAAAATTCAAATGAAAATTTTAAAGATGCAATTAAAAATTAATTAAAATATTTTAGATTAAAATTTAAAAATTAAAAATTAAAAATTAAAATAAAAAATTAAAATTTAAACTTAAAAATTCAAATGAAAATTGAAAAGATTCAATTAAAAATTAATTAAAATATTTTAGATTAAAATTTAAAATGTAAAAATTAAAATTAAAATGAAATTAAAATTTAAAACTTTTAAAAATTCAAAAGAAAATTTAAAAAATTCAATTAAAAATTAATTAAAATATTTTAGATTAAAATTTAAAATTTAAAAATTAAAAATTAAAATAAAAAATTAAAATTTCAAATTTAAGAATTAAAATTAAAATAAAAAATAAAATTTAAAACTTTTAAAAATTCAAAAGAAAATTTTAAAAATTCAATTAAAAATTAAAATATTTTAGATTAAAATTTTAAAATTTAAAAATTAAAAATTAAAATAAAAAATTAAAATTTAAAACTTTTAAAAATTCAAATGAAAATAAAATTAAAATTTAAAACTTTTTAAAATTCAAAAGAAAATTTTAAAAATTCAATAAAAAATTAATTAAAATATTTTAGATTCAAATTTAAAATTTAAAATTTAAAAATTAAAATAAAAAATTAAAATTTAAAAATTAAAAATTAAAAATTAAAATAAAAAATTAAAATTTAAACTTAAAAATTCAAAAGAAAATTAAAAAATTCAATTAAAAATTAATGAAAATATTTTAGATTCAAATTTAAAATTTAAAAATTAAAAATTAAAATAAAATTAAAATTTAAAACTTTTAAAAATTCAAAAGAAAATTTAAAAAATTCAATAAAAAATTAATTAAAATATTTTAGATTCAAATTTAAAATTTAAAAATTCAAAAATTAAAATAAAAAATTAAAATTTAAAAATTAAAAATTAAAATAAAAAATTAAAATTTAAAACTTTTAAAAATTCAAAAGAAAATTTAAAAAATTCAATAAAAAATTAAAATATTTTAGATTAAAATTTTAAAATTTAAAAATTAAAAATTAAAATAAAAAATTAAAATTTAAATTTTAAAAATTAAAATTAAAATTAAAAATAAAATTTAAAACTTTTAAAAATTCAAAAGAAAATTAAAAAAATTCAATAAAAAATAAATTAAAATATTTTAGATTAAAAATTAAAAATTAAAAATTAAAAATTAAAATAAAAAAATAAAATTTAAAATTTAAAAATTAAAATTAAAATAAAATTAAAATTTAAAACTTTTAAAAATTCAATTGAAAATTTAAAAGATTAAATGAAAAATAAATTAAAATATTTTAGATTAAAATTTTAAAAATTTAAAATTAAAATTTTCAATTCAAATTAAAAGGTTAAATTTAAAAGATAAAATTTAAAAAAATTGAATTAAAAATTCAAATGAAAATTGAAAAGATTCAATAAAAAATTAATTACAATATTTTAGATTAAAATTTTAAAATTGAAAATTAAAAATTTCCATTCAAATTAAAAGATTAAATTGAAAAGATGAAATTAAAAAAATTTGAATTAAAAATTCAATTGAAAATTTAGAAAATTAGATTGAAAATGAGATTTCTAAAAAGTTAAATGACAATTTAAAAATTTAAAATCAAAATTCCAATTTAAAAAATCAAGCTAACAAAATTAAAATAAAAATTGAAAAATTGAAATTAAAAATTGAAATGAAAATTTAAAAGATTCAATTAAAAAAATAATATTAATAAAAATAAAGTAAAAAATATTTTAGATTAAAAGTTAAAAATAAAAAAAAATGTCATTTAAAACCTTTAAATTAGAAGAAAATTAATTTTTTTTTTAATTTAAATTTTAAAAAAGCCTCAAAACTTCGCTTTGTGGGGAGAGGTGAAACTCAAACAATAAAATTGTGATTTTTGGGGGGGGATGATGAAGGAAAAAAGCTGAAAGTGAAGGTTTGGGGTCAGGAATGAAGCAAAAAAAGGAAAAAAATTAATTTTGGGGGGAAAAGGGCAAAAAAAAATAAAATTTAAGAATTAATTGGGGGAAAAAACAAAAATAAAAGTTGGGGGTGAAGGAAAAAAGCCCCAAAAATGAGGATTTTGGGGGGCTCTGACCTGTCTGGGCCGGGGAGGTGACACCCACGGGGCGGGGGGTGCTGCTCCTGGGGGGGTAAAGATGGGGGTGAGGGTGAGGACCCCCCCCGAGGCCCCCAAACCCCCCCCAGGACCCCGGGGGGATGGGGGGCTCCTCACCTGCTGCCCCCTCGCCAGCCCGGGGAGAGCTGTGGGGGAGAACAAGGGGTGAGTGGGGGAGGGGAGGGGTTTGGGGGGGTCTCGGGGGGGTCTCGGGGGGGCAGGACCTGAGCGCGGCGCAGTTCGCGGTTCTCCCGGCGCAGAGCTTCCAGTTCCCTGGGGGGGGGGGACAACCAAGATGGCCGCCGTGGGGAAGGGGGTGACTCAGCCAAGATGGCGGACGTTGACTGGGTTGACCCAACTGAGGTCGACCCAACTGTAGTTGACCCAACCAAGATGGCGGCCGTGGGGTTGGGTTGACCCAACTGGGGTTGACCCAACTGGGGTTGACCCAATTGGGGTTGACCTAACCAAGATGGCGGCCATGGGGTGGGTCTACCCAACCAAGATGGCTCCCGTTGGGTGGGTTGACCCAACTGGGGTTGACCCAACTGTCGTTCACCCAACCAAGATGGCGGCCATGGGTTGGGTTGACCCAACTGAGGTTGACCCAACTGGGGTTGACCCAATTGGAGTTGACCTAACCAAGATGGCGGCCATGGGGTGAGTTGACCCAACTGGGGTTGTCCCAATGGAGGTTGACACAACCAAGATGGCGGCCATGGGACGGGTTGACCCAACCAACGTCAACCCAACCAAGGTTGACTCAACCAAGATGGCGGCCATAGGGTTGGGTTGACCCAACTGAGGTTGACCCAACTGGGGTTGACCCAATTGGGGTTGACCTAACCAAGATGGCGGCCATGGGGTGGGTCTACCCAACCAAGATGGCTCCCATTGAGTGGGTTGACCCAATTGGGGTTGACCCAATGGAGGTTGACTCAACCAAGATGGCGGCCGTTGGGTGGGTTGACCCAACTGAGGTCGACCCAACTGTAGTTGACCCAACCAAGATGGCTGCCATAGGTTGGGTTGACCCAACTGGGGTTGACCCAATGGAGGTTGACACAACCAAGATGGCGGCCGTAGGGTTGGGTTGACCCAACTGGGGTTGACCCAATTGGGGTTGACCCAACCAAGATGGCGGCCATGAGACGAGTTGACCCAACCAACGTCAACCCAACCAAGGTTGACTCAACCAAGATGGCGGCCATAGGGTTGGGTTGACCCAACTGAGGTTGACCCAATTGGGGTTGACCCAACAAGATGGCTGCCGTTGGGTGGGTTGACCCAACCAAGATGGCGGCCGTTGGGTGGGTTGACCCAACTGAGGTTGACCCAACTGAGGTTGACCCAATTGGGGTTGACCCAACCAAGATGGCGGCCATGGGTTGGGTTGACCCAACTGAGGTTGGGCCATCCAAGATGGCGGCGGGGGGCGTGTCTGTGGCAGCCAAGATGGCGGCCCCTGACCTGTTCCGGGTCTCCAGAACCTTCCGGGTCTCCTCCAGCGCCGCCCGCGCCCTCCGCGCCGCCTCCTGGTGGGAGCCAATCAGGAGCTCGCTCTGCGCCCGCTGGAACCGCCACACCTGATGGGGGAGGGGGGGAGGGAAGAGGCCACGCCCCCGTGACGTCATGACCCTGTGACGTCATCGGCCCCGCCCACTGTGACGTCACAGACCTGGGAGATGCGGGTCAGGTGCTTGAGGGCGACGTCGGCCGGGGACTGGAAGAGGAGTTTCTGTTGGGGGCCCATCTGGGGGGGGAACAAGATGGCGGCCGTGGGGGAGGAGGAAGAGGAAGAGGAGGAGGAAGAGGAAGAGGAAGAGGAAGAGGAAGAGGAAGAGGAAGAGGAAGAGGAAGAGGAGGAGGAGGAGGAGGAAGAGGAGGAGGAGGAGGAGGACGAAGAGAGGAAGAGAGGAAGAGGAAAAAACAAGATGGCGGCCAAGGTGGAGGAAGGGGAGGAAGAGGAGGAAGAAGGGACAAGATGGCGGCCATGGGGGGGGAGGAAGAGGAAGAAGAGGAAGAGGGGGAGGAAGAGGGAGAAGATGAAGAGGGGGAGGAAGAGGAAGAAGAGGAAGAGGAAGAGGAAGAGGGGGAGGAAGAGGGAGAAGATGAAGAGGGGGAGGAAGAGGAAGAAGAGGAAGAGGAAGAGGGGGAGGAAGAGGGAGAAGATGAAGAGGGGGAGGAAGAGGAAAGAACAAGATGGCTGCCAAGGAGGAGGAGGAAGAGGAGGAGGAAGAGGAGGAGGAAGAGGAGGAGGAAGAGGAAGGCTCAAGATGGTGGCTAAGAGGGAGAAGGAGGAAAGAGGAAGAAGAGGAGGAAGAGGAGGAGGAGGAGGAGGAGGAGGAAGAGGAGGAAGAGGAAGAGGAGGACGAGGAAGAGGAGAAGGTGGAAGGAGAGGAAGAGGAAGAGGAAGAGGAAGAGGAAGAGGAAGAGGAAGAGGAAGAGGAAGAGGAAGAGGAAGAGGAAGAGGAGGAGGAAGAACAAGAGGAAGAGGAGGAGGAAGAGGAGGAGGAGGAGGAAGAGGAGGAGGAGGAGGAGGAGGAGGAGGAGGAGGAGGAGAAGGTGGAAGGAGAGGAGGAGGAAGAGGAGGAAGAGGAAGAGGAGGAGGAGGAAGAGGAAGAGGAAGAGGAAGGATCGTGTGTTACCTGAGGGCAGAGGGGGAGGTACCTGCAGGCAGTGGCACAGACGGGGCAGGGACCTGGGGAGAAACCACAGGTTTGACCCAAAAACAGCATTTTTGGCCCCAATTTGGGGCTCCCAGGCAAAGAAATTCCCTTTACCCCCTTTTTTTGGGGGTAAAAACCCTTTTCCCCCCAGTTTTGGGGTTGAAAATGAGTAAAATCCCTTTTTTTCCCCCATTTTTTGGGGTTTAAAGGGAATTAAATCTCTTTTTTCCCTCATTTTGGGTTTAAAATGAGAAAAATCCCTTTTTTTCCCCCATTTTTTGGGGTTTAAAGGGAATTAAATCTCTTTTTTCCTCATTTTGTGTTAAAAATGAGTAAAATCCCTCTTTTTCCCCCATTTTTTTGGGTTTAAAGGGAATTAAATCTCTTTTTTCCCTCATTTTGGTTTTAAAATGAGTAAAATCCCTTTTTTCCCCCCATTTTTGAGGGTTTCAAAGGAATTAAATCTCTTTTTTCCCTCATTTTGGGTTAAAAATGAGAAAAATTCCTTTTTTTGCCCCATTTTTGGGGTTTAAAGGGAATTAAATCTCTTTTTTCCTCATTTTGGGTTAAAAATGAGTAAAATCCCTCTTTTTGCCCCATTTTTGGGGTTTAAAAGGAATTAAATCTCTTTTTCCTCCATTTTGGGTTTAAAATGAGAAAAATCCCTTTTTTTGCCCCATTTTTGGGGGTTTAAAGGGAATTAAATCTCTTTTTCCTCCATTTTGGGTTTAAAATGAGTAAAATCCCTCTTTTTCCCCCATTTTTGGGGGTTTAAAGGGAATTAAATCTCTTTTTTCCCTCATTTTAGGTTAAAAATGAGTAAAATCCCTTTTTTGCCCCATTTTTGAGGGTTTAAAGGGAATTAAATCTCTTTTTTCCCTCATTTTGGGTTTAAAATGAGTAAAATCCCTCTTTTTGCCCCATTTTGGGGGGTTTAAAGGGAATTAAATCTCTTTTTTTCCCCATTTTGGGTTAAAAATGAGAAAAATCCCTCTTTTTGCCCCATTTTTGGAGTTTAAAGGGAATTAAATCTCTTTTTTCCTCATTTTGGGTTTAAAATGATAAAAATCCCTCTTTTTGCCCCATTTTTTTGTGTTAAAAATCCCTAAAAACCCTTTTTCCCCCTCATTTTTGGGGGTGCCTAAACCCACACAAAATCCCCTTTTTTTGTCCCAAATTGATGTTTTTTCTTTACTTTTCCCCCATTTTTTTCCCCCCTGGGGGTGTGGGGGTGACTTTAGTGTGCGTGGGGGTGATTTTTGGGGTGAAAAACGTGGTTTTTGGGTGCTCTGTACCTGAGTCCCCACAGCTGGAGCAGAGGAGGTGGCCGCAGGTGGTGAGGGCGAAGCGGGAGCTGCGCTGGCGGCAGCAGCGGGTGCAGTGGAACCAGTCCATGGTTTTGGGGTGAAAAACGGGGAAATTGGGGCAGGAGGTGTCAGGGAGAACCTGAGGAGAAATAAAGGGGGGGAAAGGGGTGAAAAAACTGGGGGGAAATCTGAGGAAAAAAAGGGGGAAAAAGGTGAAAAATAATGGGTGGGGAATGAGGGGAATCTGTGGGGAAAATGGGGGGAAAATGAGGGGAATTGGTGAAAAAGATTGGGGAGAAATGTGTGAGAAAAAAAGGTGGGAAATGGGTGAAGAAATGGGGGGAAAATGAGGGGAATTGGTGAAAAAAAATGGGGGAAAAATGAGGGAAAATGGGTGAGAAAAAAAGGCGGGAAATGGGTGAAGAAATGGGGGGAAAACTGAGGGGAATTGGTGAAGAAAAACTGGGGGGAAAATGAGGAGAATTGGTGAAGAAAAACTGGGGGGAAAATGAGGGAAAATGGGTGAGAAAAAAGGTGGGAAATGGGTGAAGAAATGGGGGAAAACTGAGGGGAATTGGTGAAGAAAAACTGGGGGGAAAATGAGGGGAATTGGTGAAAAAGATTGGGGGGAAAATGAGGAGAAATCTGTGGAAAAAATTGGGGGAAAACTGAGGGAAAATGGTGAAAAATATTGGGGAGAAAATGAGGGAAAATGGGTGAGAAAGAAAGGTGGGAAATGGGTGAAGAAATGGGGGGAAACTGAGGGGAATTGGTGAAAAATATTGGGGGGAAAATTAGGAGAAATCTGTGGAAAAAAATGGGGGAAATCTGAGGGGAATTGGTGAAAAAATATTGGGGGGAAAATGAGGGAAAATGGGTGAGAAAGAAAGGCGGGAAATGGGTGAAGAAATGGGGGGAAACTGAGGGGAATTGGTGAAAAAAATTGGGGGGAAACTGAGGGGAAATGGTGAAAAAGATTGGGGGGAAAATGAGGAGAAATCTGTGGAAAAAAATGGGGGAAATCTGAGGGAAAATGGGTGAGAAAAAAAGGTGGGAAATGGGTGAAGAAATGGGGGGAAACTGAGGGGAATTGGTGAAAAAACTGAGGGGAAAATGAGGAGAAATCTGTGGAAAAAAATGGGGGAAAAATGAGGGAAAATGGTGAAAAAGATTGGGGAGAAAATGAGGGAAAATGGGTGAGAAAGAAAGGTGGGAAATGGGTGGAGAAATGGGGGGAAACTGAGGGGAATTGGTGAAAAAACTGAGGGGAAAATGAGGAGAATCTGTGAAATAAAATTGGGGTAAAACTGAGGGAAAATGGGTGAGAAAAAAAGGCGGGAAATGGGTGAAGAAATGAGGGAAAACTGAGGGGAATTGGTGAAGAAAAACTGGGGGGAAAATGAGGGGAATTGGTGAAAAATATTGGGGGGAAAATGAGGGAAAATGGGTGAGAAAGAAAGGTGGGAAATGGGTGAAGAAATGGGGGGAAACTGAGGGGAATTGGTGAAAAAATATTGGGGGGAAAATGAGGGGAATTGGTGAAAAAGATTGGGGGGAAAATGAGGAGAAATCTGTGGGAAAAAATGGGGGAAATCTGAGGGGAATTGGTGAAAAAGATTGGGGGGAAAATGAGGAGAATCTGTGAAAAAAAAATGGGGGAAAAATGAGGGAAAATGGGTGAGAAAAAAAGGTGGGAAATGGGTGAAGAAATGGGGGGAAACTGAGGGGAATTGGTGAAAAATATAGGGGGGAAAATGAGGAGAAATCTGTGGAAAAAAATGGGGGAAAAATGAGGGGAATTGGTGAAAAATATTGGGGAGAAAATGAGGGAAAATGGGTGAGAAAGAAAGGCGGGAAATGGGTGAAGAAATGGGGGGAAACTGAGGGGAATTGGTGAAGAAAAACTGGGGGAAAACTGAAGGGAATTGGTGAAAAGGATTGGGGGGAAAATGAGGGAAAATGGGTGAGAAAAAAAGGCGGGAAATGGGTGAAGAAATGGGGGAAAACTGAGGGGAATTGGTGAAGAAAAACTGGGGGGAAAATGAGGGGAATTGGTGAAAAAGATTGGGGGGGAAATGAGGAGAAATCTGTGGGAAAAAATGGGGGAAATCTGAGGGGAAATGGTGAAAAATATTGGGGAGAAAATGAGGGAAAATGGGTGAGAAAGAAAGGTGGGAAATGGGTGAAGAAATGGGGGGAAACTGAGGGGAATTGGTGAAAAAAATTGGGGGGAAAATGAGGGGAATTGGTGAAGAAAAACTGGGGGGAAAATGAGGAGAATTGGTGAAAAAGATTGGGGGGAAAATGAGGAGAAATCTGTGGAAAAAAATGGGGGAAAAATGAGGGAAAATGGGTGAGAAAGAAAGGTGGGAAATGGGTGAAGAAATGGGGGGAAACTGAGGGGAATTGGTGAAAAAACTGAGGGGAAAATGAGAAGAATCAGTGAAATAAAATTGGGGTAAAACTGAGGGGAATTGGGTCAGACCTGAGGGGGAAAAGAAATGAAAAGAAAGCAGCAAAAACCTGAGGAGAAATGGGGGAAATCTGAGGAGAAACGGGAGCGGAAAGGGCGGGAAAACAACGGCGGCTCTCACAGACCCCCTGAGACCTCCCAGTAGCTCCCAGTTCCCTCCCAGTATAGCCCAGTGCCTCCCAGTCCCCTCCCAGTAGCTCCCAGTTCCCTCCCAGTATAGCCCAGTGCCTCCCAGTCCCCTCCCAGTAGCTCCCAGTTCCCTCCCAGTATAGCCCAGTGCCTCCCAGTCCCCTCCCAGTCCCTCCCAGTTCCCTCCCAGTCCCTCCCAGTCCCTCCCAGTCCCTCCCAGTTCCCTCCCAGTCCCTCCCAATCCCTCCCACTCCTCTCCCAATCCCCTCCCAGTCCCTCCCAGTCCCTCCCAGTTGCTCCCAATCCCTCCCACTCCTCTCCCAGTCCCTCCCAGTCCCTCCCAGTGCTTCCCAGTGCCTCCCACTGCTCTCCCAGTTCCCTCCCAGTACCCCCAATCCCCTCCCAGTCCCTCCCAGTCCCTCCCAGTCCCTCCCAGTTCCCTCCCAATCCTCTCCCAGTCCCTCCTAGTCCCTCCCAGTCCCTCCCACTGCTATACCAGTCCCTCCCAGTCCCTCCCAGTTCCCCCCAATCCCCTCCCAGTCCCTCCCAGTTCCCTCCCAGTTCCCCCCAATCCCCTCCCAGTCCCTCCCAGTCCCTCCCACTCCTCTCCCAGTCCCTCCCAGTCCCTCCCAGTTGCTCCCAGTTGCTCCCAGTCCCTCCCAGTTCCCCCCAATCCCCTCCCCGTTCCCTCCCAGTCCCTCCCAGTTCCCCCCAATCCCTCCCACTCCTCTCCCAGTCCCTCCCAGTTCCCTCCCACTCCTCTCCCAGTCCCTCCCACTGCTATACCAGTCCCTCCCAGTTCCTCCCAGTTCCCCCCAATCCCCTCCCAGTTCCCTCCCAGTCCCTCCCAGTCCCTCCCAGTCTCTCCTAATCCCCTCCCAGTTCCCTCCCAGTACCCCCAATCCCCTCCCAGTCCCTCCCAGTCCCTCCCACTGCTCTCCCAGTCCCTCCCACTGCTATACCAGTCCCTCCCAGTTCCCTCCCAGTGCCTCCCAGTTGCTCCCAGTGCCTCCCAGTTCAGAGTCCGTCCCGATGTGGAGTCGCTGGGGAAGCCTCAAGATGGCGGCGGGGAGAGGACGGGGGGGGGGGGGGGAGCGCGGGAAAGGCGAAAATGGGGTAAAAAAGAGGAAAATCGGGTCCGGGCTGGAAAGTGAGGCAGCAAAAGGGGAAAGGGAGGGAAAAAGGGGAGAAAATGAGGGAAAAAACGGGGAAAATGAGGAAAAAAACGGGGAAATCCAGTCACGGAGAGAGCTACGGGAACCCACGGCGCCCTTGGCCGGGAAGGTGGCGGTGGTGACAGCGGCGACCAAGGGGTGAGTGACCCGAAACTGAGGGAAAATGACCCAAAACTGAGGGAAAATGACCCAAAACTGACGTAAAAGTGGCCCCAAACTAACCCATAAGTGACCCACAAGTGGGCTCAGTGCCCCATAAGTGCCCCTAGCACCCCATAAGTGCCCTATAAGTGGGCTCAGTGCCCCATAAGTGACTCCTGTGCCCCATAAGTGCCCCATAAGTGACTCCTGTGCCCCATAAGTGCCCCATAAGTAACCTCAGTGCCCCATAAGTGCCCTATAAGTGACTCCTGTGCCCCATAAGTGCCCTATAAGTGACTCCTGTGCCCCATAAGTGCCCCATAAATGATCCCAGTGCCCCATAAGTGCCCCTATCACCCCATATCTGCCCCCTAAGTGCCCCCTATGTGCCCCTAGCACCCCATAACTGCCCCCTAAATGCCCCATAAGTGCCCCAGAGACCCATAAGTGACCCATAAGTGATCTCAGTGCCCCCTAAGTGCCCCTAGACCCCCCATAAGTGCCCCATAAGTGATATCAGTGCCCCATAAGTGCCCCCTAAATGCCCCATAAGTGCCCCAGAGACCCATAAGTGACCCATAAGTAACCTCAGTGCCCCATAAGTGCCCCATAAGTGGTCCCAGTGCCCCATAAGTGCCCCATAAATGGTCCCAGTGCCCCATAAGTGCCCCATAAGTGACTCCTGTGCCCCATAAGTGCCCCATAAGTGACTCCTGTGCCCCATAAGTGCCCTATAAGTGGTCCCAGTGCCCCATAAGTGACTCCTGTGCCCCATAAGTGCCCCATAAGTGGTCCCAGTGCCCCATAAGTGCCCCTAGCACCCCATAAGTGCCCTATAAGTGATCTCAGTGCCCCATAAGTGCCCTATAAATGGTCCCAGTGCCCCATAAGTGCCCCATAAGTGCCCCTAGCACCCCATAAGTGCCCTATAAGTGGTCCCAGTGCCCCATAAGTGCCCCATAAATGGTCCCAGTGCCCCATAAGTGCCCCATAAGTGACTCCTGTGCCCCATAAGTGCCCTATAAGTGATCTCAGTGCCCCATAAGTGCCCCATAAGTGCCCTATAAATGGTCCCAGTGCCCCATAAGTGACTCCTGTGCCCCATAAGTGCCCCATAAGTGATCCCATTGCCCCATAAGTGCCCCATAAGTGACTCCTGTGCCCCATAAGTGCCCTATAACTGGTCCCAGTGCCCCATAAGTGCCCCTATCACCCCATAGCTGCCCCCTAAGTGCCCCTATCACCCGATAGCTGCCCCCTAAGTGCCCCATAAGTGCCCCTAGACCCCCATAGCTGCCCCTAGCACCCCATATCTGCCCCCTAAGTGCCCTTATCACCCCATAACTGCCCCATAGCTGCCCCCCAGCCCCCCTAAGTGCCCCTATCACCCCATAACTACCCCATAAGTGCTCCTATCACCCCATAGCTGCCCCCTAAGTGCCCTTATCACCCCATAGCTGCCCCATAGCTGCCCCCAGCCCCCCATAAGTGCCCCTATCACCCCATAACTACCCCATAAGTGCCCCTATCACCCCATAGCTGCCCCAAGTGCCCCATAAGCGCCCTAGACCCCCATAGCTGCCCCTAGCACCCCATATCTGCCCCCTAAGTGCCCTTATCACCCCATATCTGCCCCCTAAGTGCCCTTATCACCCCATATCTGCCCCATAAGTGCCCTTATCACCCCATAGCTGCCCCATAGCTGCCCCCAGCCCCCTAAGTGTCCCTATCACCCCATAACTACCCCATAAGTGCCCTTATCACCCCATAGCTGCCCCATAAGTGCTCCTATCACCCCATAAGTGCCCCATAAGTGCTCCTATCACCCCATAGCTGCCCCCTAACTGCCCCATAAGTGCCCCTATCACCCCATAGCTGCCCCCTAAGTGCCCCATAAGTGCCCCTAGACCCCCATAGCTGCCCCTAGCACCCCATATCTGCCCCCTAAGTGCCCTTATCACCCCATAACTGCCCCATAGCTGCCCCCCAGCCCCCCCTAAGTGCCCCTATCACCCCATAACTACCCCATAAGTGCTCCTATCACCCCATAGCTGCCCCCTAAGTGCCCTTATCACCCCATAGCTGCCCCATAGCTGCCCCCCAGCCCCCCCATAAGTGCCCCTATCACCCCATAACTACCCCATAAGTGCCCCTATCACCCCATAGCTGCCCCCTAAGTGCCCCATAAGCGCCCCTAGACCCCCATAGCTGCCCCTAGCACCCCATATCTGCCCCCTAAGTGCCCTTATCACCCCATATCTGCCCCATAAGTGCCCTTATCACCCCATAGCTGCCCCATAGCTGCCCCCCAGCCCCCCCTAAGTGTCCCTATCACCCCATAACTACCCCATAAGTGCCCTTATCACCCCATAGCTGCCCCATAAGTGCTCCTATCACCCCATAAGTGCCCCATAAGTGCTCCTATCACCCCATAGCTGCCCCCTAACTGCCCCATAAGTGCCCCTATCACCCCATAGCTGCCCCCTAAGTGCCCCATAAGTGCCCCTAGACCCCCATAGCTGCCCCTAGCACCCCATATCTGCCCCATAAGTGCCCTTATCACCCCATAGCTGCCCCATAGCTGCCCCATAGCTGCCCCCCAGCCCCCCCATCACCCCCCCAGCCCCCCATAAGTGCCCCTATCACCCCATAACTCCCCCATAAGTACCCCATAAGTGATCTCAGTGCCCCATTACTGCCCCATAAGTGCCCCTATCACCCCATAACTGCCCCATAAGTGCCCTTATCACCCCATAGCTGCCCCATAGCTGCCCCCCAGCCCCCCCTAAGTGCCCCTATCACCCCATAACTACCCCATAAGTGCCCCTATCACCCCATAGCTGCCCCATAAGTGCCCCTATCACCCCATAACTGCCCCATAAGTGCTCCTAGCACCCCAAAACTGCCCCACAAGTGCCCCATAAGTGCCCCTAGACCCCCATAGCTGCCCCTATCACCCCATATCTGCCCCCTAAGTGCCCTTATCACCCCATAGCTGCCCCATAGCTGCCCCCCAGCCCCCCCTAACTGCCCCTATCACCCCATAGCTGCCCCCTAAGTGCCCCATAAGTGCCCCTAGACCCCCATAGCTGCCCCTAGCACCCCATATCTGCCCCATAAGTGCCCTTATCACCCCATAGCTGCCCCCTAAGTGCCCCTAGCACCCCAAAACTGCCCCACAAGTGCCCCATAAGTGCCCCTATCACCCCATAGCTGCCCCATAGCTGCCCCATAGCTGCCCCCCAGCCCCCCCTAAGTGCCCCTATCACCCCATAAGAGCCCCATAGCTACCCCTAGCACCCCATATCTGCCCCCTAAGTGCCCTTCTCACCCCATAGCTGCCCCATAGCTGCCCCCCAGCTGCTCCTCCTGCCCCCTAAGTGCCCGCCGTGCCCCCCAGGATCGGGCTGGCCGTGGCCCTGTCCCTGGGCCGTGCGGGTGCCCGGGTGGTTCTGAGCTCTCGCCGTGCCCCACACGTGGAGGAAGCCGTGGGGCAGCTGAGGGCAGAGGGGCTGGAGGCCTGCGGGGTGCTCTGCCATGTGGGGCAGCCCCACAGCAGGGAGGCCATGATCCAGAAGGTCAGCAAAGGGGGGGAGCTATGGGGCTGGGAGCTATGGGGCAGGGAGCTGGGGGGATCTATGGGGGAGCTATGGGGCTGGGATGGGAGCTATGGGGCTGGGAGCTATGGGGCAGGGGGCTGGGGGGGATCTATGGGGCTGGGAAGGTGATCTATGGGGCTGGGAAGGTGATCTATGGGGCTGGGGGGGATCTTGGGGGGATCTGTGGGGCTGGGGAGGGTTCTATGGGGATCTGTGGGGCTGGGATGGGAGCTATGGGGCTGGGGGGGATCTATGGGGTGAGGTTTGCGATCTATGGGGCTGGGGTTGGATCTATGGGGCTGAGGGGGATCTATGGGGGATCTATAGGGGATTTATGGGGCTGGGATTGGGATCTATGGGGCTGGGGGGATTTATAAGGGATTTAGAGGGGATCTATGGGGCTGGGAGGATCTATGGGGTAGGGATGGGATCTATGGGGCAGGGGTTGGATCTATAGGGTGAGGTTTGGGATCTATGGGGCTGAGGGGATCTATGGGGTAGGGATGGGTTCTGTGGGGCAGGGGGGGATCTATGGGGCTGGGATGGGAGCTATGGGGCTGGGGGAATCTATGGGGCTGAGGGGGATCTATGGGGTGAGGTTTGGGATCTATGGGGCTGGGGGGGCTCTATGGGGCTGGGGGGGATCTATGGGGGATCTATAGGGGATTTATGGGGCTGGGGTTGGGATCTATGGGGCTGGGATGGGAGCTATGGGTCTGGGGGGGCTCTATGGGGCAGGGGGGGATCTATGGGTCTGGGGGGGATCTATGGGTCTGGGGTTGGAGCTATGGGTCTGGGGGTCTCTATGGGGCAGGGGGGGATCTATGGCGCTGAGGGGATCTATGGGGTAGGGATGGGTTCTGTGGGGCAGGGGGGGATCTATGGGTCTGGGGTTGGATCTATGGGTCTGGGGGGGATCTATGGGGCAGGGGGGATCTATAGGGTGAGGTCTTGGTGTCCCCCCAGGCCCTGGACACCTTCGGCGCCATCGACATCTTGGTTTCCAACGCGGCGGTGAGCCCGGTGATGGGCAGCACCCTGGACGCCGACGAGGGGGCCTGGGAGAAGGTGGGCGTGGGCCCGTGACATCATCACCCTCCCCCGTGACGTCATCACCCTCCCCCATGACGTCACCGCCCCCCTAAACCCCGCCCACGCTCGGCGCTGCCCCACGTTGGGCGCCGAGACGGGGTGGGGTGGGGGTTGGCCACGCCCTATGACATCACCACACCCCATGTGACGTCACCGCGCCCCCTGTGACGTCACCGCGCCCCCTGTGACGTCACCGCGCCCCCGCCCAATCAGCTCTTCCAGGTCAACGTGACGGCGGCGGCCATGTTGGTCAAGCTGGTGGTGCCCCACATGGAGCGGAGAGGGTGAGCCCAGGGGGTGGGCGTGGCCTCTTGTGACCACACCCACGTGACGTCACACACCCCTTGTGACGTCACCGACCCCGCCCTTCCCTTCCAGGGGCGGAGCCATCGTCCTGGTCTCCTCGGTGGCTGCCTATCAGCCAATCCCGGTGAGTCACGTGAGCCGGGCGGGGCAGGGCGTGGCAGGGCGTGGCTCGATGACGTCACCGGTCGTCTCCCAATCAGGCGCTGGGTCCTTACGGTGTCACCAAGACGGCCCTGCTGGGATTGGTCAAGGCCTTGGCCCCCGAGTTGGGGCCCCGGGGGATCCGGATCAACGGAGTCGCCCCCGGGATCATCCGGACCCGGTTCAGCGCCCCGGTAACCACGTGGGGGGGCGTGGCCTGAGTGGGGCGTGGCCAAGGGGGGCGTGGTCAGAAGGGTGGGGCACAAATGGGTGGAGTCTAAAGGGGTGGGGTCTAAAGGGGCGGGGTCAAGGGGGTCTGGAGGGGGTTAAAGGGGGTGGAGCTTCTGTGGGTGGGGTTTGGGGGCGTGGCCTATGAGGGTGGGGTTTTTAAGGGGCGTGGCCGCGGGTGGGCGTGTCCCGGAAGTGACCCCTCCCCCGTTGCAGCTGTGGGAGGAGGAGGCGACGCGTTCCCGCGTGATGTCATCGATCGGCGTCCAGAGGTGAGGGGCGGGGCTGGGTGATGTCGGCGATGACGTCATGGGCTTGTAGATGACGTCATGACACGTGACCACGCCCCCTCCCACAGGTTGGGGACCCCCGAGGAGGTGGCGGAAGCCGTCAGGTTCCTCTGCTCCCCCGCCGCCAGCTACATCCAGGGGGAGACCCTGGTGGTGGCCGGGGGGGCCCCGTCCCGGCTCTAGGGGGGTCCTGGGGACACTCGGGGACCCCCCCGGGACCCCCCGCGGCGATTTGGGGCGAAAGCGCCGAGGTTTGGGGCGGTTCTGGGCGGATTTGGAGCCTTTGGGAGCCTTTAAGAGGGAATAAAGGAGCGAAACAAGATGGCGGCGGCCGATGGGGGCGGACATCTTGCCGTACGGAACTGCGGGGCCGCCATTTTGCCGTACGGACATACCGGAAGCGCAGCCATTTTGTTGTACGTATGGACAGGAAGCGCCGCCATTTTGGTGTACGGATTTAAGGGAACCGCCATTTTGCCGTACTGACAGGAAGCGCGGCCATTTTGTTGTACGTATGTACAGGAAGTGCCGCCATTTTGCTGTACGGATATGAGGGAACCGCCATTTTGCCGTACTGACAGGAAGAGCGGCTATTTTGCCGTACGTCGGTACCGGAAGTGCCGCCATTTTGCTGTACGGATTTAAGGGAACCGCCATTTTGCCGTACTGACAGGAAGCGCGGCCATTTTGCTGTGTTGCCGCCATTTTGCTGTACGGATATAGAACCGCCATTTTGCCGTACTGACAGGAAGCGCGGCCATTTTGCTTACGTACGTACCGGAAGTGCCGCCATTTTGCTGTACGGATATAAGGGAACCGCCATTTTGCCGTACTGACAGGAAGCGCGGCCATTTTGCCATACGTAGGTACCGGAAGTGCCGCCATTTTGCCGTACGGTATAAGACAGCAGCCATCTTGCCGTACGGAGAGGAATAGCGGCCATTTTGCCGTACGTCGGTACCGGAAGTGCCGCCATTTTGCTGTACGGATAGGGGACCGCCATCTTGCCGTACGGATTATACAGGCCGCCGTTCCAACGCCGCCATCTTGCCGTACGGCCACGGGGGCCGCCATTTTTTTCAGCTCCCCCCCCCCCTCCTCCCCCCACTCGCCACTTCCCGGTGCTCAGTGGCCACCTGGCGGCCATCTTGGAGCCCTCGGCTCGCTCCCCCACACCCCACCCATCCTTGGAGCGGTTTGTATGCAAATGAGATGCTAATGAACGCATAATTAACGCCTTTAATGAGCTCAGCGCCTCCGCCGGAAACCTGGGGAGGGGGAAGAGGAGGGAAAGGGTGTGAGGGGACCCCGGGATCGGGCCCCACGGGTTTGGGGTCCTGGGGTCCCCACCTCTCACCTTTGCCCCGCTTCTTCTTGACCTTTGACCTCTTCTTCTTCTTGGTGGGCGGAGCCTCCTGGGGGGCGGGGCAGAAGCTGAGGGTCAGGAGGGGGTCAATGAGGCTAAAAGCCCCGCCCCTCACCCCTTCATCTCTCACCTGATTGGTTGCTTCCAGCAAGGGCGTGATGTCATTGAACCGGGTGATGTCACGGGTGACGTCACGCGGGGCCCCGCCCCTCTTGTGGCCACGCCCTTCCCGCAGCCGAACCAACATGGCCTCCTCGTACCTCTGCCTGTTTAGGGGGGGGGAGGGGACCTTTCAGTGCCCCCCCAGCCCCCCAAGTGCCCCCCCAGGACCCCCCCCAGGACCCCCCAAACCTGTGCAGGGCCCCCCGGGTCGGGGTCTCTCCCCCGGCCCCTCCCCCCATCTCCAGGGGCTCCTCGCTCAGCTCCTCCCGCAGCTCCCTGATGACGTCACTGCCCAGCGCCCGACGACGCTGCCACGCCCCGGCGCCCCCTGCTGGCTGCTCGGGGGCTGGGGGGGGAACAGAAAAGGGGGGGGAACCGTTTAGAGGGGGAACCATTTGGGGGGGGGAACCATTTGGGGGGGGAACCATTTGGGGGGGGAACCATTTGGGGGGGAACTGTTTAAGGGGGGAACCGTTTGGGGGTGGGGCCTCACCGTAGGGGCGTGGCACAAGGCGGGGGGGGCGGTACCGCTTCCCCCCGCCCAATCCTGGGGCTCGGTCCCCTCCAGGCTCCGCCTCTTCCTCCTCCTCTTCCTCCTATTGGACAGTGCCGGTGTCAATCAACCCCTTGGCCACGCCCACTGCTTGAATAGGGGGGGGGGAGGGGGCTGCTACTCACCTGGGTGGCCATGTTGAGTGGGCGGGGCTTGAAGGTCAAAGGGTCATCGGCACCTGGGGGCGGGGCCAAGGAGCTGTCAATCATCCCCCAAATGAGGGAGAACTCCACCCCCCCACTTCCGGGAGGGGAGTTTTGGGGGAAATTCCGGGGATTTTGGGTCCTTACCCCTTGCCCCGCCCCTCAGCAGCTGCTCCAGGGTGTGGCGGAGGTGAAGCTCCAGGGGGCGGAGCTTCTCCAGCACCTACGGGACCCGTTTGGAACCAGGACCATAGAGTTGGGACCTCCAGGACCATCGAGTTGGGACCTCCATGGTCATAGAGTTCAGATCCTCCCCAAGACCATAGAGTTGGGACCTCCAGAACCATAGAGTTGGGACTCCCCAAGACTACAGGGTTGAGACCTCCAAGACCATGGAGTTGAGACCTCCCAAACCATAGAGTTGGCATCTCCAGGACCATAGAGTTGGGACCTCCAGAACCATAGAGTTGGGACCCCCCAAGACTACAGGGTTGAGACCTCCAGGACCATAGAGTTGAGACCTCCAGGACCATAGAGTTGGGTCCTCCAGACCAATACCGTCCCAGACCCCTCCCCCCACACCACGTGACCCCCCCTGCTCACCACACGTGACTCCAGGAGGCGGGTCAGAGCCGGCAGCTCCCTCAGGCTCCGCCCTTCAGCCTTGGCCAATAGCAGCAGCCCCAGGTCCGTGACGTAATGCAGAAGCCCCGCCCCCCGCACCTCCAGCAGCGACAGACCCTGAGGAGGGGGCAAAACGGGACCCAGAGACCCCCTCAGGACCCCCAAACCCCCCTCAGCACCCCCAAACCCCCCCTCAGCACCCCCAGATCCCCCTCAGCACCCCCAAACCCCCCCTCAGCACCCCCAAACCCCCCTCAGCACCCCCAAACCCCCCCTCAGCACCCCCAACCCTCAGCACCCCCAAACCCCCGATCCCCCTCAGCACCCCCAGATCCCCCTCAGCACCCCCAAACCCCCTCAGCACCCCAGATCCTCAGCACCCCCAAACCCCCTCAGCACCCCCAAACCCCCTCAGCACCCCAGATCCCCCTCAGCACCCCCAAACCCCTCAGGACCCCAACCCCCTCAGCACCCCCAGATCCCCTCAGCACCCCCAAACCCCCTCACTTCCCCATCTCCCCTCAGCACCCCATCTCCCCTCAGCACCCCCAAACCCCCTCAGCACCCCCAGATCCCCTCAGCACCCAACCCCCTCAGGACCCCAACCCCCTCAGCACCCCCAGATCCCTCAGCACCCCAAAACCCCCTCAGCACCCCAAACCCCCCTCAGCACCCCCAAACCCCCCCTCAGGACCCCCCCAGCCTCCCCTTTCCCCTCCCCCCCCCTCCGGTACCTTCTCAGTGCGGAGCTGCCCCCCCCGCACCCTCCTGAGGAGCCCCCGGGCGAGCTCCGTGACCGCCCCCACCTGCGGGGAGAAGGAGGAGGAAGCTCAGGAGGGATCCGGAGGGATCCGGGGAGATCCCGAGGCTCGGGAAGGCCCCACCTGCTCCTTCAGCGCCTCCAGCAGCGCCAGCGCCTCAGTGGCGGCCGCCATTTTGGGAGGGAAGCGTGATGGACAGCGCGGCAGCCAATGGGAGCGCGGGAAGGGAGGAGCGGACCAATGGGAGGGTGAGGAGCGCCGAGAAGTCCCGCCCACTGAGGGCCGGGCGGGAGGAGTTGAGTGACAAGCGCGGCAGCCAATGGGAATGAGGGAAAAGGAGGAGCGGACCAATAGGAGGGTGAGGAGCGCAGCGAGGTCCCGCCCACTGAGGGCTGGGCGGGAAGAGCTGAGGGAAGAGCGGCACAGCCAATGGGAGGGCTAATATGGGGTGATTGACAGGTGGTTCTGTGCTCCCATTGGTGGGATGGGCGAAGGGGGCGGGGCTTGAGCAGTGGCGGGAAGGAGGGTGAGGGAGCGGGGAACGGGGAGGGTTTGGGGTGAAAACAGGGGATTTTGGGGCTAAATGGGGGGAAACGGGGGCTGGGGGGGGCTTGAGGGGGGATTTTGGGGTGAAAAGGGGAGAAATTGGGGTAAAAAGGGAGGAATTTGGGTCTGGGGGGGATTTTGAAAAGGGGAGGATTTGGGTCTGGGGGGGATTTTGGGGAAAAAGGGGGATTTGGGTCTGGGGGAGGGTGGGGTAAAAAGGGGGGATTTTGGGGTAAAAAGGGGAGGATTTGGGTCTGGGGGGAATTTTGGGGTAAAAAGAGAGGAACTTGGGTCTGGGGATTTGGGGTAAAAAAGGGAGGATTTGGGTCTGGGGGGAGGGTGGGGTAAAAAGGGGGGATTTTGGGGTAAAAAGGGGGGAATTTGGGTCTGGGAGGGATTTTGGGGCTAAAAGGGGGGAAATTGGGTCTGGGGGGGTTTGAAGGGGGATTTTGGGGTGAAAAAGGGAGGATTTGGGTCTGGGGGAGAGAAATTGGGGCTAAAAGGGGGGAAATTGGGTCTGGGGGGTCCTGAGGGGGGATTTTGGGGCTAAAAAGGGAGGAATTTGGGTCTGGGGGGGGATTTTGGGGTAAAAAGGGGGGATATTGGGTGTGGGGGGGAGAAATTGGGGATAAAAAGGGAGGATTTGGGTCTGGGGGGGTCCTGGGGGGATTTTGGGGTGAAAGGGGAAATTGGGTCTGGGGGATTTTGGGGTAAAGAAGGGAGGATTTGGGTCTGGGGGACTTTGGGGCTAAAAAGAGGGAAATTGGGTCTAGGGGGGTTTGAGGGGTGGATTTGGGGTAAAAAGGGGGGAAATTGGGTCTTGGGGGGAAACTTGGGGCGAAAAGGGGGGAAATTGGGTCTGGGGGGGATTTTGGGGCTAAAAAGGGGGAAATTGGGTCTGGGGGGTCCTGAGGGGGGATTTTGGGGTGAAAAGGGGGGAATTTGGGTCTTGGGGGGGACTTTGGGGTGAAAAAGGGAGGATTTGGGTCTGGGGGGGATTTTGGGGCTAAAAAGGGGGAAATTGGGTCTTGGGGGTCCTGAGGGGGGATTTGGGGTAAAAAGGGGGGAAATTGGGTCTGGGGGGGAAACTTGGGGTAAAAAGGGGGAAATTGGGTCTGGGGGGGTTTGAGGGGTGGATTTGGGGTAAAAAGGGGGGAATTTGGGTCTGGGGGGGATTTTGGGGTGAAAAGGGGGAAATTGGGTCTGGGGGGGTTTGAGGGGTGGATTTGGGGTAAAAAGGGGGGAATTTGGGTCTGGGGGGAGAAATTGGGGTAAAAAGGGGAGAAATTGGGTCTGGGGGGGATTTTGGGGTAAAAAGGGAGGATTTGGGTCTGGGGGGGAGAAATTGGGGATAAAAAGGGGGAAATTGGGTCTGGGGGGGATTTTGGGGTGAAAAGGGGGGAAATTGGGTCTGGGGGAGAGAAATTGGGGCTAAAAGGGGGGAAATTGGGTCTGGGGGGGGTTGAAGGGGGATTTGGGGTAAAAAGGGGGGAAATTGGGTCTGGGGGGAGAAATTGGGGATAAAAAGAGGGAAATTGGGTTTGGGGGGGAGAAATTGGGGCTAAAAGGGGGGAAATTGGGTCTGGGGGGCATTTTGGGGTAAAAAAGGGAGGATTTGGGTCTGGGGGTGTCCTGAGGGTCCCGTTTCCCCCCCCCCAACAGGAGATGGAGCCCGAGGAGGTGCCAGGTAAGGGGTTAATTAACGAGCTCATTAGTGATGCTAATGAGATGCAAATGAGATGCTAATGAGCCCCTCCCCCCAGGGGAAGAGGGGGGACCCCAAAGCCCCCAGGACCCCCCCGGTTTGGCCCCGGTTTTGGGGCAATTAAGGAAGGTTTTGGGGCAGTCGTGGGGGAGCAGAGCCCTGGAGGAGCAGCTGAGGGAGGTGAGTTTGGGGTAAGAAACGGGGATTTTGGGCAAATCCCAGGGGGGGGGGAGGGGAAGGGGTTTGGGGGGAAATCGGGGGGTTTTGGGGGGATGGGGGGGGTTGGGGTGGAATTGGGGTTTTGGGGGGAATTTTGGGGGTTTTGGTAAAATTGGGGGTTTTTGGGGGGAATTTGGGGGTTTTGGGGTTTTTTGGGGTGGAATTGGGGTTTTTTGGGTGAATTTTAGGGGATTTTGGTACATTTGGGGTTTTTGGGGGGAATTTGGGGTGGAATTGGGTTTTTTTGGGTGAATTTTAGGTGGTTTTGGTACATTTGGAGTTTTGGGGAGGAATTAGGGGGTTTTGGGGTCCTGTGTGGGGGTTTTGGGGTGGAATTGGGGTTTTTTGGGGAAACTTTTGGGGATTTTGGTGCATTTGGGGTTTTTGGGGGAAATTTGGGGGTTTTGGGGTGGAATTGGGGTTTTTTTGGGTGAATTTTAGGGGATTTTGGTACATTTGGGGTTTGGGGGAATCAGGGAGTTTTGGGGTTTTTTGTGGGGGTTTTGGGGTGGAATTGGGGTTTTTTGGGGGGAATTTAGGGGATTTTGGTAAATTTGGGGTTTTTTGGGGAGAATGTGGGGGTTTTGAGGTGGAATTGAGGTTTTTTGGGTGAATTTTAGGGGATTTTGGTACATTTGGGTTTTTTGGGGGGAAATTTGGGAGTTTTGGGGTTTCTGGGGGGTTTTTGGGGTGGAATTGGGGTTTTTTGGGTGAATTTTAGGGGGTTTTGGTGCATTTGGGGTTTTTGGGGGGAATTTGGGAGTTTTGGGGATTTTGGGATGGAATTGAGGGTTTTTGGGGGGAATTTTGGGGATTTTGGGGTTTTTTGGGGGTTTTGGGTTTTTTTGTGGGGGTTTTGGGGTGGAATTGGGTTTTTTTGGGTGAATTTTAGGGGATTTTGGGGTTTTTGGGAATTTGGGAGTTTTGGGGTCCTGTGGGGTTTTGGGGTGGAATTGGGTTTTTGGGTGAATTTTAGGGATTTTGGTAAATTTGGGGTTTTGGAATTTGGGGTGGAATTGGGGTTTTGGGTGAATTTTAGGGGATTTTGGTACATTTGGGTTTTTTGGGAGGGATTTGGGAGTTTTGGGTTTTTTTGTGGGGGTTTTGGGGTGGAATTGGGGTTTTTTGGGGCAAAATTTAGGGGATTTTGGTACATTTGGGGTTTTTGGAGGAAATTTGGGGGTTTTGGGGTGGAATTGGGTTTTTTTGGGTGAATTTTGGGGGTTTTGGTACATTTGGGGTTTTTGGGGGGAATTAGGGAGTTTTGGGGGTTTTTGGGGGGGTTTTGGGGTGGAATTGGGGTTTTTGGGTAGATTTTGGGGGATTTTGGGGTTTTTTGGAGGTTTTGGGGTTCTGTGAGGGGATTTTGGGGTGGAATTGGGGTTTTTGGGGGAAAATTTTAGGGATTTTGGTACATTTGGGGTTTTTTGGGGAGAATTTGGGGGGTTTTGGGGTGGAATTGGGTTTTTTGGGTGAATTTTAGGGGATTTTGGTACATTTGGGTTTTTTGGGAGGGATTTGGGGGTTTTGGTGTTTTTTGTGGGGGTTTTGGGGATGGAATTGGGGTTTTTTGGGGGGAATTTAGGGGATTTTGGTAAATTTGGATTTTTTAGGGGAATTTGGGGTGGAATTGGGGTTTTTTGGGGCAAAAATTAGGGGGTTTTGGTACATTTGGGTTTTTTTGGGGGGAATTAGGGAGTTTTGGGGTCCTGTGAGGGGATTTTGGGGTGGAATTGGGGTTTTTTGGGGAAACTTTTGGGGATTTTGGTACATTGGGGTTTTTGGGGGAATTTGGGGTGGAATTGGGGTTTTTTTGGGTGAATTTTAGGGGATTTTGGTACATTTGGGGTTTTGGGGGGAAATTGGGAGTTTTGGGGGTTTTGGGGTGGAATTGGGGTTTTTTGGGTGAATTTTAGGGGATTTTGGTACATTTGGGGTTTTTTGGGGGGAATTTGGGAGTTTTGGGGTCCTGTGGGGGGGGTTTGGGGTGGAGTTGAGGTTTTTTTGGGGGAATTTTGGGGATTTTGGTACATTTGGGGTTTTTGGGAGGAATTTGGGAGTTTTGGGTTTTTTTGTGGGGATTTTCGGGTGGAATTGGGGTTTTTTTGGGGAAATTTAGGGGATTTTGGTACATTTGGGGTTTTTTGGGGGAATTTGGGGTGGAATTGGGGTTTTTTGGGTGAATTTTAGGGGATTTTGGTACATTTGGGGTTTTGGGGAGGAATTAGGGAGTTTTGGGGTCCTGTGAGGGGATTTTGGGGTGGAATTGAGGGTTTTTGGGGAGATTTTGGGGGTTTTGGTACATTTGGGCTTTTTGGGGGAATTTGGGGTGGAATTGGGGTTTTTTGGGGAAAATTTTGGGGATTTTGGTACATTTGGGGGTTTTGGAGGAAATTTGGGGGTTTTGGGGTGGAATTGGGGTTTTTGGGGAAAATTTAGGGGATTTTGGGTACATTTGGGTTTTGGGGGAATTTGGGAGTTTTGGGTTTTTTTGGGGGGGTTTTGGGGTGGAATTGGGGTTTTTTTGGGAAATTTAGGGGATTTTGGTAAAATTGGGGTTTTTTTGGGGAGAATTTGGGGGTTTTGAGGTGGAATTGGGGTTTTTTGGGTGAATTTTAGGGGGTTTTGGTACATTTGGGTTTTTTGGGGGGGATTTGGGGGTTTTGGGGTGGAATTGGGTTTTTTTTGGGTGAATTTTAGGGGGTTTTGGTACATTTGGGGTTTTTTGGGGGGAATTAGGGAGTTTTGGGGTCCTGTGGGGGGGTTTTGGGGTGGAATTGGGGGTTTTTGGGGAAATTTTTGGGATTTTGGGGTTTTTTGGGGGTTTTGGGGTTCTGTGAGGGGGTTTTGGGGTGGAATTGGGGGTTTTTGGGTGAATTTTAGGGATTTTGGTGCATTTGGGGTTTTTGGGGGGAATTTGGGGTGGAATTGGGTTTTTTTGGGTGAATTTTAGGTGGTTTTGGTACATTTGGAGTTTTGGGGAGGAATTAGGGGGTTTTGGGGTCCTGTGGGGAGATTTTGGGGTGGAATTGGGGTTTTTTGGGTGAATTTTAGGGGATTTTGGTACATTTGGGGGTTTTGGGGGGAATTTGGGGGTTTTGGGGTGGAATTGAGGTTTTTTGGGGGAAATTTAGGGGATTTTGGTACATTTGGGGTTTTGGGGGGAAATTTGGGGGTTTTGAGGTGGAATTGGGGTTTTTTTGGGTGAATTTTAGGGGATTTTGGTGCATTTGGGGTTTTGGGAGGGAATTAGGGAGTTTTGGGGTCCTGTGGGGAGATTTTGGGGTGGAATTGGGGTTTTTTTGGGGGGAATTTTAGGGATTTTGGTACATTTGGGGTTTTTTGGGGGGAATTTGGCGGTTTTGGGG
Organism: Archilochus colubris; assembly: GCA_023079485.1. Lineage (NCBI taxonomy): Eukaryota > Metazoa > Chordata > Aves > Apodiformes > Trochilidae > Archilochus > Archilochus colubris. The sequence continues at coordinate 533,647 of JALBCY010000090.1, forward strand.
TGGAATTGGGGTTTTTTTGGGGGAATTTTGGGGGATTTTGGTACATTTGGGGTTTTTTGGGAGGGATTTGGGAGTTTTGGGGTTTTTTGTGGGGGTTTTGGGGTGGAATTGGGGTTTTTTGGGGGGAATTTTGGGGATTTTGGTACATTTGGGGTTTTTGGGGGGAAATTTGGGGGTTTTGGGGTGGAATTGGGGTTTTTTGGGGAAACTTTTGGGGATTTTGGTGCATTTGGGGTTTTGGGGGGAAATTTGGAGGTTTTGAGGTGGAATTGGGGTTTTTTGGGGTGAATTTTAGGGGATTTTGGTACATTTGGGGTTTTTGGGGGGAAATTGGGAGTTTTGGGGGTTTTGGGGTGGAATTGGGGTTTTTTGGGGGGAAATTTTTGGGATTTTGGGGTTTTTTGGGGGTTTTGGGGTTCTGTGAGGGGATTTTGAGGTGGAATTGGGGTTTTTTGGGGGAAATTTAGGGGATTTTGGTACATTTGGGTTTTTTGGGAGGGATTTGGGGGTTTTGGGTTTTTTTGTGGGGGTTTTGGGGTGGAATTGGGGTTTTTTTGGGTGAATTTTAGGGGATTTTGGTACATTTGGGGTTTTTGGGGGGAATTTGGGGGTTTTGGGTTTTTTTGGGGGGGTTTTGGGGTGGAATTGAGGGTTTTTGGGGGAAATTTTGGGGATTTTGGTGCATTTGGGGTTTTTTTGGGGAATTTGGGGTGGAATTGGGGTTTTTTGGGGAAACTTTTGGGGATTTTGGTACATTTGGGGTTTTTTGGGGGGGAATTGGGAGTTTTGGTGTTTTTTGTGGGGGTTTTGGGGTGGAATTAGGGGTTTTTGGGGGGGATTTTAGGGGATTTTGGTACATTTGGGGTTTTTTGAGGGGTTTTGGGGTGGAATTGGGGTTTTTTGGGGGGATTTTAGGGGATTTTGGTACATTTGGGGTTTTTTGGGGAATTTGGGAGTTTTGGGTTTTTTTGCAAGGGTTTTAGGGTGGAATTGGGGTTTTTGGGGAAATTTTTGGGATTTTGGGTTTTTTTAGGGTTTTGGGGTCCTGTGAGGGGATTTTGGGGTGGAATTGGGGTTTTTTGGGGAAACTTTTGGGGATTTTGGTACATTTGGGGTTTTTTGGGGGGAAATTTGGGGGTTTTGAGGTGGAATTAGGGTTTTTTTGGGGAAATTTTTGGGGATTTTGGTACATTTGGGTTTTTTGGGAGGGATTTGGGGGTTTTGGTGTTTTTTGTGGGGGTTTTGGGGTGGAATTGGGGTTTTTTTGGGAAAATTTAGGGGGTTTTGGTAAAATTGGGTTTTTTTGGGGGGAATTTGGGGTGGAATTGGGTTTTTTTGGGTGAATTTTAGGGGATTTTGGTACATTTGGGGTTTTTGGGGTGAAATCTGGGAGTTTTGGGGGGGTTTTGGGGTGGAATTGGGGTTTTTGGGGAAACTTTTGGGGATTTTGGTACATTTGTTTTTTTGGGGTGGAATTGGGGTTTTTTGGGGGAATTTAGGGGGTTTTGGGTTTTTTTGGGGGTTTTGGGGTCCTGTGCGGGGATTTTGGGGTGGAATTGGGGTTTTTTGGGGAAATTTTGGGGGATTTTGGTAAATTTGGGGTTTTTGGGGGAAAATTGGGAGTTTTGGGGTGGAATTGGGTTTTTTTGGGTGAATTTTAGGGGGTTTTGGTACATTTGGGGTTTTTTGGGGGGGAATTTGGGAGTTTTGGGGGTTTTGGGGTGGAATTGGGGTTTTTGGGGGGAATTTTAGGGGATTTTGGTACATTTGGGTTTTTTTGGGGGGAATTTGGGAGTTTTGGGGTCCTGTGGGGAGATTTTGGGGTGGAATTGGGGTTTTTTGGGTGAATTTTAGGGGATTTTGGTACATTTGGGGGTTTTGGGGGGAATTTGGGGGTTTTGGGGTGGAATTGAGGTTTTTTGGGGGAAATTTAGGGGATTTTGGTACATTTGGGGTTTTGGGGGGAAATTTGGGGGTTTTGAGGTGGAATTGGGGTTTTTTTGGGTGAATTTTAGGGGATTTTGGTGCATTTGGGGTTTTGGGAGGGAATTAGGGAGTTTTGGGGTCCTGTGGGGAGATTTTGGGGTGGAATTGGGGTTTTTTTGGGGGGAATTTTAGGGATTTTGGTACATTTGGGGTTTTTTGGGGGGAATTTGGCGGTTTTGGGGTGGAATTGGGGTTTTTTTGGGGGAATTTTGGGGGATTTTGGTACATTTGGGGTTTTTTGGGAGGGATTTGGGAGTTTTGGGGTTTTTTGTGGGGGTTTTGGGGTGGAATTGGGGTTTTTTGGGGGGAATTTTGGGGATTTTGGTGCGTTTGGGGTGTTTTGGGGTGAAATCTGGTCGTTTTGGGGTCTCCCCAGGCCTCCCAGGCTCTGGATTTGGGGAGGGGGTCTTGGCTGCCCTGGGAGATCCTCTGGAGGGGGGTGGGGGAGCTCCTCAGAGACCCCCAAACCCTCGACCCCCAGGTGAGTTCCAAGCCCCCCCCCCCCTCCTTTGAAGCCCCTCCCCAAATTGGGGGATTTCACTGATTTGGGGTTTTTCTCCCCAAAACCAAGGTGGGGGAAGTGGAGCGGGCGCTGGTCCGGGGCAGCTGAGGAGGATGGGGGGCAGGGAGACCCAGACAGCCACCAGGTGAGACCCTCCCCAAATTCACCAAACCACCCAGAAGGGTTTGGGACAAATCCCCATCCCCCAATCCCTGAAGACCCAAGTCCCCCAAACCCCAAATCCCCCAAAATCCCTCAACCCCCAAATCCCCCAAACCCCAAGACCCCCAAAACCCCCAAATCCTCAATCCCCCAAATCCCCCAACTTCCCCAAATGCCCCAATCCCCTAAACCCCCAAATCCCCCAAATCCCCAATCCCCTTGAGACCCCCAAGCCCCCCGAATCCCCCATCTCCCTTGAGACCCAAATCCCCCAACTTCCCCCAAATGCCCCCAATCCCCCTAAACCCCCCCAAATCCCCCCAAATCCCCCCCAATCCCCTAGACCCCCCCAAACCCCCCAAATCCCCCCCAAATCCCCAAGTCCCCCAAAACCCCCCAAATCCCCTAACTCTACTCAAACCCCCAAATTCCCCCAACCCCCCCCCAAATCCCCTCAAACCCCCCAAATCACCCCCAAACTCCCCAACCCCCCCAAATCCCCCAAATCCCCCCAAACCCCCATAAAACCCCCCAAGTCCCCCCAAATCCCCCCAAATCCCCCCAAATCCCCCCAAGCCCCCCAAACCCCCCTAAACCCCCCCAAACCCCCAAACCCCCCAAACCCCCCCAAATCCCCCCAAGACCCCCCAAAACCCCCAAATCCCCCAATCCCCCCAAATCCCCCCTAAACCCCCCCCAATCCCCCCCAGATCCCCCAAACCCCTCAATCCCTCCCCCAACCCCCAAACCTCCCAAATCCCCCAAATCCTTGAGACACTCCCAATCCCCCAATCCCCCAAATCCCCCCAAATCCCCCCAAATCCCCTCAAGTCCCCCAAATCCCCCCCAAATCCCCCCAATCCCCCAAACCCCCCCAAGCCCCCCCAAATCCCCCCAGACCCCCCAAACTCCCCCCAAATCCCCCCCAAATCCCCTTGAGACCCCCCCAAATCCCCCCAAACCCCCCCAAGACCCCCCAAATCCCCCCCAAATCCCCCAAATCCCCTTGAGACCCCCCAGGTCCCCCCCAAATCCCCCCCAAATCCCCCCCAAATCCCCTTGAGATCCCCCCACATCCCCCCAAACCCCCTTCCCCCCAAATCCCCCAACCTAATCCCCTAAACCCCCCAACTCCCAAATGCCCCCAAAACCCCCCAAAACCCCCAAATCCCCCCATAACCCCCAAATCCCCCCAATCCCCCCCAAATCCCCCCAAAACCCCCAAACTCCCCCTGAGACCCCAAATCCCCAAATTCCCCCAATCCCCCAAATCCCCTCCTCAATCCCCCTCCAATCTAGACCCCCCCAATCCCCCCCAAATCCCCCAAATGCCTCAAACCCCCCAAATCCCCCAAATCCCTCCCAATCCCCCAATCCCCTTGAGACCCCCAAGTCCTCTCAAATCCCCCAAATTTTGAGACCCCAATCCCTCAAACTCCCCAAATCCCCCAATCCCCTTACCTCAGTCCCCCAATCCTCTTCTAAGCCCCCAATTTCTCAAATCCCCCAACTCTTGAGACCCCCTGTGTCCTCCCCCAATCCTTGAGACCCCCAATCCCCCCAAATCCCCCCAAATCCCCTTGAGACCCCCCCAAGACCCCCCAAATCCCCCCCAAATCTATTCCTTCCCCCCCCAGGACCCCCCCCCAGATTTCCCCCCTCTGCTCCCCACCCTCGAGCACCTCCTGAGCCTCAAAGTCTCCTCCCTGGAGGATTATTTTCGGGGACCCCCCCCCCCAGGAGACCCCTCCCCAAATCCCGGGGGGGTCCCCGAGGTCCTGGCAGCCGAACGGAGCCGGCTGGAGAGAGCCCGGAGGAGGGGGAAGGAATTGGGGGGGCTGCTGAGGGGGCAGCAAGAGGCGTACCCCCAGGTACAGGGGGGTTTTTGGGGGGAAAAGGGGGGGATTTAGGGGAAAACGGGGAAAAAACGGGGTTGGTGGGAGGAAAAACGGGGATTTTGGGTGGAAAAACGGGGGTTTTAGGGGTGGAAATGTGTTGTGGGGGGGGGAGTGGGTTTTGGGGTAAAATTGGGGTTTTTGTGGGGTTTTTATGGGGTTTTTGGGGGGGGTTGGAAGGTTTGGGGGGGATTAAGGGGATTTTGGGTAAATTGGGGGGGAAATAAGGATTTTTTGGGGGGGAATGGGGGTTTTAGGGGAAAAAATGGGGGTTTTAGGGTCGAAAATGTGTTGTGGGGGGGGGAGTGGGTTTTGGGGTAAAATTGGGGTTTTTGTGGGGTTTTTTGGGGGGATTGGGGTTTTTATGGGGGGGATTGGAAGGTTTGGGGGGAATTAAGGGGATTTTGGGTAAATTGGGGGGAAGAAATGAGGATTTTTGGGGGGAAAAATGGGGGTTTTAGGGCTGGAAATGTGTTGTGGGGGGGAGTGGGTTTTGGGGTAAAATTGGGGGTTTTGTGGATTTTTTTGGGGGGGTTGGGGGGGATTGGAAGGTTTGGGGGGAATTAAGGGGATTTTGGGTAAATTGGGGGGGAAATGAGGATTTTTTTTGGGGGGGAATGGGGATTTTAGGGGAAAAAATGGGGGTTTTAGGGGTGAAAATGTGTTGTGGGGGGGGGAGTGGGATTTGGGGGGGAATTGGGGTTTTTGTGGGGGGATTGGAAGGTTTGGGGGGAATTAAGGGGATTTTGGGCAAACTGAGGGGAAGAAATGAGGATTTTGAGGTGGAAAAAGGGGGATTTCAGGGCGGATTGGGAAGCTTTGGGACCCGGGGGGATTTCTGGGGTGATTTTAGGGGTTTTTGGGCAAACTGAAGGCGAAAATGCTGTTTTTTAACGCGATTTTTCCCCTTTTTGGGGCGTTTTTCGCTGCCCCCCCCCCCTTCCCCTTCCCCTCAGGCGCTGCTGCGGTGCCGCGCGCTGCTGATGACGTTGAGTGGGCGGGGCCTGTGGGGGAGGTGGGCGGAGCTTGACCGAGACCACGCCCACTTCTTGGAAACCAAAGGGAGGGCGGCGCTGCTGAAAAGCCGGTAGGGGGCGCTGCTAGCGGCGCTGCGCCGCAGCCAATCGGGAGCGAGGCGCGGGGCGTGGCCGCGCGTTGGCCACGCCCCCCTGTGCATTTAATAGGTATTTTAAGCTGGTTTTATGCTAATTTATGCAAATTAGGCTGGAGGAGCTCAACCTGCTGCTGGACACCTACCCCCCCGCTACCCTGGATGCCCACAGGAGGATCAGGTGTGAGGGAAACCGCTGCTTTTGTCCCGAATCCCCCTGGATTTCTCCCCCCCCAAAAAAAATCCCTCCGTTTGTGACGTCACTTCCTTTCAGGGCGGGGCTAGAGGCGGAAGTGACGCGGCTGGAGGAATCCCGGAAGGAAGTGGAGGCTCGGCTCTCGGTTTACCAACAGCTGGGCCCGGCCATGGAGGAGCTGGCGGGGGAATTCCAGAGGCTCCGGGAGCAGCTGGAGGAGCGGCGCTGGGCCCTGCAGCAGCTCCGGGCTCCCCAGCCTCCCCCGTGACGTCAGCGTGACGTCAGAGCCGCGTCACGCCCAATACAGTGACGTCAAAGCAACCCCCCCCCCCCGTGTGTGTGTGTCCCATTCATTACTAGCGGTGAATGGGACTCAAGCCACGCCCCCCTGCCGCTCAACCCATCTCCCATTGGTTGAGGGGAAGGGGGCGTGGCCAAGGAGGAGCAGGCTTCATTCATCCCGGCCGCGGTTTGATTGACAGGCAGCTCCGCGCTCCCATTGGCTGAGACAGCGGTGTAGGCGGGGCTTCACGCTTGACATCCCTCCCCATCTTATTGATTGACAGGCAGAGTCGCGCTCTGATTGGTTGTCTAGGGGAGGAGGCGGGTCTCTCCTGAGGCGTCGCGTCTTCTGATTGGTTGGGAGCCCGAGGGGGGGGATTTCGGAGTAGAAGCGCGGTGGGAAAATGGCGGCGGCGGCGGCACCGGGAGCAGCGGGAACCGCGCGGGTCTCCAGCGGCCGCGACCTCAGCTGCGTGCCCGAGGTCGCCGGAGCTTTGGGGGCTGTGGCCCGGCAAGGGTGAGCGGCGGGAAAAGGGCTGCGGGGTCGCGTTCGGCGCCTTCGCCTTTATCGGGCTTGGTTTTCTCTGAAAGAAAGCGGGTTTGGGGTCGGGGTCACCTCAGGATTCCCGTGTCTGGGCTGGGGTTGTCTTAAGGGAGGGATTTGGGGGGGAGTTACCTCAGAAATTCGATTTTTGAGGTGTTTTTATCGTAAGGAAGGGATTTTGGGTCAGGTTTACCTCAGGATTCCCATTTCTGGGCTGTTTTTATTTTAAAGAAGGGATTTGGGCTGGGATTTACCTCAAGATTTTGACTTTTTGAGGTGTTTTGATATTAAGAAAGGGATTTTGGGTCGGTTTTACCTCAGAAATTGGATTTTTAAGGTGTTTTTATCATAAGAAAAGGATTTTGGGTGGAGTTCACCTCAGGATTTTGACTTTTTTGGGCTGTTTTTATTTTCAGGAAGGGATTTTGGGTCGGGTTTACCTCAGAAATTCAATTTTTAAAGTGTTTTTATCATAAGAAAAGGATTTTGGGTCGAGTTTACTTCAGAAATTCGATTTTTTGGCTGTTTGTATTTTAAAGAAGGGATTTTGGGTCAGTTTTACCTCAGAAATTCGATTTTTTAGGTGTTTTTATTTTAAAGAAGAGATTTGGGGTTGGATTTACCTCAGAAATTCGATTTTTCAGGTGTTTTTATCATAAGAACGGATTTTGGGTCAGGTTTACCTCAGGATTTTAATTTTCTGACTGTTTTTATTTTAAAGAACGGATTTTGGGTCGGTTTTACCTCAGAAATTCGATTTTTGAGCTGTTTTTATTTTAAAGAATGGATTTTGGGTCGGTTTTACCTCAGAAATTCAGTTTTTGAGGTGTTTTTATCTCAATTAAGTGATTTTGGGTCACGTTTACCTCCGAAATTCAATTTTTGAGGTGTTTTTATTTTAAAGAAGGGATTTTAGGTCAGGTTCACCTCAGGATTTTAATTTTTTTACTGTTTTTATTTTAAAGAAGGGATTTTGGGTCAGTTTTACCTCAGAAATTCAATTTTTGGGCTGTTTTTACCTTAAAGAAGGGATTTTTTTTGGGGTTTTGCCGTTTTTGGGGTGTTTAGGGTCTCGGGGCTGAAGTTTCCCTCAGGTTTTCTTCGTTTTTTCCTGATTTCTCTGGTTTTTACCCCAGGTTTGATTTCATCTGCTTGCCGCTCTTCCACCCCCGGTACCGACGGGAGTTCGGAACCGAACCCGCAAAGTCCCGGCCAGGACCTCAGACCCGATCGGACCTGCTGCTCTCTGGGAGAGGTCGGGGACACCCAAATACCCCCAGATTCACCCCAAAAAGACTTTGGGAACCCCAAATCCTCCCTAAAAGGGTTTGGGACCCCCAAATCCCCCCAAATTCACCCAAAATCACCCCAAAAAGGCTTTGGGACCCCCAAATTCCCCCCAGAAGAGTTTGGGACCCCCAAATCCCCCTAAATCTCCCCAAAAGAGTTTGAGACCCCCCAAATCCCCCCAAAAAGGCTTTGGGATCCCCAAATCCCCCTAAATCCCCCCAAAAAGACTTTGGGACCCCCTAAAACCCCCCAAAATGTTTTGGGACCCCCAAATCCCCCTAAATCCCCCCAAAAAGACTTTGGGACCCCAAAATCCCCCTAAATCCCCCCAAAAAGACTTTGGGACCCCCAAATCCCCCTAAAACCCCCCAAAAAGACTTTGGGACCCCCAAATCCCCCCCAAATCACCCCAAAAGACTTTGGGACCCCCAAATCCCCCCCAAATTCCCCCAAAAAGAGTTTGGGACCCCCAAATCCCCCCTAAAAGGGTTTGGGACCCCCTAGAAGGGTTTGGGACCCCCAAATCCCCCCTAAATCACCCCAAAAAGACTTTGGGACCCCCAAATCCCCCTAAATCCCCCCAAAAAGACTTTGGGACCCCAAAATCCCCCTAAATCACCCTAAAACGTGTCCCCCCCCCCAGACTGGAGCTCCCTGGTGGTGGGCAAAGTGTCCCCCTGGATCCGTCCCGACTCCCCCCTGGAGCACCAGAGGAAGAACTCCGAGAAGGTGCCGCTTTTGGGGTGAATTCCGCCGATTTTGGGGCTTTTTGGGTTTTTTTTTGATTTTTGGCGATTTTGGGTTTTTTTTTTTTTGGGGGGTTTTTTTGCAGGGGGGTGAAGGGTTTGGGGGGGTCTGGGGAGGTTTGTGGGGGGGTTTTTTGGGTGAAATTGGTGGGGTTTTGGGGCGTTTGGTGGGTTTCAGCTTTTTGGGGTTAGTTTGGGGGTTTTTGGGGTGTTTTTTTTTTTTTTTTGGGTTCTTTCGGGGTTTTTTGGTGGGTTTGGTCTTTTTTGGGTGGGTTTCATGGTTTTTGGGGTTCATTTGTCCTTGTTTTGGGTGGGTTTCATGGTTTTGGGTTCATTTGTTTGTTTTTTGGGTTGTTTTGTTCATTTTTTGGGTTGTTTTGTTCGCTTTTTGTTACTTTGGTTGTTTTTGGGTTAATTTGGGGTTTTTTGGGTGATTTTGTTCATTTTTTTGTTACTTTGTTCACTTTTTGGGTTACTTTGTTGGGTTTTGGGTGAATTTCCTCTTTTTTGGGTTCATTTCCTCTTTTTTGGGTTCATTTCTTCTTTTTTGGGTTCATTCCTTCAGTTTTGGGTTCATTTCTTCTTTTTTGGGTTCATTTCTCCTTTTTTGGGTTCATTTCCTCTTTTTTTGGGTCCATTTGTCCTTTTTTTGGGTGGATTTCCTCTATTTTGGGTTCATTTCTCCTTTTTTTGGGTTCATTTCTTCTTTTTTGGGTTCATTTCTTCAGTTTTTGGTTCATTTTATCTTTTTCGGGTTCATTTCTCCTTTTTTGGGTTCATTTCATCTCTTTTTGGGTTCATTTCGTCTTTTTTTGGCTTCATTTCTTCTTTTTTGGGTTCATTTCTTCTTTTTTGGGTTCATTTCTTCAGTTTTCGGTTCATTTTATCTTTTTTGGGTTCATTTCCTCTTTTTTTGGGTCCATTTGTCCTTTTTTTAGGTGGATTTCCTCTATTTTGGGTTCATTTCTCCTTTTTTTGGGTTCATTTCTCCTTTTTTTGGGTTCATTCCTTCAGTTTTGGGTTCATTTCTTCTTTTTTTGGGTTCATTTCCTCTTTTTTTGGGTCCATTTGTCCTTTTTTGGGTGGATTTCCTCTATTTTGGGGTCATTTCTCCTTTTTTTGGGTTAATTTCTTTTTTTGGGGTTAATTTCCTCTTTTTTGGGTTCATTTCTTCTTTTTTTGGGCTCATTTCTCCTTTTTTTGGGTTCATTTCTTCTTTTTTGGGTTCATTTCTTCAGTTTTCGGTTCATTTTATCTTTTTTGGGTTCATTTCCTCTTTTTTTGGGTCCATTTGTCCTTTTTTGGGTGGATTTCCTCTATTTTGGGTCCATTTCTCCTTTTTTGGGTCCATTCCCCCTTTTTTGGGTCCATTCCCCCTTTTTTGGGTCCATTCCCCCTTTTTTGGGTCCATTCCCCCTTTTTTGGGTCCATTCCCCCTTTTTTAGGGTCCATTTCCCCTTTTTTGGGTCCATTCCCCCTTTTTTGGGTCCATTTCTCCTTTTTTTGGGTCCATTCCCCCTTTTTTGGGTCCATTCCCCCTTTTTTGGGTCGATTTCTCCTTGTTTTGGTCCATTCCCCCTTTTTTGGGTCCATTTCTCCTCGTTTTGGTCCCTCCTCTCTCCTCCTTCCCCACCTCCACTTTCGGGTCACCCTGTCTGGATTTCTGGGTCCCTTTCTTTACTTTTGGGGTTCCTCCCCCTTCCCTCTCTCCTCCCCCTCCCCCCCCCAACCCCCCTGTCCCGTTTTTGCCGTTTTTCACCCCGTTTTCCCTCTCCCCAGGCCCTGATGCAGGAGTTGGACTTCGGGGCCTACCTGGGGCTCCCCGCCTTCCTCCTGCCCCTCAGGCAGCCCCAGAACCCCAACCTGGCCAGGCTGCTCTCTGCTCACCTCAGCACCGCACACCACGGCGCCTCGGTAACACTGGGACCAACTGGGAGGCACTGGGAGGCACTGGGAGGGACTGGGAGAGGGATACAGGGCACTGGGAGGGACTGGGAGGGGATTTGGGGGCATTGGGAGGGGGATAAAGGGGCACTGGGAAGGGGCTATGGGGGACTATAGGGGACTGGGAGTCAACTGGGAGGGACTGGGTGCGACTGGGATGTACTGGGAGCAACTGGGAGGGACTGGGAGGGACTGGGAGAGGGATAGAGGGCACTGGGAGGCACTGGGAGGGGGATAAAGGGGCACTGGGAGGCACTGGGAAGGGGTTATGGGGGACTATAGGGGACTGGGAGTCAACTGGGAGGGACTGGGAGCGACTGGGAGGGACTGGGAGCAACTGGGAGGGACTGGGAGCAACTGGGAGGGACTGGGAGGGGATTTGGGGGCATTGGGAGGGGGATAAAGGGGCACTGGGAGGCACTGGGAAGGGGCTATGGGGGATTATAGCGGACTGGGAGGCAACTGGGAGGGACTGGGAGCGACTGGGAGCAACTGGGAGGGACTGGGAGGGACTGGGAGAGGGATAGAGGGCACTGGGAGGGACTGGGAGGGGATTTGGGGGCATTGGGAGGGGGATAAAGGGGCACTGGGAGGCACTGGGAAGGGGTTATGGGGGATTATAGCAGACTGGGAGGCAACTGGGAGCGACTGGGAGGGACTGGGAGCAACTGGGAGCAACTGGGAGGGGGATAGAGGGCACTGGGAGGGACTGGGGGGGACTGGGAGGGGGATAAAGGGGCACTGGGAAGGGGCTATGGCGGATTATAGCGGACTGGGAGGCAACTGGGATGTACTGGGAGGGACTGGGAGCAACTGGGAGGAACTGGGAGGCACTGGGAGGCACTGGGAGAGGGATAGAGGGCACTGGGAGGGACTGGGAGGGGGATAAAGGGGCACTGGGAAGGGGCTATGGGGGACTATAGGGGACTGGGAGTCAACTGGGAGGGACTGGGAGGGACTGGGAGGCAACTGGGATGTACTGGGAGGGACTGGGAGCAACTGGGAGCAACTGGGAGGGACTGGTCTGTCCTGGTTTGTACTGGTTTATATTGGCTTATACTGGTTTGTACTGGTTTATATTGGTTTGTATTGGTTTGTACTGGTTTGTACTGGTCTATACTGGTCTATACTGGTTATACTGGTTTATACTGGTTTATACTGGTCTGTACTGGTGCAGGTGTGGGTGAAGGTGCCCCTGGTGGCCCCCGAGGACGCCCGTGAGGAGCTGGTGGGGAACGAGGAGCCCGGGGGGGACCCCGAGGGGGCGGCTGAGGAGAGGACGTGGGGGTGGTGAGGCCTGGTTTTGGGGTGAAAAACCCCGGATTTGGGTCTGGGGGGGAAAAAGGGGGAGTTTGGGGTGAAAACCAGGGGATTTGGGGTGAAAAACAGGGGATTTGGGGTAAAAAGGGGGGGATTTGGGGTCTTGTTTTAGGGGGGGAGGGGGATTGGAGGTTTTGGGGGAAATTGGGGTTTTTTTAGTGGGGTTTTGGGGTGAATTTGGGGGATTTTGGGTCTGAGGGAAAAAGAGGGGGATTTGGGGTGAAAAAGTAGGATTTTGGGGCTGGGGGAGGGAAAAAAGGGGGATTTGGGGGTGAAAAAAGGGATTTGGGGTTTTTTGAGGGGGGGTTGTGTCCCTGGGGGTGGTTTTTGGGGTGAAAAAGCAGGATTTTGGGGCTGAGGGGGGATTTGGGGTGAAAAAGGGGGATTTGGGGTAAAAAAAGGGAGGTTTGGGGTCTTTGGGGAGGGGATTGGGGGTTGGGGGGGTGTGAGGGGATTTGGGTTTTTTTTTCAGTGGGGTTTTGGGGTGAATTTGGGGGATTTTGGGGCTGAGGGAAAGCGTGGGGGTTTGGGGTGAAAAAGGGGGGTTTTGGGGTGAATCTGGGGGGGAAAAAAAGGGGATTTGGGGGGGAAAAGGGGATTTGGGGTTTCTTGAGGGGGGGTGGTGTCCCTGGGGGTGGTTTTTGGGGTGAAAACCCGGGGTTTTGGGGCTCTTCCAGGTGGCACAACTTCCGCACCCTCTGCGACTACAACAAGAGGGTGGGGGTCGGTGAGTGGGCGGGGCTTGGGGAAAGGGGCGGGGCTTGAGGGAAATGGGCGGGGCTTGGGAAAAGGGGCGGGGCTTGGGAAAAGGGGCGGGGCTTGGGGAAGGGGGCGGGGCCTGAGCGTCCTCCCTCCGTTTTGGGGAGATTTGCCTCATTTTTGGGCTCAATTCCTTCGGTTTTCTGAGCAGTTTGGGTCCAGTTCCCCCAGTTTGGGTCCAGTTCATCCCAGTCTGGGTCCAATTTCCCTCATTTTGGGTCAAATTCTCCACATTTTGGGTCCATTTTCCTCCATTTTGGGTCCATTTTCCTCCATTTTGGGTCCATTTTCCTCCCATTTTGGGTCCATTTCGCCCATTTTAAGTCCAATTCCCCTCCTTTTCCCCCCCTTTTTTTTCCCTTTTTTTTCCCTTTTTTTTCCCTTTTTTTCCCCTTTTTTTTCCCTTTTTTTCCCCTTTTTTTCCCCTTTTTTTTCCCTTTTTTTTCCCTTTTTTTTTCCCTTTTTTTTCCCTTTTTTTTCCCTTTTTTTTCCCTTTTTTCCCCTTTTTTCCCCTTTTTTCCCCTTTTTTCCCCTTTTTTCCCCTTTTTTCCCCTTTTTTCCCCTTTTTTCCCCTTTTTTCCCCTTTTTTCCCCCTTTTTTCCCCCTTTTTTTTCTTTTTTTTCTTTTTTTCCTTTTTTTCCTTTTTTTCCTTTTTTTCTCTTTTTTCCCTTTTTTCCCTTTTTCCCCTTTTTCCCCTTTTTTCCCTTTTTTTCCCTTTTTTTCCCTTTTTTTCCCATTTCTTCCCTTTTCTTCCCTTTTCTTCCCTTTTCTTCCCTTTTCTTCCTTTTTCTTCCTTTTTTTCCCTTTTTTCCCTTTTTTCCCTTTTTTCCCTTTTTTCCCTTTTTTCCCTTTTTTCCCTTTTTTCCCTTTTTTCCCTTTTTTCCCTTTTTTTCCCTTTTTTCCTTTTTTTCCTTTTTTCTCCTTTTTTTTCCCTTTTTTCCCTTTTTTCCCCTTTTTTCCCCTTTTTTTCCCTTTTTTCCCTTTTTCCCCTTTTTTCCTTTTTTCCTTTTTTCCCTTTTTTTTCCCTTTTTTTCCTTTTTTTTTCCCTTTTTTTCCCTTTTTTTCCCTTTTTTCCCTTTTTTCCCTTTTTTCCCCTTTTTTTCCCCTTTTTCCCTTTTCCCCTTTTCTTTTCCTTTTTTTCCCTTTCCCTTCTCTCTCTTCTCTCCTGCCCTCCCCATGTATTTTTGGGTCCATTTCCCTTTTCCTCCTTTCCTCCTTTCCTCCCTCTCCCCCATGTATTTTTGGGTCCCTTTCCCCCTTTTCCCCCCTCCTTTTCCCCCCTTTCCCCCTCTCCCCCTCCCCCCCCCTCTCCCCACATGTATTTTTGGGTCCATTTCCCCCGTTTTCCTCTCTCTCTCCCCCTTCCAGCCCTGGAGGTTGGTCCCGACCTCCCGTCGGGGGCAGCTCTGGAGCGGTGGCTGGGGGAGCCTCTCCGTGCAGCCTTCCTCCCCACCAGCCTCTTCCTCACCAACAAGAAGGGCTTCCCAGTCCTCTCCAGGCCGCACCAGAGGCTCCTGGGGAAGCTCCTCAAGGTGTCTGGGGGGGATTTGGGGGTTTGGGGGGGATTTGGGGGATTGGGGGGATCTAAAAGGGTTTTGGGGGTTTGGGGGATAAGAGGGGGGGATTAAAGAGGGTTTGGGGGGGATTGGAAGGGGTTTAGGGGGGTTTGGGGGGGATTTAGGGGGTTTTGGGGAAGATTTGGGGGGTTTTGGAGGGGTTAAAGAGGGTTTTGGGGGGGTTTGGAGGGGTTTGGGGGGGATTTGAGGGAAAATCAGGGGGATTTGGGGGATCTAAAAGGGTTTTGGGGGGGTTTGGGGGGGTTAAGGAGGATTTGGGGGGATTTGAGGGGAAATTGGGGGGATTTGGGGTAAAATTGGGGGGATTTGGGGGGGATTTGGGGGGATTGGGGGGGACTGGAAGGGGTTTGGGGTGGATTTGAGGGGGTTTGGGGGGGATTAAAGAGGGTTTGGGGGGGATTGGAGGGGATTGGGGGGGATTTGAGGGGGTTTGAGGGGGTTTTGGGGGGATTTGGGGGGATTAAAGAGGGTTTGGAGGGGTTTGGGGGGGTTAAGGAGGGTTTGGGGGGGACTGGAAGGGGTTTGGGGGGGATTTGGGGGGAAATTGGGGGGATTTGGGAGGGTTTGGGGGGGATTTGGGGGGATTGGGGGGACTGGAAGGGGTTTGGGGGGGATTTGAGGGGGTTTGGGGGGGATTAAAGAGGGTTTGGGGGGGATTTGAGGGAAAATTGGGGGGATTTGGGGGGATTGGAAGGGGTTTGGGGGGGATTTGAGGGGGTTTGGGGGGATTAAAGAGGGTTTGGGGGGGTTTGGAGGGGGATTGGGGGGATTTGGGGAAGATTTGGGGTTTGGGGGTTTGGGGGGTTAAAGAGGGTTTGGGGGGATTGGGGTGGATTTGGGGGGGTTTGGGGGGATTAAAGAAGGTTTTGGGGGGTTGGAGGGGATTGGAAGGGGTTTTGGGGGGCTTTGGGGGGTTTAGGGGGGACTGGAAGGGGTTTGGGGAGGATTTGGGGAGGATTTAGGGGGTTTTGGGGAAGATTTGGGGGGTTTTGGAGGGGTTAAAGAGGGTTTGGGGGGACTGGAAGGGGTTTGGGGGGGACTTGGGGGGAGTTTGGGGAGGTTTGGGAGGGATTTGGGGGGATCTAAAAGGGTTTTGGGGGGGATTTGAGGGGGTTTGGGGGGTATTTGGGGGAAAATTGGGGGGATTTGGGAGGGTTTGGGGGGGTTAAGGAGGGTTTGGGGGGATTGGGGGACTAAGGGTTGGGGATGGGGTTTGGGGTTTTGGGGGGGTGGGGGGATTTGGGGGATTGGGGGACTGGAAGGGGTTGGGGGATTGAAGGGGTTTGGGGGTTTGGGGGGATAAGGAGGGTTTGGGGGGGGTTTGAGGGGGATTGGAAGGGGTTTGGGGGGCTTTGGGGGGGGTTTAGGGGGGACTGGAAAGGGTTTGGGGAAGATTTGGGGGGGATTTAGGGGGTTTTGGGGAAGATTTGGGGGGTTTTGGAGGGGTTAAAGAGGGTTTTGGGGGGTTTGGAGGGGGATTGGGATTTGGGAGGGTTTGGGGGGGATTTGGGGGGATTTAAAAGGGTTTTGGGGGGGATTGGAAGGGGATTTGAGTGGGATTTGAGGGGAAATTGGGGGGATTTGGGGGAAATTGGGGGGATTTGGGGTTGGGGGGACTGGAAGGGGTTTGGGGATTTGAGGGGTTTGGGGGATTTGGGGGATTAAAAAGGGTTTTGGGATTGGGGTTTGGAGGGGGTTAAGGAGGGTTTGGGGGGATTTGGGGGGATTGGGGGGGACTGGAAGGGGTTTGGGGAAGATTTGGGGTGGATTTGGGGGGGTTTGGGGGGATTAAAGAGGATTTGAGGGGATTTGAGGGGGTTTTGGGGGATTTGTGGCGATTTGGGGGAAAACTGGGGGGATTTGGGTGTATTGGATGGGAACTGGGGTGGATTGGGGTGAATTTTGGGGAGGTTTTGAGGGGATTGTGGGGTTTTGGGATGGATTTGGGGTGAATTTGGGGTGTATTGGGGGGATTTGGGGGGGTTTTGAGGGGATTTTGGGGCGGATCTCTGGGGTTTTGGGTTAACCTGTGTTTTTGGGGTTAACCTGTGAGTTTTGGGGTTAATCTCTGTGTTTTTGGGGTCCCTGTGCCCCCCTTTCCCAGCTGGAGGTGCAGGTGGTGCTGTGGGGAGCCCCCCGGCACGGGGACAAGCCCCTCTCCTCCTACCTGCAGTACCTGGAGCACCTGGGCCAGCACAGACCCCCCCCCTCTGCCTACGAGCTCTTTGCCAGGGGCTACGAGGACTATCTGCAGTCCCCACTGCAGGTGAGGGCGTGGCCGGGGCGTGGCCGTCACCTGGTGGGCGTGGCTCCACCCCATTGGCTCCTGGGGGGCAGTGGGAGGGGAGACTTGGGGAGAAAAGGGAGGAAAATGGGCAATAAACGGGCAATAAATGGGTTAAAGGGGCGTGGTTTAGGTTGGAAGGGGCGTGGCTTGCATCAGAAGGGGCGTGGCTTGCCTCAGAAGGGGCGTGGCCGTGACGTGGTGGGCGTGGCTGCACCCCATTGGCTCCTGGGAGGGGACATTTGGGGAGAAAAGGGGGGAAAACGGGCAATAAATGGGTTAAAGGGGCGTGGTTTAGGTTGGAAGGGGCGTGGCTTGCATCAGAAGGGGCGTGGCTTGCTTCAGAAGGGGCGTGGCCGGGACGTGGTGGGCGTGGCTCCACCCCATTGGCTCCTGGGAGGGGACATTTGGGGAGAAAAGGGGGGAAAATGGGCAATAAACAGGCAATAAATGGGTTAAAGGGGCGTGGCTTGTGTCAGAAGGGGCGTGGCTTGTCATAGGGGGCGTGGCTATGCTGTAGTGGGCGTGGCCGTGTCCCATTGGCTCCTGGGGGGCAGTGGGAGGGGACTAGGAGGGGAAACTTGGGGAGAAAAAGGGGGAAAATGGGCAAAACCGGGCCAAAGGGGCGTGGCTTGTAAAAGGGGGCGTGGCTCGCAACAAAAGGGGCGTGGTTTGATCAGAGAGGGCGTGGCTTGCGGTAAGAGGGCGTGGCTTACCCTGGGTGTATCAATAGTGGGCGTGGCTTGCCTCAGTGGGCGTGGCTTGCCGCAGTGGGCGTGGCCAGGGGGGTTGAATGGGACCCTAATGGCAAAGGTGGGGGGGGGCGTGGTTTGGGGCGTGGTTTTGGCGGGAAGGGGCGTGGTTTATCGGGGCAAAAGTGGGCGTGGCTTGTCGGTGGGCGTGTCCCTGACTGGCCCCGCCCCCTCATTAAGCCGCTGATGGATAATTTGGAGTCCCAAACCTACGAAGTCTTCGAGAAGGATCCAATCAAGTACTCCCAGTACCAGCAGGTAACGAGATGGGGGCGTGGCCTCGTTTGCATCTCATTTGCATGTAGGGAGGGGGGCGGGGCTTGCTGGCAGCTCGTTTGCATCTCATTTGCATCTCGTTAGGCCATCTACAAGTGCCTGCTGGACAGGGTGCCTGAGGAGGAGAAGGAAACCAACGTCCAGTGAGTGAGATCCTATGGGATCTATAGGAGCTATAGGGGTCCTATGGGATCTATAGGGGGCTGTAGGGATCCTATGGGAGCTATAGGAGCTATAGGGATCCTATGGGATCTATAGGGGGCTGTAGAGATCCTATGGGAGCTATAGGAGCTATAGGGATCCTATGGGATCTGTAGGAGCTATAGGGATCCTATGGGAGCTATAGGAGCTATAGGGATCCTATGGGAGCTATAGGGGGCTGTAGGGATCTTATGGGATCTATAGGAGCTATAGGGAGCTATAGTGATCCTATGGGATCTATAGGGGGCTGTAGGGATCCTATGGGGTCTATAGGAGCTATAGGGATCCTATGGGAGCTATAGGGGGCTGTAGGGATCCTATGGGATCTATAGGAGCTATAAGGGGCTGTAGGGATCCTATGGGAGCTATAGGGATCCTATGGGACCTATAGGGGGCTGTAGGGATCTATAGGAGCTATAGGGATCCTATGGGATCTATAGGGGGCTGTAGGGATCCTATGGGATCTATAGGGGGCTGTAGGGATCCTATGGGATCTATAGGAGGCTGTAGGGATCCTATGGGATCTATAGGAGCTATAGGGATCCTATGGGAGCTATAGGGGGCTGTAGGGATCTATGGGAGCTATAGGAGCTATAGGGATCCTATGGGATCTGTAGGGGTCTGTAGGGATTCTATGGGAGCTATAGGAGCTATAGGGGGCTGTAGGGATCCTATGGGATCTATAGGGGTCTATAGGAGCTTATAGGGAGCTATAGGGATCCTATAGGATCTATAGGGGTCTGTAGGGATCTTATGGGAGCTATAGGGAGCTATAGGAGCTATAGGGATCCATGGGGATCTATAGGGAGCTATAGGGATAATGGGGATGGGGGGGGTGGGGGATCTATAGGGATCTATAGGGGTCTACAGGGAGCTATGGGGAGCTATAGGGATCTATAGGGATCTATAAGGGTTATAGGGGTCTATAGGGAGCTATAGGAGCTATAGGGAGCTATAGGGATCCATTGGGACCTATAGGGGTCTATAGGAGCTATAGGGATCTATGGGGTCAATATGGAGCTATAGGGATCTATAGGGGTCTATAGGGGTCCATGGGGATCTATAGGGATCCATGGGGATCTATAGGTCTCTATAGGTCTCTATAGGGACCCCTCTCCCCCCCCCAGGGTGCTGATGGTGCTGGGTGCGGGTCGGGGTCCCCTGGTGCACGCGGGGCTGCGGGCGTCCCGGCAGGCGGGGCGCAGGGTGCGGATCTACGCCGTGGAGAAGAACCCCAACGCCGTGGTCACGTGAGCTATGACGTCACCGGGACACGCCCACACACCCCCCGGCCACGCCCACCCACCCCGGCCACGCCCACACACCGCACCCCCACATATCACAGTTTTATCTAAACCCTCAAATTTCCCTCAAATTTCCCTCAAATTTCCCTCAAATTTCCCTCAAATTTCCCTCAAATTTCCCTCAAATTTCCCCCAAATTTCCCCCAAATTTCCTCAAATTTTCCTCAAATTTTCCTCAAATTTTCCTCAAATTTCCCTCAAATTTTCCTCACCACCACCTCTTCAATTTCCTCAATTTCCTCAAATTTCTCCTTCTCATTTTCCTCAAATTTCCTCAAATTTTCCCCTTCCCTTCTCAAATTTTCCTCCATCCCCTACTATTCTCACTTCCCTCACCCTCAATTTTTCTTAATTTCTCACTTCAAATTTCCCTTCACTTCGTCTCCCCCAATTTCAAATTTCTCAAACTCCCTATTTCAAATTTCAAATTTTCCTTACTCAAATCCTTCTCACCCCAATTCCAAATTTCTCACCCTCAATTCCCTCTCAAATTTTCAATACCCCTTCCCCCCAATCCCCCCTCTCCCCAAATCCCCCAGATTTCTGTATTTTCCCTAAACCCCCGTTTCTGCCCCCAGCCTGGAGAGCTGGCAGTACGAGGAGTGGGGGTCGCAGGTGACGGTGGTGGCTCAGGACATGAGGGAGTGGAGCCCCCCCGAGGCCGCGGACCTGGTGGTGTCGGAGCTGCTGGGGTCGTTCGGGGACAACGAGCTCTCCCCGGAGTGTCTGGACGGGGCCCAGCACTGCCTGAAAGGTCAGCGGGGGATTTGGGGGGAATTGGGGGGATTTGGGGAAAATTGGAGGAAATTTGGGGGAATTTGGAAAAATTTTGGGGAAATTCAGAGAAATTTTGGGAAATTTGGGGGGACTTTTAGGGGAAATTTGGGGGAATTTGGGGGAAAATTTGATGGAAATTTGGGAATTTTTAGGGGAAATTTGGGGAAATTTGGAGAAATTTTAGGGGAAATGTGGGGGGAATTTGAGGGAAAATTGGGGGGAAATTTGGAGGGAAATTTTGGGAATTTTTAGGAGAAATTTGGGGGGAAATTTTAGGTGAAATTTCGGAGAAATTTTGGGAAATTTGGAGGAAAATTTTAGGGGAAAATTTGGGGGGAATTTGAGGGAAAATTTTGGAGGAATTTGGAGAAATTTTGAGGGAAATTTTAGGGGAAAATTTGGGGGGAATTTGAGGGAAATTTGAGGGAAAATTTGGAGGGAAATTTGGGGAATTTTTAGGGGAAATTTGGGGAGAAATTTTAGGGGAAATTTTGGAGGAATTTGGAGAAATTTTGAGGGAAATTTTAGGGGAAAATTTGGGGGGAATTTGAGGGAAATTTGAGGGAAATTTGGGGAATTTTTAGGGGAAATTTTGGGGGAAATTTGGAGAAATTTTGGGGAAATTTGAAAGGAAATTTGAGGGGAAATTTTTGGGGGAATTTGAGGGAAATTTGAGGGAAAATTTGGAGGGAAATTTGGGGAATTTTTAGGGGAAATTTTGGGGGAAATTTTAGGGGAAATTTTGGAGAAATTTGGAGAAATTTTGGAGAAATTTTAGGGGAAATTTGGAAGGAAATTTGAGGGGAATTCGAGGGAAATTTTAGGGAAGTTTGGGGGGAAATTTTTGGGGGGATTTGGGGAATTTTGGGAGAATTTGGGGGAATTTGGGGAAATTTTGGGGGAATTTGGGGGAATTTGGGGGAATTTGGGGGAAATTGTGATTTTGTTGGAAAACTGGGGTTTTTTTGGGGTGTGTGTGTGTTTTGGGTGGAATTCCTGTGGTTTTGGGGGTGCCTGACCCCGTGACCCCGTGACCCCCCAGAGGGCGGGGTCAGCATCCCCCAATCCTACGCCTCCTTCTTGGCCCCCATCTCCTCCTCCAAACTCTACAACGAGGTCCGGGGGTGCCGGGAGAGAGACCGCCCCCCCGAGGTCAGCTTTGGGGTGAATTCAGGGGATTTTGGGGCATTTCGAGGGTTTTGGGTGGAATTCCTGGGGTTTTGGGGCATTTTGTGGGTTTTGGGTGGAATTCGTGGGATTTTGGGGCATTTGGGGGGAATTTGGGGGTTTGGGGAGAATTCAGGGGATTTTGGGGGAGTTTGGGGCATTTCAGGGTTTTGGGGTGAATTCCTGGGATTTTGGGGCGTTTCAGGGGGGGTTGGGGAGAATTCAGGGGATTTTGGGGTCATTTTGGGGGTTTTGAGGTCATTTTAGGGGGTTTGGGGGAAATTCTGGGGCTTTTGGGGTCACTCTGGGGGAAAGTCTGGGATTTTGGGGTCACTTTGGGGGATTTGGGGGGTTTTGGGGTGAATTCCTGGGGTTTTGGGGCATTTTGGGGGGTTTGGGTGAAATTCGTGGGATTTTGGGTGTTTTGGGGGGATTTTGGG
Organism: Archilochus colubris; assembly: GCA_023079485.1. Classification (NCBI taxonomy): domain Eukaryota; kingdom Metazoa; phylum Chordata; class Aves; order Apodiformes; family Trochilidae; genus Archilochus; species Archilochus colubris. The sequence continues at coordinate 555,162 of JALBCY010000090.1, forward strand.
GGGTTTTGGGGTCACTTTGTGGGGTTTTGGGGGATTTCGGGGTGAATTTGGGGGATATTGGGTCATTTTGGGGTGAATTTGGGTGATTTTGGGGTCATTTGGGGTCATTTGGGGGATATTGGGTCATTTTGGGGTTGTTTTTGGTGATTTTGGGGTCAATCTGGGCGATTTTGGGGTCGCTTGGGGTCGATTTGGGGCATTTTGGGGTGAATTCTGGGGATTTTGGGCTGAATTCAGGGGATTTTGGGCAGAATTCAGGGGATTTTGGGGTGAATTCTGGTGATTTTGGGTCCTTTCTGTCGGCTGTGAGTTTTGGGGTGAATCTGTGGGGTTTTGGGTCCCCCCAGGCCCCCTTTGAGACCCCGTACGTCGTGCGGCTCCACAACTGCCACCACCTGGCCCCCCCCCAGCTCTGCTTCAGCTTCACCCACCCCAACCCAGGTGAGGCCACGCCCACCCCGTGACGTCATCACAACCACCCTGTGACGTCATCACGCCCACCCCGTGACGTCACCAAACAACAAACCCCAAAATACCCCAAATTTCCCTCAAATTTTCCTCAAATTTTCCTCAAATTTCCCTCAAATTTCCCTCAAACTCCCCCAAAATTTTCCTCAAATTTTCCTCAAATTTTCCTCAAATTTTCCTCAAAATTTTCCTCAGAATTTCCCCCCCCAAAATTTCCCTCAAAATTTCCCTCAAATTCCCCCCAATTTCCCCCCAATTTCCCCCCAAATTCCCCTCAAATTCCCTCCAAATTTACCTCAAATTTCCCTCAAGTTTTTTTCTAATTTCTCTCAAATTTCCCCTCAAAATTTCCCTCAAATTCCCCTCAAATTTCCCACCAAAATTCCCCCCAAATTTCCCTCAAATTTTCCCTCAAATTTTCCTCAAATTTTCCCTCAAATTTTCCTCAAATTTCCCTCAAATTTCCCCCCAGAATTCCCTCCAAATTTCCCCTCAAATTTCCCCTCAAATTCCCCTCAAATTCCATCCAAATTCCCTCCAAATTTACCTCAAGTTTTTTTCTAATTTCTCTCAAATTTCCCCTCAAAATTTCCCTCAAATTCCCCTCAAATTTCCCACCAAAATTCCCCCCAAATTTCCCTCAAACTTTCCCTCAAATTCTTCTCAAATTTCCTCTCAAATTTTCCCTCAAATTTCCCCCAAATTTCTCCCCAGAATTCCTCCCAAAATTCTCTCCAAAATTCCCTCCAAATTTCCCTCAAATTTCCCTCAAATTTCCCTCAAATTTCCCTCAAATTTCCCTCAAATTTCCCTCAAATTTTCCTCATATTTTCCTCATATTTTCCCTCAAATTTTCCCTCAGTTTCCCTCAAAATTTCCCCCCAGATTTCCCTCAGATTTCCTCAAAATTTCCCTCAAAATTTTCCTCAAATTTTTTTCTAATTTCTCTCAAACTTCCACCAAATTCCCCTCAAATTTCCCTCCAGATTTTCCTCAAAATTCCCCCCAATTTCCCTCAAATTTCCCTCAAATTCCCTCTAAATTTCCCCAATTTCCCCCAAATTCCCCCAAACCCCCCCCAAATTCCCCTCCCCCTTTGCTGACGTCACAGCCACGCCCTCCCCTCACTTCCTGCCCAGACCCCGCCCACGACAACAACCGCTTCCGCCTCCTGCACTTCCGGGTCGGGGTCAACACCGTCCTGCACGGATTCGCCGGCTACTTCGAGACGACGCTTTACGATGACGTCACGCTCAGTGAGTCACGTGACACGGAGGGGGCGTGGCCTCTCCTAGCGGGCGTGGCCCTGATGGGCGTGGCCCCAACCCAAAAAAACCCCGCCCAAAACGGGCGTGGCCAAAGGGAACGGGATGAAACAAAGGGGAGGGGGCGGGGTTAAAGAGGGCGTGGCAGGAAGTGACGTCACCAACCCGGAAGTGGCCCCGCCCCGCAGGTATCCGCCCGGAAACGCACTCCCCGGGGATGTTCTCCTGGTTCCCCATCTTCTTCCCCATCAAGGTGAGGCGGCCATCTTGGATCGGCGGCAGCCATCTTGGATCGGCGGCGGCCATCTTAATGGCGGCCATCAAGATGGCGGCCATCTTGGGTGTGGTTTTAGGGGTGGGGTTTGAGCACGGGAGGTTTTGAGGTTAAAACCTCAGGGTTTGGGGACGCGTCAGCCATCTTGGGCGGGCGTCGTCGGCCATCTTGGCCGGGCATCGTCGGCCATCTTGGTTGCGTTTCACGCACGGCTCTCCGCCATCTTGGTTGCCCGCCACCCACAAGGGCCAAGGAGCCTCGGCGGCCATTTTGAGGTGGCGGGAGGAGGTCGTCGGCCATCTTGTTGACCTCTCTTTCTTTCTTCTCCACTCACAGCAGCCGCTGGCGGTGCGGGCAGGCGAGGAGGTGACGGTGGCGTTCTGGCGCTGCGCCACGCCCAAGAAGGTTTGGTACGAGTGGGCCGTCACCTCCCCCACCTGCTCCGCCCTCCACAACCCCACGGGACGCTCCTACACCATCGGGCTCTGACACGGCGGCCATCTTGCACCGGCGGCCATCTTGGAATGGAAGAACGCCTCCTTCCCCCCCTCCCCCCCCCTTCCCCACGGTGCCTTTCGGGGCGATTAAAGAGGATTTTGGGGCTTCTCTTGACTCTTGATGTCTTGGTGGCGGCCATCTTGGTTGTCAGGGCGGCCATCTTGGTCGTCATCGCGGCCATCTTGAGCATCAAGGCGGCCATCTTGAGCATCATCACAGCCCTCTTTGGGGCGATTTAAGAGGATTTTGGGGCTTCTCTTGACTCTATGTCTTGATAGCGGCCATCTTGGTCATCGGGGCGGCCATCTTGGTCATCAGGGCGGCCATCTTGAGCGTCATCGCGGCCATCTTGAGCGTCATCGTGGCCGGCTTGGGCGTCAGGGCGGCCGCCTTGCCACCTTCCCCCCTCACTTTGGGGTAAATAAAGGGGGTTTTGGGGTCCCTCGTGGCTCCCTGGAGCCTGTGGGGGGGCAGCCGCCATCTTGGCTCCTCCCTTCCCCTCACCGAGACTCGTTTTGGGGGGAATATATGGGTTTTTGGGTTTGGCTGGCCGCTGGGTTTTGGGATGAAAAGGAGAAGTCTTTATTTTTAAGCCAGTGGGGATTTTGAGGAGGAAAAGGGGGTTTTGGGGATCAAAGTGCATTGTTCTCGGCTTGAGGGATGTTTTTGGGGATTAAAGCAGGTTCTGCGACAAAAAACAGGTTCTGCCAAAACACGGGGCCTCCGAGGAGCTGCCCGGAACCTTTTTCATCATTTAACCCCCCCTCAAAACCTCCAATTTTGCCCCATTTTAAGGCTAATTTAGCGCAGGCTTCCCGGCCTCCCTTAGGCCGCGTTGCCGTGGCAACCAACGGGCGGGGCGGCCCCCCCTTGCCTCCAGCCAATCAGCGTCCTCCCCGCCCCGCTGCCAATCACCCGGCGCGGCGGCCAATCAGCGCTCGGCGTGGCGCGGATGGGCGGGACGAGGGAGGAGGCTCGGCCAATGGGAGCGCTTCGTGGGCGGGGCTTAAGGGGAAGGGGGAAGGAGCTTGGCGTTCGCCCGCCGCCATTTTGAGGAGCGCAGCGCGGAGCCGCCGCTCGGGGCCCGGGCGGGGGGAAAAAAGGGTGAAAAAGGTGAGAAAAAGGGCAAAAAAAGGGAGGTTTCGCCTCATGACGTCATCGCGGAAGGCGTTGCGTCATCGGGGGGGGTTTTTTGGGGGGTTTTGGGGTTCGTTTTAATCGGAGGGGGGGGGAAGAGGGAGGGGCTTAAAGTGCCCGGATGTAAGAGGGGAGCAAGGGGGGGGGGTTGGGGTGAATTGGGGGGGTTTTGGTTAAAAAGGGAATCAAAAAGGAGGGTGGGGGGGTAATGGGGGGGGTGGTGGTGACGTCGAGGCGTGAGGTCATCGGTGACGTCACAACAGGAAGCAGCGACCCGGAAGGAGAACTAAAAGCCTCGAAAAAGCCCGAAACCACCCCAAAAAGAAAGGGGGGGGTTTGAGGGAAACCCCCCCCCCAAAATGGAGGCGGCGGGGGGAGCCAGCTCAGTGCCAGACCCGGTGAGTGAGCAGAGCAGCGGGTTTGGGGTGATTTCGGGCGGATTTGGGGCATTTTGGGGGGAAAATGGGGAGTTTGGGAGGTCTGGGAGGGGGGGTGGTGATTTTGGGGACGTTTCCTGGGATTTGGGGAGTTTTGGGGAGGAGGTTTGGGGGCGTGGGGGGGGCAGTGGATTTGGGGAGATTTCTGTGGGTTTGGGGACTTTTTTTGGGGACATTTAAAGGGATTTTGGGGATGTGGGGGGGGCAGGGAATTTGGGGCCATTTCTTGGGATTTGGGGACTTTTGGGGAGGTTTTTTGGGGACATTTAAAGGGTTTTGGTGGGGCAGCGATTTTGGGGACGATTCCTGGGATCTGGGGACTTTTTTGGGGGACATTTAAAAGGATTTGGGGGGGGCACTGGATTTGGGGACATTTCCTGGGAGTTTGGGGGCAGCTTTTGGGACATTTGGTGGATTTGGTTTTGGGGACATTTAAAAGGATTTTGGGGGGGCAGCAATTTTGGGGACATTTCTGTAGTTTTGGGACTTTTGGACTTTTTTGGACATTTTAAAGGTTTTGGAGTGGGGGCACTGGATTTGGGGACATTTCTGTGGTTTGGGACTTTTTGGGGGGACGTTTGAAGGGTTTTGGGGGGGCAGCGATTTTGGGGCCGTTTCCTGGGATTTTGGGACTTTGGGGACGTTTGAAGGGATTTTGGGGGCGTGGGGGGGGCACTGGATTTGGGGACATTTCTGTGGTTTTGGGGACTTTTTTGGGGACGTTTGAAGGGTTTTTGGGGGGGCAGCGATTTTGGGGACATTTCTGTGGGTTTGGGGACTTTGGGGACATTTAAAGGGATTTGGGGGGGCAGCGATTTTGGGGAGATTTCTGTGGATTTGGGGACTTTTTTTGGGGAGATTTAAAGGGATTTTGGGGATATGGGGGGGGGCAGCAGATTTGGGGACATTTCCTGGGATTTGGGGACTTTTTTTGGGGACGTTTGAAGGGGTTTTGGGGGCGTGGGGGGGGGCAGTGGATTTGGGGACATTTCCTGGGATTTTGGGACTTTTTCGGGGGACGTATCAAGGGATTTCAGGGGCGTGGGGGGGGGCAGTGGATTTGGGGACATTTCTGTGGATTTTGGGACTTTTTGGGGACGTTTGAAGGGGTTTTGGGGGCCACTGGATTTGGGGACATTTCCTGGGATTTGGGGACTCTTTTTGGGGAGATTTAAAGGGGTTTTGGGGGGGCAGCGATTTTGGGGACATTTCTGTGGATTTGGGGACTTTTTTTGGGGACGTTTAAAGGGGTTTTGGGGACGTGGGGGGGGGGCACTGGATTTGGGGACGTTTCCTGGGATTTGGGGACTTTTTTGGGGGAGATTTAAAGGGGTTTTGGGGGGTCAGCGATTTTGGGGTCATTTCCTGGGATTTGGGGACTTTTGGGGAACGTTTGAAGGGGTTTTGGGGGCGTGGGGGGGGCACTGGATTTGGGGACATTTCTGTGGATTTTGGGACTTTTTTTGGGGACATTTAAAGGGATTTTGGGGATGTGGGGGGGCAGCGGTTTTGGGGTCGTTTCCTGGGATTTTGGGACTTTTTTTGGGGACATTTCAAGGGATTTCGGGGGCTTGGGGGGGGGCACTGGATTTGGGGACATTTTCCTGGGATTTGGGGACTCTTTTTGGGGACGTTTGAAGGGGTTTTGGGGGGGCAGCGATTTTGGGGACATTTCCTGGGATTCGGGGACTTTTGGGGACTCTTTTTGGGGATATTTAAAAGGATTTGGGGGGGGCAGCGATTTTGGGGACATTTCCTGGGATTTGGGGACTTTCGGGGACTCTTTTTGGGGATATTTAAAAGGATTTGGGGGGGGCAGCGATTTTGGGGACGTTTCTGTGGATTTGGGGACTTTTTTTGGGGTTGTTTGAAGGGGTTTTGGGGGGGGCAGCGAATTTGGGGACATTTTCTGGGATTTTGGGACTTTTTTTGGGGACATTTAAAGGGATTTTGGGGATGTGGGGGGGGCAGCGGTTTTGGGGTTGTTTCCTGGGATTTAGGGACTTTTTTGAGGGACATTTGAAGGGGTTTTGGGGACGTGGGGGGGGCAGTGGATTTGGGGCCATTTCTGTGGTTTTGGGGACTTTTGGGGACTCTTTTTGGGGACATTTAAAGGGTTTTGGTGGGGCAGCGAATTTGGGGACATTTTCTGGGATTTTGGGACTTTTTTGGGGACGTTTGAAGGGATTTTGGGGATGTGGGGGGGGGCAGCGATTTTGGGGTCGTTTCCTGGGATTTGGGGACTTTTTTTGGGGAGATTCAAAGGGGTTTGGGGGGGCAGCGATTTTGGGGGCATTTCTGTGGTTTTGGGGACTTTTTTTGGGGACATTTAAAGGGATTTTGGGGACGTGGGGGGGGGCAGCGAATTTGGGGAGATTTGTGTGGATTTGGGGACTTTTGAAGGGTTTTGGGGGGGCACCGATTTTGGGGATATTTCTGTGGATTTGGGGACTGTTTTGGGGGCCGTTTCTTGGGGTTTCGGGGCCGTTTTGGGGCCGTTTCTTGGGTTTTTGGGGTCGCCGCCGCCTGATGACGTCACTGCCCCTCCTCCCCCCCCTGATGACGTCAGACGGACGCGATGACGTCAGACGACTTCGACATCGTCATCGAGGCGATGCTGGAGGCTCCCTACAAGAAGGAGGAGGTGAGGAAAAAACAAGGTTTTTTTGGGGTGAATTCCGAGGATTTTGGGTCATTTTGGGCGTTTTGGTGTTTTTCGAGCATTTCCGCTTGTTTTTGGGTCGTTTTGAAGGTTTTTGGGGGTTTTTAAAGGTTTGGGTTGAAAAGCAGCGGTTTTGGGGCTCCCCCCAGGCAACGTTTTGGGGTGAATTTCGGGGATTTTGGGGCAAACGCCGCAGTTTGGGACCGTGGTGGATTTTGGGGTGGTTTTCAGCAGTTTTGGGCAATTCCAGGGGGCTGAAATTAACATTTTTGGTCAATTTTGGTTGTTTTGAAGGTTTTGGGGGGCTGCTGAGGTGTTTTTGGGGTGAAAATCCCCGTTTTTGGGTCATTTTGATGTTTTGGGATCATTTTTGAGCTTTTCGGTAAATTTGGATGTTTTGAGGTAAATTTTGACGTTTTTGGGGGGTTTCTCCTCGTTTTTCCCCCTCCAGGCTCAGCCCGGACCCTCCAAGGCGCAGACGGAGCCCCCGGCAGCTCAGGTGAGGGGATTTTGGGTCAATTTTGGGGGATTTTGGGTCATTTTGGGGGGGGTGGTTATTTTGGGTCGATTTCAGGGGATTTTGGGTCATTTTGGGGTCTGGTTTTTGCGTTGCAGCCCTCGGAGGAGTCGAGCAAAGAAGCCAAGAAGGAGAGCGGGGGGAGCAGCAGGTCTGGGGGGGCCTTTTTGGGGTGAATTTGGGGGATTTTGGGGTCGGGGAGCTCAGGGAGGGGATTTGGGGAGAAACGGGGAGGATTTGGGGGGATTTTGGGGCATTTTGGGGGGGTTTGAAGGGATTTGGGGTCTGGGAGGATTTTTGAGGGGGGTTTGGGGTCCGGGGAGGATTTTTTGGGGGAATTTTTGAGGATTTTGGGTCCGGGAAGGGTTTTTTGGGGAGTTTAAAGGGATTTGGGGTCCAGAGGGGACTTTTGGGGTGAATTCTGGGGATTTTGGGTGTGTGACCCCCCCCTGTGCAGCAGCAGGAAGAAGAGGAGCAGGAGCCGGAGCCGCAGCCGTGAGCACAGACACAGGTTTGGGCTGAAATCCGGGGATTTTGGGTTTTCAGCATTTTGGGGTGAAAAGAGGGGATTTGGGGGCGGTTGGAGCAGTTTGGGGGCGGGTTAAAGAGTTTTGGGGTCAATGTGGGGATTTTTGGGCAACTTGAAGCTTTTGGGGGGTTGGGGGGAGGGGTTTTGGGGCCAAACGAGGCGTTTTGGGGGCAATTCAGTCATTTTTGGGTCATAATGAGGAAAATTAAAGATTTTGAAGCGTTTTGGGGTGAATTGAGGCGTTTTTGGGGTGAATTGCTGTCTTTTGAGGTAATTAATTGTGAAATGTTCATTTTTGGGGTGAAAGAAAGGGGTTTTGGGGTGAATTCATGCAGTTTTGGGGCATTTCTGAACGTTTTGGGGTTGCCTGAGGGGATTTTGGGGTCAAATGAGGCATTTTTGGGGTTAATTGATGCTTTTTGAGGTAATTAGTTATGAAATGTTCATTTTTGGGGTTAAACAAAGGGGATTTGGGGTGAATTCGTGCAGTTTTGGGGCATTTCTTAACGTTTTGGGGTTGCCTGAAGGGATTTTGGGGTGAATTGAGGCATTTTTGGGGTGAATTGCTGTCTTTTGAGGTAATTAATTATGAAATGTTCATTTTTGGGGTGAAACAAAGGGGATTTGGGGTGAATTCATGCAGTTTTGGGGCATTTCTTAGCGTTTTGGGGTTGCCTGAAGGGGTTTTGGGGCAAATTGAGGCGTTTTGGGGGCAGTTTCACTCATTTTGGGTTCATAAGAAGGAAAATTCAAGATTTTTAAGCATTTTGGGGCTAATTGAGGCGTTTTTGGGGTGAATTGCTGTTTTTTGAGGTAATTAATTATGAAATGTTCAGTTTTGGGGTGAAAGAAAGGGGATTTGGGGTGAATTCATGCAGTTTTGGGGCATTTCTTAACGTTTTGGGGTTGCCTGAAAGGGTTTTGGGGTGAATTGAGGCATTTTTGGGGTGAATTGCTGTTTTTTGAGGTAATTAATTATGAAATATTCATTTTTAGGGTGAGACAAAGGGGATTTGGGGTGAATTCATGCAGTTTTGGGGCATTTTTTAACGTTTTGGGGTTGCCTGAGGAGATTTTGGGGCAAATTGAGGCGTTTTGGGGGCAGTTTCACTCATTTTGGGTTCATAGGAAGGAAAATTCAAGGTTTTTAAGCATTTTGGGGCTAATTGAGGCATTTTTGGGGCCACCTGAGGAGTTTTGGGGGCATTTCCCAGGATTTTGGCTCCTCCAGAGGCGTCGGGGGGTCCCGCAACGCCGTTTTTGGGTGGAATTCCCTCGTTTTTGGGCCGATTTTTCTCGTTTTGGTTCTCTGAGCCATTTTGAGTGTTTTTTTGGGGGGTTTTTAGGGTTTTTTCCTCACTTTTCCTCCTCCCCGCAGCCGGAGCCGGGATCGGGACCGGGATCGGCGCCGCCGGAGCCGCAGCCGGAGCCGCCGGAGCCGCCACCGGAGCCGGGAACGCCGGAGGGGGGGAGGGGGGGGCAGCAGCCGCAGCCGCAGCCGGGAGCGACGCAGAGACCACCCCAGCAGGTCAGGGGCACCCAAAAACACCAGAATCTACCCCAAAATCCACTCCCCCGACCCCAAAAACCCCATAATCCACCCCAAAATCCACCCCGAACGCAGAACGTCCCCAAAAACCTCAGAATCCCACCCAAAATCCACTCTTAAACCCCAAAAACCCCACAATCCACCCCAGAATCCATCCCCAGACCTCAAAAACCCCAGAATTCCACCCAAAATCCACTCACTGAACCCCAAAAACCCCACAATCCACCCCAAAATCCACCCCGGACGCAGAACGTCCCCAAAAACCTCAGAATTCCACCTAAAATCCACTCTTAAACCCCAAAAACCCCCAAATCATCCCCAAAATCCACCCTGAACGCAGAACGTCCCCAAAAGCCCCAGAATCCGCCCCAAAATCCACTCTCAAACCCCAAAAACCCCACAATCCACCCCAAAATCCACCCTGAATGCAGAACGTCTCCAAAAACCCCACAATCCACCCCAAAATCCACTCCCCAGACCCCAAAAACCCCATAATCCTCCCCAAAATCCACACCAAACACAGAATGTCCCTAAAAACCTCAGAATTCCACCTAAAATCCACTCTTAAACCCCAAAAACCCCACAATCCGCCCCAGAATCCATCCCCAGACCTCAAAATACCCAGAATTCCACCCAAAATCCACCCACTGAACCCCAAAAACCCCCAAATCCACCCCAAAATCCACACCGAACACAGAATGTCCCCAAAAACCCCAGAATCCGCCCCAAAATCCACTCGCTGAACCCCAAAAACCCCCAAATCCACCCCAAAATCCACCCTGAACGCAGAACGTCCCCAAAAGCCCCAGAATCCGCCCCAAAATCCACTCACTGAACCCCAAAAACCCCCAAATCCACCCCAAAATCCACCCTGAACACAGAACGTCCCCAAAAACCCCAGAATTCCACCCAAAATCCACTCGCTGAACCCCAAAAACCCCCAAATTCACCCCAAAACCCCCAAAACCCCTCAGAATCCCCCAAATCCCCCGGCACTCCCTTTAATCCCTTTTTTAACCCCAAAACCCCTCCCAAAACCCTTTTTTCCCCCTTTTTTTTTCCTTTTTATTCTGCCACACCCCCTCAAAAAAAAACACCTCACAAAAACCCCAAAATCCCCCAAATTCACCCCAAAACCCCCAAAACCCCTCAGAATCCCCCAAATCCCCCGGCACTCCCTTTAATCCCTTTTTTAACCCCAAAACCCCTCCCAAAACCCATTTTCCCCCCTTTTTTTTTCCCCTCTTATTTTCCCACCCCCCCCAAAAAAAAACCACCTCACAAAAACCCCAAAATCCCCCAAATTCACCCCAAAACCCCCAAAACCCCTCAGAATCCCCCAAGTCCCTTTTTACCCTCTTTTAACCCCAAAACCCCTCCCAAAACCCATTTTTCCCCCCTTTTTTTTTTCCCCTTTATTTTCCCACACCCCCCCCAAAAAAAACACCTCACAAAAACCCCAAAATCCCCCAAATTCACCCCAAAACCCTCAGAACCCCTCAGAATCCCCCGGCACTCCCTTTTTACCCTCTTTTAACCCCAAAACTCCCCCAAAACCCTTTTTCCCCCCTTTTTTTTTCCTTTTCATTCTGCCACACCCCCCCAAAAAACAATACCTCACAAAAACCCCAAAATCCCCCAGATTCACCTCAAAACCCCCAAAACCCCTCAGAATCCCCCAAGTCCCTTTAAACCCTTTTTTAACCCCAAAACCCCTCCCAAAACCCTTTTTTCCCCCTTTTTTTTTCCTTTTCATTCTGCCACACCCCCTCAAAAAAAAACACCTCACAAAAACCCCAAAATCCCCCAAATTCACCCCAAAACCCCCAAAAACCCTCAAATTCATCCCAAAACCCCTCAGAATCCCCCAAATCCCTTTAAAACCCTTTTTTACCCCCAAAACCCCTCCCAAAACCCTTTTTTCTCCCTTTTTTTTTTCCTTTTCATTCTGCCACACCCCCTCAAAAAAAAACACCTCACAAAAACCCCAAAATCCCCTAAATTCACCTCAAAACCCCCAAAACCCCTCAGAATCCCCCAAATCCCCCGGCACACCCTTTTTACCCTTTTTTAACCCCAAAAACCCCTCCCAAAACCCTTTTTTCCCCCTTTTTTTTTCCCTTTTTATCCTGCCACACCCCCTCAAAAAAAAACACCTCACAAAAACCCCAAAATCCCCCAAATTCACCTCAAAACCCCCAAAAACCCTCAAATTCATCCCAAAACCCCTCAGAATCCCCCAAATCCCTTTAAAACCCTTTTTTAGCCCCAAAACCCCTCCCAAAACCCATTTTCCCCCTTTTTTTTTTTTCCCTTTTTATCCTGCCACACCCCCTCAAAAAAAAACACCTCACAAAAACCCCAAAATCCCCCAAATTCACCCCAAAACCCCCAAAAACGCCCAAATTCACCCCAAAACCCCTCAGAATCCCCCAAATCCCTTTAAAACCCTTTTTTAACCCCAAAACCCCTCCCAAAACCCATTTTCCCCCCTTTTTTTTTCCCCTTTATTTTCCCACACCCCCCCCAAAAAAAACCCACCTCACAAAAACCCCAAAATCCCCCAAATTCACCTCAAAACCCCCAAAACCCCTCAGAATCCCCCGGCACACCCTTTTTACCCTTTTTTAACCCCAAAACCCCTCCCAAAACCCATTTTTCCCCCTTTTTTTTCCTTTTTATCCTGCCACACCCCAAAAACCCACCTCACAAAAACCCCAAAACCCCCAAATTCACCTCAAACCCCAAAAACCCTCAAATTCATCCCAAAACCCTCAGAATCCCCAAATCCCTTTTTACCCTCTTTTAACCCCAAACCCCCCAAAACCCATTTTTCCCCTTCTTTTTTCCTTTTTATTCTGCCACACCCTCAAAAACACCTCACAAAAACCCCAAAACCCCCCAAATTCACCTCAAAACCCCAAACTGCCCAAATTCACCCCAAAACCCTCAGAATCCCCCAAACTTTTAAAACCCTTAACCCCAAAACCCCCCCCAAAACCCATTTTTCCCCCTTTTTTTTTTTCCTTTTATTGTGCCACACCCTCAAAAAAACACCAAAACCCCAAAATCCCCCAAATTCACCTCAAACCCCAAACCACCCAAATTCACCCCAAAACCCTCAGAATCCCCCAAGTCCCTTTAAACCCTTTTTTAACCCCAAAACCCCTCCCAAAACCCTTTTTTCCCCCTTTTTTTTCCCTTTTCATTCTGCCACACCCCCTCAAAAAAAAACACCTCACAAAAACCCCAAAACCCCCCAAATTCACCCCAAAACCCTCAGAACCCCTCAGAATCCCCCAAGTCCCTTTAAACCCTTTTTTAACCCCAAAACCCCCCCAAAAACCCATTTTTCCCCCTTTTTTTTTTCCCTTTTCATTCTGCCACACCCCCTCAAAAAAAAACACCTCACAAAAACCCCAAAATCCCCCAAATTCACCTCAAAACCCCCAAAACCCCTCAGAATCCTCCAAATCCCGCAGCACTCCCTTTTTACCCTTTTTTAACCCCAAAACCCCCCCAAAAACCCATTTTTCCCCCTTTTTTTTTTCCCTTTTCATTCTGCCACACCCCCTCAAAAAAAAACACCTCACAAAAACCCCAAAATCCCCCAAATTCACCTCAAAACCCCCAAAAACCCTCAAATTCATCCCAAAGCCCCTCAGAATCCCCCAAATCCCTTTAAAACCCTTTTTTAACCCCAAAACCCCTCCCAAAACCCATTTTCCCCCCTTTTTTTTTCCCCTTTATTTTCCCACACCCCCCCCAAAAAAAACCCACCTCACAAAAACCCCAAAATCCCCCAAATTCACCTCAAAACCCCCAAAACCCCTCAGAATCCCCCAAATCCCCCGGCACTCCCTTTTTACCCTTTTTTACCCCCAAAACCCCTCCCAAAACCCATTTTTCCCCCTTTTTTTTTTTCCCTTTTCATTCTGCCACACCCCCTCAAAAAAAAACACCTCACAAAAACCCCAAAATCCCCCAGATTCACCTCAAAACCCCCAAAACTGCCCAAATTCACCCCAAAACCCCTCAGAATCCCTTAAATCTCCCGGCACACCCTTTTTACCCTTTTTTACCCCCAAAACCCCTCCCAAAACCCTTTTTTCCCCCTTTTTTTTTTTCCTTTTCATTCTGCCACACCCCCTCAAAAAAACCCACCTCACAAAAACCCCAAAATCCCCCAAATTCACCTCAAAACCCCCCAAAACCCCCTCAGAATCCCCCAGTCCTCCCCGCACTCCCTTTAAACCCTTTTTTACCCCCAAAACCCCTCCCAAAACCCATTTTTCCCCCTTTTTTTTTCCCTTTATTTTCTCACACCCCCCTATAAAAAAAACCCACCTCACAAAAACCCCAAAATCCCCCAAATTCACCCCAAAACCCCCAAAACCCCTCAGAATCCCCCAAATCCCCCGGCACACCCTTTTTACCCTTTTTTAACCCCAAAACCCCCCCCAAAACCCATTTTTCCCCCTTTTTTTTTTCCTTTTCATTCTGCCACACCCCCTCAAAAAAAAACACCTCACAAAAACCCCAAAACCCCCCAAATTCACCCCAAAACCCCCTCTTCTCCCAGGCGTCGCTTTGGCCACAGCAAGAGCCCCCTCTACCGGGAGAAGAGCCCGGTGAGGTGAGTCGTGATGTCACCGACCCCCCCTATGACGTCATGAGGGTCTGAGGGTGGTGGGCGTGGTCTATGACGTCACGGCCACGCCCTTATGACGTCACAGGGAGCCCCTGGGCAGCCTGAGCCCCGAGGAGCGCGACGCCCGCACCGTCTTCTGCATGCAGCTGGCGGCCAGGATCCGGCCCCGCGACCTGGAGGACTTCTTCTCGGCCGTGGGGAAGGTGAGGAGATTCTGGGGGAAATTCCGGGGATTTTGGGCAAATTCCTTGGGGAATTTGGGGCAATTCCCAGCTGGCAACTGAAGTGGTTCTGGGGGGTTCTGAGGTGGTTCCGGGCGATTCCGGGCTCTTCTCCAAGGTTCTTGTGGTTCATCCGTTGGGTTTTCCATGACTTCCATGACTTCCATGGTCTCCATGACCCTTCCATGATCCATCCATGACCTCCATTGGTCTCTCCATGACCTTCGTGGTTTCTCCATGGTCTCCATGACCCTTCCATGATCTCCATGATCCATCCATGACCTCCATTGGTCTCTCCATGACCTTCGTGGTTTCTCCATGATCTCCATGACCCTTCCATGACCTCCATGGTTTCTCCATGACTTCCATGATCCCTCCATTGGTCCCTTCCACCATTTCCATGATCTCCATGATCCCTCCATGACTTCTATGATCTCCATGATCCCTCCATGACCTCCATGGTTCCTCCATGACTTCCATGATCCCTCCATGACCTCCATGGTTCCTCCATGACTTCCATGATCCCTCCATTGGTCCCTTCCACCATTTCCATGATCTCCATGATCCCTCCATGACCTCCATGGTTTCTCCATGACTTCTATGACCCTTCCATGGTCTCCATGATCTCTCCATGAACCCTCCATGACCTCCATGGTTTCTCCATGACTTCCATGACCCTTCCATGATCTCCATGATCCCTCCATGACCTCCATGGTTTCTCCATGACTTCCATGCCTCCATTGGTCCCTTCCACCATTTCCATGATCTCCATGATCCATCCATGACCTCCATTGGTCTCTCCATGACCTCCATGGTTTCTCCATGATCTCCATGACCCTTCCATGACCTCCATGGTCTCTCCATGACTTCCATGATCCCTCCATTGGTCCCTTCCACCATTTCCATGATCTCCAAGATCCATCCATGACCTCCATTGGTCTCTCCATGACCTCCATGGTTTCTCCATGAGTTCTATGACCTTTCCATGGGCTTTCCATGATCCCTCCATGATCCTTTCATGATCTCCATGGTCTTTCCATGACTTCCAAGATCCTTCCATGACTTCCATGACCCTTCCATGATCTCCATGGTTTCTCCATGACTTCCATGGTCCCTCCATGGTCTCTTCCCCCATTTCCATGACCTTCATGACCCTTCCATGACTTCCATGGTCTCCATGATCCCTCCATGACCTCCATGGCTTCTCCATGACTTCTATGACCTTTCCATGGTCTCCATGATCCCTCCATGACCCTTCCATGACCTCCAATGATCTCTCCATGACTTCCATGATCCTTCCATTTGTCCCTTCCACCATTTCCATGATCTCCATGATCCATCCATGACCTCCATTGGTCTCTCCATGACCTCCATGGTTTCTCCATGAGTTCTATGACCTTTCCATGGGCTTTCCATGATCCCTCCATGATCCTTTCATGATCTCCATGGTCTTTCCATGACTTCCAAGATCCTTCGATGACTTCCGTGACCCTTCCATGATATCCATGATCCCTCCATGACCCTTCCATGACCTCCATGGTTTCTCCATGACTTCCATGATCCCTCCATTGGTCCCTTCCACCATTTCCATGATCTCCATGATCCATCCATGACCTCCATTGGTCTCTCCATGACCTCCATTGGTCTCTCCATGACCTCCATGGTTTCTCCATGACTTCCATGGTCCCTCCATGGTCTCTTCCCCCATTTCCATGACCTTCATGACCCTTCCATGACTTCCATGACCTCCATGGTTTCTCCATGACTTCCATGATCCATCCATGATCTCCATGATCCCTCCATGACCCTTCCATGACCTCCATGGTTTCTCCATGACTTCCATGGTCCCTCCATGGTCTCTTCCCCCATTTCCATGACCTTCATGACCCTTCCATGACTTCCATGATCTCCATGATCCTTCCAGGACCTCCATGGTTTCTCCATGACTTCCATGACCCTTCCATGGTTTCCATGATCCCTCCATGACCCTTCCATGACCTCCAATGGTTTCTCCATGACTTCCATGCCTCCATTGGTCCCTTCCACCATTTCCATGATCTCCATGATCCCTCCATGACCTCCATTGGTCTCTCCATGACCTCCATGGTTTCTCCATGAGTTCTATGACCTTTCCATGGGCTTTCCATGATCCCTCCATGATCCTTTCATGATCTCCATGGTCTTTCTATGACTTCCAAGATCCTTCCATGACTTCCATGACCCTTCCATGACCTCCATGGTTTCTCCATGGTCTCTTGCCCCATTTCCATGACCTTCATGACCCTTCCATGACTTCCATGGTCTCAATGATCTCCATGGTTTCTCCATGAGTTCTATGACCCTTCCATGACCTCCATGGTCTCTCCATGACTTCCATGATCCCTCCATTGGTCCCTTCCACCATTTCCATGATCTCCATGATCCATCCATGACCTCCATTGGTCTCTCCATGACCTCCATGGTTTCTCCATGACTTCCATGGTCCCTCCATGGTCTCTTCCCCCATTTCCATGACCTTCATGACCCCTCCATGACCTCCATGGTCTCTCCATGACTTCCAAGATCCTTCCATGGTCTTCCCATCATCTCCATGGTCCCTTCCACCATTTCCATGACCTCCCTTGTGTCCCCTCCCCCCCCAGGTCCGGGACGTTCGGATCATCTCGGACCGGAACTCGCGGCGTTCCAAGGGCATCGCCTACGTCGAGTTCTGCGAGATCCAATCGGTGCCGTTGGCCATCGGGCTGACGGGGCAGCGCCTCCTGGGAGTCCCCATCATCGTCCAGGCCTCCCAGGTGACACCTCAGAACCTCCTGACCAGGGGTTCTGCTGGGCCCAGAGGGGTTCTGGTGGGCTTGGGGGAGGTTCTGGGTGGGTTCTGTTGGGTTCCCTTGGGTGCCCTTGGGTTCTTGTTGGGTTCTCGTTGGGTTCTGGTTGGGTTCTGTTGGGTTCTGGTTGGGTTCTGTTGGGTTCTGGTTGGGTTCTGTTGGGTTCCCTTGGGTTCTGGTTGGGTTTTGTTGGGTTCCATTGGGTTCCCTTGGGTTCTGGTTGGGTTCTGTTGGGTTCTGGTTGGGTTCTGTTGGGTTCCCTTGGGTTCTGGTTGGGTTTTGTTGGGTTCCATTGTGTTCCCTTGGGTTCTGGTTGGGTTCTGTTGAGTTCTGTTGGGTTCTGGTTGGGTTCTGTTGGGTTCTGGTTGGGTTCTGTTGGGTTCCCTTGGGTTCTGGTTGGGTTCTGTTGGGTTCCCTTGGGTTCTGGTTGGGTTTTATTGGGTTCCCTTGGGTTCTGGTTGGGTTCTGTTGAGTTCTGTTGGGTTCTGGTTGGGTTCTGTTGGGTTCCCTTGGGTTCTGGTTGGGTTTTGTTGGGTTCCATTGTGTTCCCTTGGGTTCTGGTTGGGTTCTGTTGAGTTCTGTTGCGTTCTGGTTGGGTTCTGGTTGGGTTCTGTTGAGTTCTGTTGAGTTCTGTTGGGTTCTGGTTGGGTTCTCTTGGGTTCTGGTTGGGTTCTGTTGGGTTCTCTTGGGTTCTGGTTGGGTTTTGTTGGGTTCCCTTGAGTTCTGTTGAGTTCCATGGCGTTCTGTTGGGTTCTGGCTGGGTTCTCTTGGGTTCTGTGGGGTTCCTTTGAGTTCTGTTGGGTCCTGTTGGGTTTCCTTGGGTTCTGGTTGGATTTTGTTTAGTTCTGGTTGGGTTCCGTTGGGTTCTGTTGGGTTCCCTTGGGTTCTGTTGGGTTCCCTTGGGTTCTGTTGGGTTCCTTTGGGTTTCCTTGAGTTCTGGTTGGGTTCTGTTGGGTTCTGGTTGGGTTTTGTGGAGTTCTGGTTGGGTTCTGTTTGGTTTCCTTAGGTTCTGGTTGGGTTTTGTTGGGTTCCCTTGGGTCCCGTCGGGTTCTGTTGGGTTCTGTTGGGTTCTGTTGGGTTCTGTTGGGTTCTGTTGGGTTTTCTTGGGTTCTGTTGGGTTCCGTCGGGGTCAGCTGACTCCTGTGTCCCCTCCCCCAGGCCGAGAAGAACCGCCTGGCGGCCATGGCCAACAACCTGCAGAAGGGGAGCGGGGGCCCCCTGCGCCTCTACGTGGGGTCCCTGCACTGCAACATCACCAAGGAGATGCTCAGGGGCATCTTCGAGCCCTTCGGGAAGGTCAGGAGAAGACCCAGAACCTGGGGAAGGTCCAACAGAACCTCCAGAACCTCCCTGACCTCCCCCTTCTTTGTGTGTCCCCCCCAGATCGAGTCCATCGTCCTCATGAGGGACCCCGACACCGGGCAGTCCAAGGGCTACGGGTTCATCACGGTCAGAGGGGACCCCAAGGGGGGGCTGGGAGGGGGCTGGTGGGATTTGGGGGACGTTTTGGGGGGTTCTTGAGGTAATTATGGAGCCCAAGGACCTCCAGGAGGGGTTCTTGAGGTAATTATGGGGTTTAGGAGATATTTTGGGGGGTTCTTGAGGTAATTATGGAGCCCAAGGACCTCCAGGAGGGGTTATTGAGGTAATTATGGAGTTTAGGAGATATTTTGAGGGATTCTTGAGGTAATTATGGAGTCCAGGAGGCATCTGGGGGGGTTCTTGAGGTAATTATGGAGCACAAGGACCTCCAGGAAGGGTTTTTGAGGTAATTATGGAGCTCAGGAGATATTTTGGGGGGTTCCTGAGGGAATTGTGGAATTTTGGAGATATTTTGGGGGGTTCCTGAGGTAATTATGGAGTCCAGGAGGCATCTGGGGGGGGTTCCTGAGGTAATTATGGAGCCCAAGGACCTCCAGGAGGGGTTCTTGAGGTAATTATGGAATTCTGGAGATATTTTGGGGTTTCTTGAGGGAATTTTCCAGCTCAGGAACCAAAATCTTGGGTTTTTTTCTTCATGGACCTTCCCACCACCTCCAGGCTTCATTTTTTCCCCTTTTTTCCCCTTTTTTCCCCCATTTTTCCCCCCCCCCAGTTCTCCGAGGCCGAGTGCGCCCGCCGCGCCCTGGAGCAGCTGAACGGCTTCGAGCTGGCGGGACGTCCCATGAGGGTGGGACAAGTGACAGAGAGGGGGGATGGCACCACGGACGTCACCTTCCCTGAGGGCACCGAGGACCCCGAGATCCTGGGGGCCACCCCGAGGCTCCAGCTCATGGCCAAGTTGGCCGAAGGTGGGGGACACCCCAAAACTTGGGGGGTTTGGGGCATCTCAAGAGGTTCCTCAAGGGTTTGAGGAGGTTTGGAGGGGTTTTGGGTGGGTTCTGGACGTAGTTATGGGGTCTGGGGACCTCCTAGAGGTCTGGGATGGGGTCTGGAGGTATCTCCAAGGGTTCTGGAGGCATCTCAAGAGGTTCCTCAGGTTCTTGAAGAGGTTTTGGGGGGTTTCGGGTGGGTTCTGGACGTAGTTATGGGGTCTGGGGACCTCCAGGAGGTGGTGAGGGGTCTTGGGGGGGTTCTGGAGGGATCTCCAAGGGTTCTGGAGGCATCTCAGGAGGTTCCTCAAGGGTTTGAGGAGGTCTGGAGGGGTTTTGGGTGGGTTCTGGACGTTGTTATGGGGTCTGGGGACCTCCTAGAGGTCTGGGATGGGGTCTGGAGGTATCTCCAAGGGTTCTGGAGGCATCTCAGGAGTTTCCTCAAGGTTCTTGACCAGGTTCTGGAGGTCCTGGGTGGGATTTGGGTGGGTTCTTGAGGTAGTTATGGGGTCTGGGGACCTCCTAGAGGTCTGGGATGGGGTCTGGAGGTATCTCCAAGGGTTCTGGAGGCATCTCAGGAGGTTCCTCAAGGTTCTTGACGAGGTTCTGGAGGTCCTGGGTGGGATTGGGTGGGTTCTTGAGGTAGTTATGGGGTCTGGGGACCTCCTAGAGGTCTGGGATGGGGTTTGGAGGCATCTCAGGGGGTTCCTCAAGGTTCTTGACCAGGTTCTGGAGGTCCTGGGTGGGTTTTGGGTGGGTTCTGGACGTAGTTATGGGGTCTGGGGACCTCCTAGAGGTTTGGGATGGGGTTTGAAGGCATCTCCAAGGGTTCTGGAGGCATCTCAGGAGGTTCCTCAAGGTTCTTGGAGAGGTCCTGGAGGTCCTGGGTGGGTTTTGGGTGGGATTTGGGTGGGTTCTTGAGGTAGTTATGGGGTCTGGGGAGCTCCTAGAGGTTTGGGATGGGGTTTGGAGGCATCTCCAAGGGTTCTGGAGACATCTCAAGAGGTTCCTCAGGTTCTTGAAGAGGTTTTGGGGGGTTTCGGGTGGGTTCTGGACGTAGTTATGGGGTCTGGGGACCTCCTAGAGGTCTGGGATGGGGTTTGGAGGCATCTCCAAGGGTTCTGGAGGCATCTCCAAGGGTTCTGGAGGCATCTCAGGAGGTTCCTCAAGGTTCTTGACAAGGTTCTGGAGGTCCTGGGTGGGATTTGGGTGGGTTCTTGAGGTAGTTATGGGGTCTGGGGAGCTCCTAGAGGTTTGGGATGGGGTTTGGAGGCATCTCCAAGGGTTCTGGAGGCATCTCAAGAGGTTCCTCAGGTTCTTGAAGAGGTTTTGGGGGGTTTTGGGTGGGTTGTGGACGTAGTTATGGGGTCTGGGGACCTCCAGGAGGTGGTGAGGGGTCTTGGGGGGGTTCTGGAAGGATCTCCAAGAGTTCTGGAGGCATCTCAGGAGGTTCCTCAAGGGTTTGAGGAGGTCTGCAGGGGTTTTGGGTGGGTTCTTGAGGTAGTTATGGGGTCTGGGGACCTCCTAGAGGTTTGGGATGGGGTCTGGAGGTATCTCCAAGGGTTCTGGAGGCATCTCAGGAGGTTCCTCAGGTTCTTGAAGAGGTTTTGGGTGGGTTCTGGACGTAGTTATGGGGTCTGGGGATCTTCAGGAGGTGGTGAGGGGTCTTGAGGGGGTTCTGGAAGGATCTCCAAGAGTTCTGGATGCATCTCAGGAGGTTCCTCAAGGGTTTGAGGAGGTCTGGAGGGGTTTTGGGTGGGTTCTGGATGTAGTTATGGGGTCTGGGGACCTCCTAGAGGTCTGGGATGGGGTCTGGAGGTATCTCCAAGGGTTCTGGAGGCATCTCAGGAGGTTCCTCAAGGTTCTTGACGAGGTCCTGGAGGTCCTGGGTGGGTTTTGGGTGGGTTCTTGAGGTCGTTATGGGGTCTGGGGGTCTCCAGGAGGTCGGTGTCCCACCGGTGTCCCCCCCCCATGTCCCCCCAGGCTCGGGGCTGCAGTTGCCCCCCCCGGCTCAGGCCGCTCTGCAGCTCAACGGGGCGCTGCCCCTCGGGACCCTCAACCCCGCGGCCCTCACAGGTACCTGGGGGGGTTTTGGGGGGATTTGGGGGGTTTTATGAGGTATTTTTGGGGTATTTTCAGGGTGTTTTGGGTCTGGGGGGTATTTTTGGGGTTTTTTGGTGGTTTTGGGGGGTTTTATGAGGTATTTTTGGGTTATTTTCGGGGTGTTTTGGGTCTGGGGGGTATTTTTTGGGTTTTTTGGTGGTTTTAGGGGGTTTTATGAGGTATTTTTGGGTTATTTTCGGGGGTTTTTGGGTCTCTCTGGGTCTGGGGGGGATTTGGGGGGGTTTTATGGGGGTTTTATGAGGTATTTTTGGGTTATTTTCGGGGGTTTTTGGGTCTCTTTGGGTCTGGGAGGATTTGGGGGGTTTTATGAGGTATTTTTGGGTTATTTTCGGGGTGTTTTGGGTCTGGGGGGTATTTTTGGGGTTTTTTTGGGATTTTTGGTGGTTTTGGGGGGGTTTATGAGGTATTTTTGGGGTATTTTCGGGGTGTTTTGGGTCTGGGGGGTATTTTGGGGGTTTTTTTTGGATTTTTGGTGGTTTTGGGGGGGTTTGGGGGGTATTTTTGGGGTATTTTCAGTGGTTTTTGTGTCTGGGTCTGGGTGGGATTTGGGGAGGATTTGGGGGGTTTTATGAGGTATTTTTGGGTTATTTTTGGGGGTTTTTGGGTCTCTCTGGGTCTGGGGGGGATTTATGGGATTTTTGGTGGTTTTTGGGGGGTTTTATGAGGTATTTTTGGGTTATTTTCGGGGTGTTTTGGGTCTGGGGGGTATTTTGGGGTTTTTTTGGTGGTTTTGGGGGGTTTTATGAGGTATTTTTGGGTTATTTTGGGGGTTTTTGGGTCTCTCTGGGTCTGGGAGGACTTGGGGGGATTTGGGGAGGATTTGGGGGGTTTTTATGAGTTTTTTTTTGTTATTTTCGGGGTTTTTGGGTCTCTCTGGGTCTGGGGGGACTTGGGGGGGATTTTTGAGGGGTTTTGGGTTATTTTCAGGGTGTTTTGGGTCTCTTTGGGTCTAGGGGGTATTTTTGGGGTTTTATGGGGGATTTTTGGTGGTTTTTGGGGGGGTTTTATGAGGTATTTATGGGTTATTTTCGGGGTTTTTTGGTCTCTTTTGGTCTGGGAGGACTTGGGGAGGATTTGGGGAGGATTTGGGGGGTTTTATGAGGTATTTTTGGGTTATTTTCTGGGGTTTTTGGGTCTCTCTGGGTCTGGGGGGGATTTATGGGATTTTTGGTGGTTTTTGGGGGGTTTTATGAGGTATTTTTGGGTTATTTTCGGGATGTTTTGGGTCTGGGGGGTATTTTTGGGGTTTTTTGGTGGTTTTGGGGGGTTTTATGAGGTATTTTTGGGTTATTTTCGGGGGTTTTTGGGTCTCTCTGGGGTTGGGGGGATTTGGGGGCGTTTATGGGGGTTTTATGAGGTATTTTTGGGGTATTTTCGGGGGTTTTTGGGTCTCTCTGGGTCTGGGTGGGATTTGGGGAGGATTTGGGGGGGTTTATGAGGTATTTTTGGGTTATTTCCGGGGTTTTTGGGACTCTTTTGGTCTGGGAGGACTTGGGGGGGACTTGGGGAGGATTTGAGGGGTTTTATGAGGTATTTTTGGGTTATTTTCTGGGGTTTTTGGGTCTCTCTGGGTCTGGGGGGATTTATGGGGGATTTATGAGGTATTTTTGGGTTATTTTCAGGGTGTTTTGGGTCTCTTTGGGTGTGGGGGGTATTTTTGGGTTTTTTTTGGGATTTTTGGTGGTTTTTGGGGGGGTTTTATGAGGTATTTTTGGGTTATTTTCAGGGTGTTTTGGGTCTCTCTGGGGTTGGGGGGATTTGGGGGGGATTTATGAGGTATTTTTGGGTTATTTTCGGGGGTTTTTGGGTCTCTTTGGGTCTGGGGGGGATTTTTGGGGTTTTATTGGGGATTTTTGGTGGTTTTGGGGTGGGTGGGTGGGTATTTTTGGGTTATTTTCGGGGGTTTTGGGTCTCTCTGGGTCTGGGAGGACTTGGGGAGGATTTGGGGAGGATTTGGGGGGGTTTATGGGGGTTTTATGAGGTATTTTTGGGCTATTTTCGGGGGTTTTTGGGTCTCTCTGGCTCTGGGCTCTCTGTGTGTGTGTGGGGGGGGTGGGGTCTGTTCAGTCCCCGCCCCCTTTGTGACGTCACTGACTCCGCCCCCCCAGCGCTGAGCCCCGCCCTCAACCTGGCCTCGCAGTGTCTGACGCTCTCGGGGCTCTTCACCCCCCAACCCCTGTGATGACGTCACAGGGGAAGCCCCGCCCCCCTTCCCCTCCCCTCCCCTCACTCCTTTTAACCAATGGAGAGCGAGAAGGAGGGGGGAGGGGCGTGGCCTCCTCGTTTGGCCACGCCCCTTCCTCCTCCATCCGGGTTTTTTTTGTTGTTTTTTTGTTTCGTTCGGGTTTTTTTGGGTCGAAATAATAAAAAAACGGCTTAAAAAAAAACACTTAAAAGGTTTTGGGGTGTTTAATTAATTTAATTAACATTCGTTAATTAATTAACGCGAATCCCCGCTTCACTTCCGCGTTCGGCGCGTCACTTCCGGCCGCCTTCCCCTTCACTTCCGGTTCCTTCCCCGCCGCCATTTTGTGCCCCCCCCCCCTCGTTCTAATTCCTTTTTTTTCCTTTTTTAACACGATTTTGGGTTAAAATTTCACCAAAATGGGGGTGGGGGGAGGGGCGGCGGTGATAAAAGGGGGGGGGGGAGGGGGGGGAAGGCTCAGAAGGGACCGGAAAGATGCAGAAAGTTTTGGGGAGGTGGGAGAGGGGGGGGGAGGGGGGGGGGTTGGGGTTCAGGGGGTCCTGAGGGGGTTTTGGTGGAAATGAGGGGATTTGGGGTTTTGGGGTGGGGGGGTATGGGGGGGATTTTGGGGTTTTGGGGAGTGTTTGGGGGTTTTTATTGGGGGGGATTTGGGGTTTTGGGGAGTTTTGGGGTTTTTTGGGGGGGATTTGGGGTTTTTGGGGGTCCTGAGGGGGATTTGGGGGACTTGGGGTTTGGGGGGTTTTGGAGGGTCTTGAGGGGTTTGGGTGGAAATGAGGGGGATTTTGGGTTTTTGGGGTTTTGGGGATTTGGGGTTTTTGGGGGGTTTTGGGTTTTGGGGGATTTGGGTTTTTTGGGGGGGGTCCTGAGGGGGTCTTGGGGGGACTTGGGGGGTTTGGGGGTTTGGGGGGGGTCCTGAGGGGGTTTTGGGTGGAAATGGGGGGGATTTGGGGTTTTTGGGGGGGGTTTTGGGGTTTGGGGGGGATTTTGGGGGGAAATGGGGGGATTTGGGGGTTTTGGGGGGTTTTGGGGGGATTTGGGGTTTTTTGGGGGGGGGTCCTGAGGGGGTTTTGGGGGGGATTTGGGGGTCCTGGGGGGAGGTTTTGAGGTTTGGGTGGAAATGGGGAGGATTTGGGTTTTTTGGGGGGTCCTGAGGGGGATTTTGGGGTTTTGGGGGAAATGGGGGGATTTGGGTTTGTTTTGGGGGAGTTTTGGGGTTTTTGGGGGGGATTTTGGGGGGAAATGAGGGGGTTTTGGGGTTTGGGGGGAAATGGGGAGGATTTGGGGTTTTTGGGGGGGTCTTGGGGGGGATTTGGGGGTCCTGGGGGGGGGGGTTTTGGGGTTTGGGTGGAAATGGGGGGATTTGGGGGAGATTTAGGGGTTTTGGGGGGGGTCCTGAGGGGGTTTGGGGGGAAATGAGGGGGATTTGGGGTTTTTTGGGGGGGATTTGGGTTTTGGGGGGGATTTTGAGGGGAAATGGGGGGGATTTGGGGTTTTTGGGGAGTCCTGAGGGGTTTGGGGGATTTTTAGGGGGATTTGGGTTTTTTGGGTCCTGAGGGGGTTTGGGGGTGGAAATGAGGGGATTTGGGGTTTTTGGGGGTTTGGGGTTTGGGGGTTTGGGGAAATGGGGGATTTGGGGTTTTTGGGGGTCCTGAGGGGGGTTGGAGTTTGGGGGGGGGGTCTTGGGGGTGTTTTGGGTGGAAATGAGGGGGATTTGGGGTTTTTGGGGGGGGGTTTTGAGGTTTGGGTGGAAATGGGGAGGATTTGGGTTTGTTTGGGGGAGTTTTGGGGTTTGGGGGGGATTTTGGGGGGAAATGGGGGTGATTTGGGGTTTTTGGGGGGGATTTTGGGGGGAAATGAGGGGGTTTTGGGGTTTGGGGGGAAATGGGGGGATTGAGGGTTTTTTTGGGGGGTCCTGAGAGGGAGTTTGAGGTTTGGGGAATGGGAGGATTTGGGGTTTGGGGGTCTTGGGGGATTTGGGGTCCTGGGGGTTTTGGGGTTTGGGTGGAAATGGGGATTTGGGGATTTAGGGTTTTGGGGGTCCTAGGGGGTTTGGGGGAAATGAGGGGGATTTGGGGTTTTTGGGGGTTTGGGGGATTTGGGTTTTGGGGGAAATGGGGGGATTTGGGTTTTGGGGGTCCTGAGGGGTTTGGGGTTTGGGGTTTGGGGGTCCTGAGGGGGTTTTGGGTGGAAATGGGGGGGATTTGGGTTTGTTTGGGGGAGTTTTGGGGTTTGGGGGGGATTTTGGGGGGAAATGGGGGTGATTTGGGGTTTGGGGGGAAATGGGGGGATTTAGGGTTTTTTGGGGGGGTCCTGAGAGGGAGTTTGAGGTTTGGGGGGAAATGGGGAGGATTTGGGTTTTTTTGGGGGGGTCTTGGGGGGGATTTGGGGGTCCTGGGGGGGGGGTTTTGGGGTTTGGGTGGAAATGGGGGGATTTGGGGGAGATTTAGGGGTTTTGGGGGGGGTCCTGAGGGGGTTTGGGGGGAAATGAGGGAGATTTGGGGTTTTTGGGGAGTCTTGAGGGGTTTGGGGGATTTTTAGGGGGATTTGGGTTTTTTGGGGGGGTCCTGAGGGGGTTTTGGGGGGACTTGGGGGGTTTGGGGGTTTGGGAGGGGTCCTGAGGGGGTTTTGGGTGGAAATGAGGGGGATTTGGGGTTTTTGGGGGGGTCCTGAGGGGGGTTGGAGTTTGGGGGGGGGTCTTGGGGATGTTTTGGGTGGAAATGAGGGGGATTTGGGTTTTTTTGGGGGGTCTTGAGGGGGGGTTGGGTTTTGGGTGGAAATGAGGGGGATTTGGGTCTTTTTGGGGGGGGGTCGCAGCCCCCGTGCCCTTTGTCCCACTTCCGGGGGGCGGTGACGTCACAGGGGGGGGGAGGGGGGGGCAAGGTCCAGGGGGATTTGTTTCTTTTACCTTTTTTCCCTTTTTTCCCCTTTTTTCCCTTTTTTCCCTTTTATTTTTCCCTTTTTTCCCTTTTTCCCCCTTTTTTCCCCCCTTTTTTCCTTTTTCCCCTTTTTCTTTTTTTTCCCCTTTTTTTCCTTTTTCCCCTTTTTTTCCCCTTTTTCCTTTTTTCCCCCTTTTCCCCCTTTTTTCCTTTTTCCCCCCCTTTTTTCCTTTTTCCCCTTTTTTTTCCTTTTTTTCCCCTTTTCCCCCTTTTTTTCCTTTTCCCCCTTTTTCCCCCTTTTTCCCCCCTTTCCCCCCCCCTTTTTTCCTTTTTCCCCCTTTCCCCCCCTTTTTCCTCCCCTTTTTTCCTTTCCATTTCCCCATTTTTCCATTTTCCTTTTCCTTTTTCCCTTTTCTTCCCTTTTCTTCCTTTTTCTTCCTTTTCCTCCCATTTTTCCCCCATTTTCCCCCGTTTTTCCCCATTTTCCCCCTCATTTTTCCCCCATTTCCTTTCCCCTTTTCCCCTTTTCCTTTCTTCTTTTTCCTTTTTCCTTCCCCCCCATTTCCCCCCTTTTTTTCCCTTTTTTTCCCCCATTTCCCCCCCACTTCTTCCCCTTTTCCTTTTTCTCCCCTTTTTTCCCCTCCTCTTTTACCCTTCTCCCCTTCCCCCTTTTTCCTTTTCTTTTTTCCTTTTCCCCCTTTTTTTCCTTTTTCCTTTTTCCTTTTTTCCCCTCATTTTTCCCTTTCCCTTTTTTTCCCCTTTCTTCCCATTTTCCTTTTCCATCCCCATTTCCTTTTCCTTTTTTCCCCTTTCTTCCCCTTTCCTCCCTTTTTCCCCCTTTTCCCCTTTTTCCCCATTTCCTTTTCCTTTTTCCCCTTTCCTCCCCATTTCCCTTCCCCTTTTCCTCTTCCCTTTTCCCATTTTTCCCTTTTTCCTCTTTTCCTCCATTTCCCCTTTTCCTCCCCATTTCCCTTCCCTTTCTCTTCCTTTTTCCCCATTTTCCCCCTTTTTCCCTTTCCCCCCTTTTTTCCTTTTCCCCATTTCCCCCTCCCATTTTCCCATTTTCCCCATTTTCCTTTTCCCCTTTTCCCCCATTTTTCCCCCATTTCATTTCCCCCTTTTCCCCCCCAGCCTCCCCCGCTCCCCCCTTCTTTCCCCCCCCCATTATTTCCCCCCCCTTTTCTCCCGCGCCGCCTCCTTCGGGGGGGTTCCCCTGGAGGGGTCCCTCGGGGGGGACCTTCTGCCGCCCCCCGCCCGCCGTTTCCTGGCCGAGGGTTTGGAGCTCTGCACCCCCCGGGCCCTGCGGATCTGCGACGGCTCCGAGGGGGAGGCCCGGGAGATCCTGGGGGTTCTGCAGGACCAGGGGATGCTGCACCCCCTCACCAAGCTGCACAACTGGTAAACAACGCCCCAAAATCCACCCTTTCCCCCCCAAAAATCACCTTTTCCCAAATAAATCCACTTTTCCCCCCAAAAATCCACTTTTTCCCACAAAAAATCCCGTTTTCCCCAAAAACCTGCACTTTTCTCTCAAGAAAATCCTCTAAAGTTCTCAATTTTCCTCAGATTTCCCCCAGATTCCCCCAATTTCCTCAGATTTTCCCCCAATTCCCTCAAAATTTCCTCAAATTTCCCCCAATTTTCTCAAAATTTCCCCCAATTTTCTCAAATTTCCCCAATTTTCCCTCCAATTCCCTCAAAATTTCCCCCAATTTTCTCAAATTTCCCCAATTTTCCCTCCAATTCCCTCAAAATTTCCTCAAATTTTCCCCCAATTCCCTCAAATTTCCCCCAAATTTCCTCCAAATTTTCTCAAATTTCCTCAAAATTTCCTCAAATTTTCCCTCAAAATTTACTCAAAATTTCCCCAAATTTCCTCAAAATTCCCTCAAATTTCCCCCAAATTTCCTCAAATTTTCCCCCAATTTTCCCCCAATTTCCTCAAAATTTCCTCAAATTTTCCCCCAATTTCCTCAAAATTTCCTCAAAATTCCCTCAAAATTTCCTCAAATTTTCCCCCAATTTTCCAATTTCTTCAAAATTTCCAATTTCCTCCAAATTTCCCCAATTTTCCCTCCAATTCCCTCAAAATTTCCTCAAAATTTCCCCAAATTTCCTCAAATTTCCCCCAAATTTCCTCCAAATTTTCCCCCAATTCCCTCAAAATTCCCTCAAAATTGCCTCAAATTTCCTCCAAATTTCCTCCAAATTTCCTCCAAATTTCCTCCAAATTTCCTCAAAATTTCCTCAAATTTTCTCAAAATTTCCTCAAATTTCCCCCCAATTCCCTCAAAATTCCCTCAGATTTTCCAATTTCTCAAAATTTCCTCGAATTTCCCCCCAATCTCTTCAAACTTTCCCCCAATTTCCCCCCAATCCCCCCGATTTCCCCCCAATAATTCCCTCACATCCCCCCCTTTCCTTTCCCCTCCCCCCAGCTGGTTGGCCCGCACCGACCCCCGGGACGTTGCTCGCGTCGAGAGCCGCACGGTGCTGGTGACGGAGCGGGAGCGCGAGGCCGTCCCCCCAAAACCCCCCGGGGGGGGCCCCCCCCAGCTGGGGAACTGGATGAGCCCCCAGGACTTCCAGAGGGCGTTCCAGGAGAGGTTCCCGGGATGCATGGCAGGTCAGTCAGCCCTGACTCAGTTTCCCCCTCAGGTTTCTCCTCCTTGACCCCGATTTCCCCCGATTTCCACCCAATTTTTCCTCCGTTTCCACCACTTGCTCTTCAGATTCCTCCCAGTTCCTTCAAATTCCTTCAAATTTCACCCAAATTCCTTCAAATTCCTTCAATTCCTTCAAATTCCTCCCAATTTCTTTCAAATTCTTCAAATTCCTCCCAATTTCTTTCAGATTCCTTCGAATTTCTTCCAATTTCCTTCCAATTCCTTGAAATTCCTTCAGTTCCTTGAAATTCCTCCCAATTTCTTTCAAACTCCTTCAGATTTCTTTCAAATTCTTCAAATTCCTCCAAATTTCTTTCAGATTCCTTCGAATTTCTTCCAAATTCCTTCCAATTCCTTCAAATTTCCCCCAAATTCCTTCAAATTCCTTCAAATTTCTTCCAAATTCCTTCAATTCCTTCAAATTCCTCCCAATTTCTTTCAGATTCCTTCAAATTTCTTCCAAATTCCTTCAGATTTCTTTCAAATTCTTCAAATTCCTCCCAATTTCTTTCAGATTCCAATTCCTTGAAATTTCCCCCAAATTCCTTCAGATTCCTTCAGATTCCTCCCAAATTTCTTCAATTTCCTCCCAATTTTCACCATTTTTTCCCGATTCCTCCCCAAATTTTCCCACGTTTTTCCCCAATTCCTTCTGATTTCTCCCCAAATAATTTTTCCCCCCCCTCTCTCTCTCCCTTGGCCCGGGCAGGAAGGACTCTTTACGCCATCCCCTTCAGCATGGGCCCCCCTTCTTCCCCGTTGGCCAAGGTTGGCCTCCAGTTGACCGACTCGCCCTACGTCGCCGCCTCCATGCGGATCATGACGCGCGTCGGGCCCCAGACCTTCCCCCGCCTCGCCCAGGGGGACTTCGTCCAATGCCTGCACTCCGTCGGGAGGCCCCTCCCCCTCAAAGGTCAGCCACGCCCCCTCACCGGAAATCTCACCTCAAATCGGGCTAAAAAACGGCGATTTTCTCCAATTTCCCGCCGAATCTCCTCAAAACCGGCTCGAATTCTCCCTTTTCGCCGTTTCTGCCCCGAATCCTTCGTCCTTTCGCTCGAATTCCAGAGGAAGTTCCCTCAGTTGCCTTAAATCCTGCTCCATTTCCTCAAAATGGTGTTTGGTTTCCTCAGGTTTTGCCCAAAATCTTCTCAATTGCTCCAGATTTTGCTCAAGTTCTCAGATTTTCCCAGATTTTTCTCAATTTCCTCAGATTTTCCTCAACTTCTCCTCAATTTCCTCAAGTTTTGGTTGAATTCTCCTCAGTTTCTTCAACTTTTGCTCAGTTTTTCCTCAGTTTCTTCAAGTTTTGGTCAATTTCTCCTCAGTTTCTTCAACTTTTCCTCAATTTCTCCTCAGTTTCCTCAAGTTTTGGTCAATTTCTCCTCAGTTTCTTCAAACTTTCCTCAACTTCTCCTCAATTTCCTCAAGTTTTGGTTGAATTCTCCTCAGTTTCTTCAACTTTTGCTCAGTTTTTCCTCAGTTTCCTCAAGTTTTGGTCAATTTCTCCTCAGTTTCTTCAAACTTTCCTCAACTTCTCCTCAATTTCCTCAAGTTTTGGTTGAATTCTCCTCAGTTTCTTCAACTTTTCCTCAGTTTCTCCTCAGTTTCTTCAAATTCTGCTCAATTTCTCCTCAATTTCCTCAAGTTTTGGTCAATTTCTCCTCAGTTTCTTCAACTTTTCCTCAATTTCTCCTCAATTTCCTCAAGTTTTGGTTGAATTCTCCTCAGTTTCTTCAAACTTTCCTCAACTTCTCCTCAGTTTCTTCAAGTTTTGGTCAATTTCTCCTCAGTTTCTTCAACTTTTCCTCAATTTCTCCTCAATTTCCTCAAGTTTTGGTTGAATTCTCCTCAGTTTCCTCAAACTTTCCTCAACTTCTCCTCAGTTTCTTCAACTTTTCCTCAATTTCTCCTCAATTCCC
Organism: Archilochus colubris; assembly: GCA_023079485.1. Classification (NCBI taxonomy): domain Eukaryota; kingdom Metazoa; phylum Chordata; class Aves; order Apodiformes; family Trochilidae; genus Archilochus; species Archilochus colubris. The sequence goes on from JALBCY010000090.1 coordinate 586,304, forward strand.
TCAAGTTTTGGTCAATTTCTCCTCAATTTCCTCAAGTTTTGGTTGAATTCTCCTCAGTTTCTTCAACTTTTGCTCAATTTCTCCTCAATTTCCTCAAATTTTCCTCAACTTCTCCTCAGTTTCTTCAACTTTTCCTCAACTTTTCCGATTCCCGCCGGAATTCCCAAACCTCCGAATTTTCCGTCCCCGTTTCCTCACGTTTTTTCCCCCCAAATTTTCTTCCTCGGGTCTCCCCAGAGCCATTGGTCAGCGGGTGGCCATGTGACCCCGCCCGCACCCTCATCGCCCACCTCCCCGCCCAACGCCGCATCGTCTCCTACGGCAGCGGCTACGGCGGGAACTCCCTCCTGGGCAAGAAGTGTTTCGCCCTCCGCATCGCCTCCCGCATCGCCCGCGACGAGGGGTGGTTGGCTGAGCACATGCTGGTGGGTTTGGGGCATCTCAAGGGGTTTTGGGTGGAATTCCAGGGGTTTTGGGGAGGTTCTGAAAGGGTTTGGAGGCATCTCAAGAGGGTTTGGAGGTCTTGAGGGCATCTCAAGAGGTTTTGGGTGGAATTCCAGGGGTTTTGGGGAGGTTCTGAAGGGGTTTGGAGGCATCTCAAGAGGGTTTGGAGGTCTTGAGGGCATCTCAAGAGGTTTTGGGTGGAATTTGAGGGGTTTTGGGAGGTTCTGGTGTCCATCTTGGTGTCCCCAACCCGTTCCAGATCTTGGGAATCACCGACCCCGCCGGCACCAAACGTTACGTGGCCGCCGCCTTCCCGAGCGCCTGCGGCAAGACCAACTTGGCCATGATGACCCCGAGCTTGCCCGGCTGGAAGGTCCACTGCGTCGGCGACGACATCGCCTGGATGAAGTTCGACGACCAAGGTTGACCCCAAAGTTGGGGTTTTTTTGGGGGTTTTTGAGGTGTTATGGGGTCTCCTGGGTCAACAGGACCCGGTCACCAACCCGGAGGTCAACCCAAGAGGGTTGGGGTCTTCTGGGCTTGGTGGCACCAAGGTTCTTCTGGGTCTGGTGGTCCCCGGGGGTCACCTCAGGGGTGGCTTTGAGGTCTTATGGGGTCTTCAGGGGACTTCTGAGGGGTTTTGAGGTCTTTTGAGGGTTTTTTGGGGTCTTTTGAGATCTTTTGAGGTTTTGGGGGTCTTTTGAGGGGTTTTGAGGTTTTTTTGAGGTCTTTTGAGGTTTTTTTGGGGGGGTTTTGAGGTGTTATGGGGTCTCCTGGGTCAACAGGACCCGGTCACCAACCCGGAGGTCAACCCAAGAGGGTTGGGGTCTTCTGGGCTTGGTGGCACCAAGGTTCTTCTGGGTCTGGTGGTCCCTGTGGGTCACCTCAGGGGTGGCTTTGAGGTGTTTTGGGGTCTTGAGGGGACTTCTGAGGGGTTTTGGGGGGTTTTGAGGTCTTCTGAGGTTTCTTTGGGATCTTTTGAGATGTTTTGAGGTTTTTTGGGGGTCTTTTGAGGTCTTTTGGGGTCTTTTAGGGTCTTCTGAGGGTTTTTTGGGGTCTTTTTTGGCCTTTTGGGGTGTTTTTTGGGGTTCTCCTGTCCATCCCCCCCCTCTCTCCCCTCCCAGGTGTCCTCAGGGCCATCAACCCCGAGAGCGGGTTTTTCGGGGTGGCCCCGGGGACCTCCCACAAGACCAACCCCAACGCCATGGCCACCATCATGTCCAACACCATCTTCACCAACGTGGGGCAGAGCAGCGACGGGGGGGTCTACTGGGAAGGGATGGACCAGGACCTCCCCCCAGGGACCACCTTGACCTCCTGGTTGGGAAAACCTTGGAGTCCAGGTGAGGAAACCTCGGGAAGTTCTGGGGTTCTGCTGGAAGGAACCCAAAGGGGAGGTCCCGGTGGGAAACGAGGGGGGGGACACCAAGTTATGGGGACTGGAACCTTCTCCAGCCACCTCAGAACCTTCTCCAACCACCCCAAAACCTCCAGAATTGGGTCCCCCAACCTCCAGGACTCCATAACTACATCCAAAAACCCCATAATCACCTCCAAACCTTCTCCAACCTCTTCTGAACCTTCTCCAACCACCCCAAAACCACCACAGTTCCCTCCCCCGACCTCCAGGACCCCATAACTACATCCAAAATCCCCATAACCACCTCAGAACCTTCTCCAACCACCTCAAAACCTTCTCCAACCTCTTTGGAACCTCCTCCAACCAACCCCAAACCTTCTCCAACCTCTCCAGAACCTTCTCCAACCACCCCAAAACCTCCAGAATTAGGTCCCCCAACCTCCAGGACCCCATAACCACATCCAAAATCCCCATAACCACCTCAGAACCTTCTCCAGCCACCTCAGAACCTTCTCCAACCTCTCCAGAACCTTCTCCAACCACCCCAAAACCACCACAGTTCCCTCCCCCAACCTCCAGGACCCCATAACTACGTCCAAAACCCCCACAAATCACCCCAAAACCTTCTCCAACCACCCCAGAACCTTCTCCCACCCCTCCCTCCAGGTGACCCCCAACCTTGCGCCCACCCCAACTCGAGGTTCTGCGCCCCGGCCTCCCAATGTCCCATCATGGACCCGGCTTGGGAAGACCCCCAAGGAGTCCCCATCGACGCCATCATCTTCGGGGGGAGGAGACCCCAAGGTAAGGACCACCAAGTCCCAACCCAGGAGATGCCACCAAGAGGAGGACCTCGTTTTGGGTTGGGGGTTTGGGGCCTCATGTTCGGGGTCTTCTCCTCCTCAGGGGTGCCCTTGGTCTACGAGGCTTTCAACTGGCGCCACGGGGTCTTCATCGGCAGCGCCATGAGGAGCGAGGCCACCGCGGCCGCCGAGCACACCGGTAACGAAGAGAACCCCCCCCCAGACCTTCTCCAGACACCCCCAAACCTTCTCCAACCACCCCAAAACCTCCATAACTTTGTCCCCAGACCTCCAGGACCCCATAACCACGTCCAAGATCCCCATAATCACCTCAGAACCTTCTCCAACCACCTGAGGACCTTCTCCAACCACCCCCAAACCTTCTCCAACCACCCCCAAACCTCCGCCATTTTGTCCCCAGACCTCCAGGACCCCATAACCACGTCCAAGATCCCCATAATCACCTCAGAACCTTCTCCAACCACCTGAGGACCCTCTCCAAACCTTCTCCAACCAACCCCAAACCTTCTCCAACCACCCCAAAACCTCCATAACTTTGTCCCCAGACCTCCAGGACCCCATAACCACGTCCCAAGTCCCCATAATCACCTCAGATCAACCACCCCCAAACCTTCTCCAACCACCCCCAAACCTCCGCCATTTTGTCCCCAGACCTCCAGGACCCCATAACCACGTCCCAAGTCCCCATAATCACCTCAGAACCTTCTCCAACCACCTGAGGACCCTCTCCAAACCTTCTCCAACCAACCCCAAACCTTCTCCAACCACCCCAAAACCTCCATAACTTTGTCCCCAGACCTCCAGGACGCCATAACCACGTCCCAAGTCCCCATAATCACCTCAGAACCTTCTCCAACCACCTGAGGACCTTCTCCAAACCTTCTCCAACCACCCCCAAACCTTCTCCAACCACCCCTGAACCTCCGCCATTTTGTCCCCAGACCTCCAGGACCCCATAACCACGTCCCCCTCCCCCCAAGGTCCCCTCCCCCCCCCTCTGCTGACCTCCTGTCCCCCTCCCCCACCCCCCCAGGTCGCCGCTTGCTCCACGACCCCTTCGCCATGCGTCCCTTCTTCGGCTACAACGCCGGCCACTACTTGGCCCACTGGTTGTCCATCGGCCGCCGCCCGGGGCTCCGCCTCCCCAAGATCTTCCACGTCAATTGGTTCCTCAAGGACCAATCGGGACGCTTCGTTTGGCCGGGTTTCGGGGACAACTCCCGGGTCTTGGCTTGGATCTGCTCCCGGGTGGCAGGAGGAGGAGGAGAAGACAACGCCAAGAAGACCCCCGTTGGGTTGATCCCTCAAGAAGGGGCTTTGGATCTCCGGGGGCTCGCCGGGGTCTCCTACTCCGCCCTCTTCCCCTCCTCCAGGGCCTTCTGGGAAAAGGAGGTCCAAGAGTTGAGGTCCTACTATCAGGAGAACTTCGGGGAGGACCTTCCCGGGGAGGTGATGGAGGAGTTGGATGCTCTGGAGAAGAGGGTGAAGGAGATGTGAAAAAAACCCAAAAAAACCACCCCAAAAACTCCAGAGTTTGGGGCCTGAACCTCCGGGACTCCAGAACTTCCTCCGGAATCCCCAAAACCACCTGAGGACCTTCTCCAAACCTTCTCCAACCACCCCAAAACCTCCACCATTTTGTCCCCAGACCTCCAGGACCCCATAACTACGTCAAAAGTCCCCATAATCACCTCAGAACCTCCTCCAACCACCTGAGGACCTTCTCCAAACCTTCTCCCACCACCTCAGAACCTTCTCCAACCACCCCCAAACCTCCGCCATTTTGTTCCCCAACCTCCAGGACCCCATAACCACGTCCAGAATCTCCACAACCACCTCAAAACCTTCTCCAGCCACCTGAGAACCTTCTCCAAACCTTCACCAACCAACCCCAAACCTTCTCCAACCTCTTCAGAACCTTCTCCAACCACCCCCAAACCTCCGCCATTTTGTCCCCAGACCTCCAGGACCCCATAACTAGGTCCAGAATCTCCATAATCACCTCAGAACCTTCTCCAACGACCTCAGAACCTTCTCCAACCTCTTCAGAACCTTCTCTAACCACCCCAAAACCTCCAGAATTAGGTCCTCAAACCTCCAGGACCCCATAACCACGTCCAAAACCCCAAAAATCAACTTTTGGGGGTGACTTTTGGGGACCCCCCTCAGCCAAGCGGTGTCCGGGGAGGGAAAAAAAGGGAAAAATGGGTAAAAAAAAAATAAAATAAAAAGAAAATATGAAAAAAAGGGGGAAAAAATGGGGGGGATTTTGGGTGAGGAAAGGGAAAAAAATGAAGTTTTAAAATGTTGAAGTTTGAAATGAATTTTATTGCCGAAAAAGTTGGAAATTGGGGTAAAAAAAAAAAAAAAAAGTGAAATAAAAGATTTGGTAAAAATGGAAAAAAAAAGGAGGAAAATTTGGGTGAAAAAAACAGGAAAACGGGAAAAAAAGGGCGGAAGGTGAGGGGAGTGGGGATGGGGTGAAGGGGAAATGGGGGGAGAAAAGGGGTTTTAGGGGAAATGGAGGTGAAAATGAGGGGAAAAGGGAAAAAAAAGGGAATTAAAGAGAATTTGGTGAAAAACGGGAGGATGAAAGGGGGGGGGTGTGGAAAAGGGGGGGAAAGCGGCGGAAAAGCGGCGAAACCTGAGGTAAAACGGGTGAAGAATGAGAAAGTAAAGTTGGGAGGTGAGAGAGGAACAGAAAAAAGGGAGAAAAAGCGGAAAAAACGGGAAAAAAGGGGAAAAAAGAGGGAAAAAGCGGCGGGAGCGGCGGAGGAGAAAAGGGCGGGAAGGGCTTGGGCGCCGCCATTTTCCGTACGGCGCCGCCATGTTCCGTACGGCGCCGCCATATTCCGTACGGCGCCGCCATATTCCGTACGGCGCCGCCATTATCCGTACGGCGCCGCCATTATCCGTACGGCGCCGCCATTTTCCGTACGGCGCCGCCATCTTCCGTACGGCGCCGCCATTTTCCGTACGGCGCCGCCATCTTCCGTACGGCGCCGCCATTTTCCGTACGGCGCCGCCATGTTCCGTACGGCGCCGCCATTTTCCGTACGGCGCCGCCATCTTCCGTACGGCGCCGCCATATTCCGTACGGCGCCGCCATTTTGCGTACGGCGCCGCCATTTTCCGTACGGCGCCGCCATTTTCCGTACGGCGCCGCCATTTTCCGTACGGCGCCGCCATCTTGGGTGTGGGCTATAAAGGGGAAAAGCGGAAGGGGGGGGGGGGGGGAGAGGCGAGGAGGTGTCATGGCGGCGGCGAAGGAGGAGGAGGAGGAGGAGGCGGTGGAGAAAGAGGAGGAGGAAGGAGGCGAGGAAGGGCTGAGGGAGATGGAGGTGAGGGAGGGGTGGGGGCGCGTTTTGGCGGGAAAAGGTTGTGGCGGGAAAAGGTTGTGGCGGGAAAACGTTTTGGCGGGAAAACCTCCGGGAAAGGGGGTTGGGGGCGGGGCGGGGTGTTGTGCGCGTTTTGGCGGGAAAACTTCAAGCCCCGCCTCCTTTCTTTAGAGGCTCCTGGAGGAGCTTTATCACTTCCGGGATGAACTCCGGAAGCGCCGTAGGGAGGAAGCCGGAAGTGAGGGGTCTAAAGGAGGAAGCGGCGACGACGCCGGAAGTGACGCCTTGGAGGCGGAAGTGGCGCGCACGCTGACGTTGATGGAAGCCGTGACGGGTGAGGGAACCCGGAAGTGACACCGGAAGTGACCCCCGCGCCCGCCGCCTGGGGGCGCTCTCCTCGCCGCGAGCAGCGCCCCCTACCGGCCCTGCGCGTTTCCCGCCATTTTTCCCCTCGTTTTTCCCCTAAATCCCTCTTTTTCCCCCCAAAACCCCTTCCCCCACCCCACTTCCTCCCCCACTTCCTCCCCCACTTCCTCCCTCACTTCCTCCCTCGTTTCCTCCCCAGTTTCCCCCGCTTCCCGCGCCCGCTCCCTCCTCCTCCAGGCCCGCGCTCTCTCCCTGGCCCCAAAATCGACGTTTTTCACCCCAAAAGCGACGTCGTCTCACACCTCCCCCCACGGTGGGGGAGGGGCTGTGGGGCACCCAAGGGTGGGGGGAGGGGGAGGGGGTGGGGGAGGGGTCGTGGAGGAGCTCCTGGGCCGTGCCCTGAAGTTGGAGCCCAAACTGGGAGAGGCCTGGAGCAAACTGGGAGAGGAGAGGTGGAAACTGGGAGACCTGGAAGGGGCCCGGAGCTGCTTCAGGAGGGCACTGAGAGAGGTGGGGGAGGGGAGGAGGAGGGAAAATGGGGGGAAAAAGGGGGATTTTGGGAAAAAATGGGGGGAAAATGGGGAAAATGGGAAAAAATGGGGGGAAAAACGGGAAAATTGGGAAAAAATGGGGGAAATGGGGGAAATGGGAATGGGATGGGTGGGGGAGGGTCAAGGGGATGGGAAAATGGGGGAAAATGGGGGGTTTTGGGAAAAAAACGGGGGAAAACGGGGAAAATGGGGGAAAATGGGGGGAAAAACGGGAAAATTGGGAAAAAATGGGAAAAAAAGGGAAAAAAGGGGGAAATGGGGGGAAAAGGGGGAAAATGGGAAAAATGGGGATTGGGGGATTTGGGGGGAAATGGGGAAAAATGGGGGGAAAATGGGAAAAAAAGGGAAAAAAGGGGGAAATGGGGGAAATGGGGGAAAATGGGGGATTTGGGGGAAAAATGGGGGGAACTGGGAAATATGGGGATTGGGGGGAAATGGGGGAATTGGGGGAAAAATGGGGGAAATGGGGAAAATGGGTAAAATGGGGAAAAACAGGAAAAAGGGGGATTGGGGGATTTGGGGGGAATTGGGGAAAATGGGGAAAAATGGGGGGGAAATGGGGGGAATGGGAATGGGATGGGTGGGGGAGGGTCAAGGGGATGGGAAAATGGGGGGAAAATGGGGATTTTGGGAAAAAATGGGGGGAAAATGGGGAAAATGGGGGAAAATGGGGGGAAAAACGGGAAAATTGGGAAAAAATGGGTGGAAAATGGGGGAAAATGGGGAAAATGGGGGAAAATGGGGGAAAAATGGGGGGAATTGGGAAATATGGGGATTGGGGGGAAATGGGGGAATTGGGGGGAAAATGGGGGAAATGGGGAAAATGGGGAAAAACAGGAAAAAGGGGGATTGGGGGATTGGGGGGGGAATTGGGGAAAGTGGGGAAAAATGGGGGGAATTGGGGGAAATGGGGAAAAATGGGAATGGGATGGGTGGGGGAGGGTCAAGGGGATGGGAAAATGGGGAGAAAAGAGGGGATTTTGGGAAAAAAACGGGGGAAAACGGGGAAAATGGGGGAAATGGGGGAAATGGGGGGAAAAACGGGAAAATTGGGAAAAAATGGGTGGAAATGGGGGGATTTTGGGAAAAAATGGGAAAAAAAGGGAAAAAAGGGGGAAATGGGGGGAAAAGGGGGAAAATGGGGGATTTGGGGGAAAATGGGGGATTTGGGGGAAAATGGGGCGAATTGGGGAAAAATGGGAAAAACGGGGATTGGGGGATTTGGGGGGAAATGGGGAAAAATGGGGGGAAAATGGGAAAAAAAGGGAAAAAAGGGGGAAATGGGGGAAATGGGGGGAATGGGGGAAAATGGGGGGAAATGGGGAAAATGGGGGAAAATGGGGGAAAATGGGGAAATGGGGGAAATGGGAATGGGATGGGTGGGTGAGGGTCAAGGGGACGGGAAAATGGGGGGAAAAGGGGGGATTTTGGGAAAAAATGGGGGGAAAATGGGAAAAAAATGGGGAAATGGGGAGGAAATGGGGGGGAAATGGGAGGAAATGGGGAGGAAATGGGCTGGGTGGGGGTTGGGGTCTCTTACTGGTCCGTACTGGTTTGTAGTGGTGGGAGGCTCCTTTTTTTTTGGTGTTTTTCCCGTTTTTTGGTGATTTTTCCTCGTTTTTCCTCTCCGTTTCCGGGTCACTTCCTGTTGCCAGGGGGAAGAGGACCCGGAAGTGCTGCGGTCGCTGTCGATGGCTCTGAGGGCCGAGGGTCCCGGGGGGGATTTGAGGGAAAGTTTGAGGTTGGCTGAGGAAGCCGTGAGGAAAGGACCCCGGGACGGGAGGAATTGGTGTGAGTTCCTGGGGTTTTGGGAAAAAAAGGGGAGGAAGTGGGGAAAAAAGGAGGAAATGGGGGGGAAATGGGGGGGAAATGGGGGGAAATGGGGGGAAATGGGGGGGAAATGGGGGAAATGGGGGGAAATGGGAAAAAGGGGAAAAATGGGGAAAATGGGGAAAATGGGGGAAAAGAAGGATTTGGGGAGGAAATGGAGGAAATGGGGAGGAAATGGGGGGAAATGGGGAGGAAATGGGGAATAAAGAGGGGGGAAAGGGGGGGAAAGAGAGGGATTTGGGGAGGAAATGGGGGAAAATGGGGGGGAAATGAGGGGAAATGGGGGAAAAGGGGAAAAACGGGGGGGGAAATGGGGAAAATGGGGAAAAAAGGGGTGAAATGGAGGAAATTGAGGGGAAATGAGGGGAAAAGAAGGAGGAAATGGGGGAAATGGGGAGGAAATGGGAAAAAAAGGGGGAAATGGGAAAGAATGGGGAGGAAATGAGGAGGAAATGGGGGAAATGGGGAGGAAATGGGAAAAAGGGGAAAAATGGGGGGGAAAATGGGGAAAATGGGGGAAAAGAAGGATTTGGGGAGGAAATGGGGGAAATGGGAAAAAAAGGGGGAAATGGGAAAGAATGGGGGGGAAATGAGGAGGAAATGGGGGAAATGGGGAAAAAAGGGGGAAAATGGAGGAAATTGAGGGGAAATGAGGGGAAATGGGGGAAAAGAAGGATTTGGGGAGGAAATGGGGGAAATGGGAAGGAAATGGGAAAGAATGGGGGGGAAATGGGGGAAAATGGGGGAAATGGGGAAAAAGGGGGGAAATTGAGGGGAAATGAGGGGAAATGGGGGGGAAATGGGGGATATGGGGAGGAAATGGGGGGAAATGGGGGAAAATGGGGGGGAAATGGGAAAAAAAGGGGGAAATGGGAAAGAATGGGGGGGAAATGGGGGAAATGGGGGAAATGGGGAGGAAATGGGGGGAAATGGGGAAAAAAGGGGGGAAAATGGAGGAAATTGAGGGGAAATGAGGGGAAATGGGGGGATCTATGGGTCCAGGGGGGATCTATGGGTCCGGGGGGGGTTCTGTGTGTGTGGGGCTGCCCCATAACTGAGTTTTTTTTGGGTGTTTTTCCCCCGTTTCAGACGTTCTGGCCAACGCTTACGTCTCCCTCTTCTTCGCTATGGGGCAGAACCCCCAACTCGCCAGGAGGGCCCTGGGGGCCTATGGACAGGCAGTGTGTGGGGCTGGGGGGGTTCCTATGGGTCTGGGGGGGATGCTATAGGGCTGGGGGGGTCGCTATGGGGCAGGGATGGTGGGGATGGGGGGGTTCCTATGGGGTTGGGGAGATGCTATGGGGCTGGGGGTGGTTCTGTGGGTCTGGGGGATGCTGTGGGGTTCCTGTGGGTCTGGTGGGGATGCTATGGGGCAGGGATGTGGGGCAGAGAGGTTCCTATAGGGCAGGGATGTGGGGTTGGGTCTGGTTCTATGGGTCTGGGTCTGGTTCTATGGGTCTGGGTCTGGTTCTATGGGTCTGGGTCTGACCCTATGGGTCAGGGGGTGGTTCCATGGGCTCTCTATGGGTCTGGGGGTTTTCCTATGGGGCAGAGAGGTCTCTATGGGGCAGGACCTGACACGTGGGGGGGTTTTCTATGGGGCAGGAACGCGTCGACCCGGCCATGGCCAACGACCCCGACCTCCATCTTAACCGAGCTGCAGTGAGTCCGGGGGGACCCCAGACCCATAGAGGGGACCCCCCTGCCCCATAGATCCCCCCCAGCCCCATAGATCCCCCCCAGCCCCATAGATCCCCCCCTGCCCCATAGATGTGGGGCCAGGACCCCCGACTCCCCTTTTCCCATTGATTCCAATGGGGGGGGGGGGGCCTCTTTGTGGGCGTGTCCAGCGAAAAGGGCGTGGCCTATTGGGGCGTGGCTTGGTGGGTGGGCGTGGCACCGCCCAAAGGGCGTGGTCACCCATTGTGGGCGTGGTCACACCAAAGGGGGCGGGGCTACAGCTCGGCAAACCCGGAGTGAGGTGCATGGGGGGGGGGCTCTTTGTGGGCGTGTCCAGCGAAAAGGGCGTGGCCTATTGGGGCGTGGCTTGGTGGGTGTGGAGTAGGGGGCGTGGTCTCTCTATGCCACGCCCTTTCGTGGCTCTCGACCAATCGGTGTCCTCGTAGTTGCTGCAGTACCTGGAGAAGTTCCAGGAGGCTCTGGAAGGGTTGGGCCGAGCGGCGGCGTTGGCTCCGGAGTGGGAGGAGCCAAGGAAGAGATTCGACCAATTAGAAGACTTCTTAGGGAAGCTCTGCACGATGTTGGCCAATGGGGTGAGAGCACACTGGTGGGGGTTGGTTTTGGGTTCGTTTAGGGCCGTTTTGGGTGGTTTTTTTATCCTCACTTCCTGTTCACTTCCGGGTTAGGCCAAACAGAAAGTGAAACGCCGCAGGGGATTGGCCGCCTTGCCGGAAAAGGCGGGGCTCTCTGACGTCACTTCCGGGTTAAGCCCCGCCCCCCTCTCCACCCTCCGCCCCGGCCCCAACCCCCGCAGCATCTTCGTCGGCCGCGTCCTCTTCAGCCTCAGCCCGGAGGAAGGGCGTGTCCCTTAGTGAGTGACGTCACCGGTGACGTCATAACCCAGCATGCTATGACGTCACAGACCCTCCCCCCAACCTTCTGACCCCCCCGTACCGGGGGCTCCCAGAAACCTTTGGGCCCCAAAAAGGGGCAGGAAGTTGGGACCCCCCCCCCCAACCACCAAAAACCAATATGGCCGCCAGGTGACCCCCAAACGTCACCAGATTGGCCCCAAAATCGCCCCAAAACCGCCCCCAAAACGCCCCCCAAATGTCTCCAAACCTCCCCAAAACGCTCCCCTCTCCCCCACCGCCCCCAATCCTGCCCTTTTTCACCCCAAACCGCTGATGACGTCACTTCCTGCAGCACCCTGGGGGTCTCCGATCCCGGGGGCGCCGTCGCCGCCGTCACCGTTTACAACGCGGCCCCCGGGTGGGGGGTGGGGAACGGGGGGACCCTGAGTGTCCCCCAACCCCACCTGAGCCACCACCACCACCAGTACGGGGGAAAGGTGGGCACTGGGAGGGACTGGAATATACTGGGAGGGGACTGGGGGGAACTGGGAGGCACTGGGAGGGGGTTATGGGGGATTATAAGGGACTGGGAGGCAACTGGGATGTACTGGGAGGCAACTGGGATATACTGGGAACAACTGGGAGGGACTGGGAGGGCACTGGGAGGGGAATGGGAGGGACTGGGAGGGGATTGGGAGGAACTGGGAGGGGATTGGGAGGAACTGGGAGGGGATTGGGAGGAACCGGGAGGCACTGGGAGGGGGTTATGGGGGATTATAAGGGACTGGGAGGCAACTGGGATGTACTGGGAACAACTGGGAACAACTGGGAGGGACTGGGAGGGGAATGGGAGGGACTGGGAGGGGACTGGGAGGGACTGGGAGGGGACTGGGAGGGACTGGGAGGGGATTGGGAGGAACTGGGAGGCACTGGGAGGGGGTTATGGGGGATTATAAGGGACTGGGAGGCAACTGGGATGTACTGGGAGGCAACTGGGATATACTGGGAACAACTGGGAGGGACTGGGAGGGCACTGGGAGGGGAATGGAAGGGACTGGGAGGGGATTGGAAGGGACTGGGAGGGACTGGGAGGGGATTGGGAGGAACTGGGAGGGGATTGGGAGGAACTGGGAGGCACTGGGAGGGGGTTATGGGGGATTATAAGGGACTGGGAGGCAACTGGGATGTACGGGGAGACAACTGGGATATACTGGGAACAACTGGGAGGGACTGGGAGGGGATTGGGAGGGGAATGGAAGGGACTGGGAGGGGACTGGGAGGGACTGGGAGGGGATTGGGAGGAACTGGGAGGGGACTGGGAGGGACTGGGAGGGGATTGGGAGGGACTGGGAGGGACTGGGAGGGGATTGGGAGGAACTGGGAGGGGATTGGGAGGAACTGGGAGGGGCTGGGGGGGACTGAGAGGGGATTGGGGGTTTGAACTGGTTTATACTGGTTCAGACTGGTTTATTGAACCATCAGGAGTGGGCTTTGAACTGGTTTGAAGCACTTCAGACCGGTTTGTAGTGGTTTATACTGGTCTGTATTGGTTTGTAGTGGTTTATACCGGTCTGTACGGGTCCGTACTGGTTTGTACTGGTGTTTACTGGTTTATACTGGTTTCCAGACCTTCTCCTTCCTGGGAATCCGCGTCCACTCCCCTTTGGGGCTCTTGGTCAACGGGAAGAGGCCCCAAAGCTCCGGACCCACAGCGCCCGCGGCCCCAAAGCTCCGGTTCTGTCCTGACCCATAGGGACCCCCCGGACCCACAGACCCCGAGTCCCACCCCATAGATCCCATCCCAGCCCCATAGATCCCATCCCAGCCCCACAGACCCCCAAATCCTGACCCAAAAACCCCAAATCTTGACCCAAAAATCCCACTCCCAACCCCATAGATCCCCCCGGCCCCACAGACCCCCAAATCCTGACCCAAAAACCCCAATTCTTGCCCCAAAAATCCCAAATCCTGCCCCACAGATCCCCCCTGGACCCACAGATCCCCCCCAGCCCCATAGATCCCAAATCCCGACCCAAAAACCCCAAATCTTGACCCAAAGCCGTGGAAATAAAGAAGTTTCTGGTTTGCTGCCGCCTCAGTTTCTTGCCTTGACCACCAGTGCCTCCCAGTTCCCTCCCAGTCCCTCCCAATCCCTCCCAGTCCCTCCCAGTCCCTCCCAGTCCCTCCCAGTCCCTCCCAATCCCTCCCAATCCCCTCCCAGTCCCCTCCCAATCCCCTCCCAATCCCCTCCCAGTCCCTTCCAATCCCCTCCCACTCCCCTCCCAATCCCCTCCCAATCCCCTCCCAGTCCCTCCCAGTCCCTCCCAATCCCCTCCCAGTCCCTCCCAGTCCCTCCCAATCCTTCCTAGTCCTTCCCAGTTCCCTCCCAGTCCCTCCCAATCCCTCCCAGTCCCTCCCAATCCCTCCCAGTCCCTCCCAGTCCCTTCCAACCCCTCCCACCCTCCCAATCCTCAGTCCCTCCCAGTCCCCTCAATCCTCCCAGTCCCTCCCAATCCTCCTGCCCTCCCAATCTCTCAGTCCTTCCCAATCCCCTCCCAACCTCTTCCCAGTCCCTTCCCAGTCCCTCCCAATCCTCCCAGTCCTCCCAGTCCTCCCAACCTCCCAGTCCCTCCCAGTCCCTCCCAATCCCCTCCCAGTCCCTCCCAACCCTCCCAATCCCCTCCCAGTCCCTCCCAATCCTCCCAATCCTCCCACTCTCTCCCAGTCCCTCCCAGTCCCTCCCAGTCCCTCCCAATCCTTCCTAGTCCTTCCCAGTTCCCTCCCAGTCCCCTCCCAATCCCTCCCAGTCCCTCCCAATCCTCCAATCCCTCCCAATCCCTGCCAGTCCCTCCTAACTCCCAATCCCTCCCAATCCCCTCCCAGTCCCTCCCAGTCCCCTCCCATCTGCTCCTTGTAGTGAAACGAGCCAACCAGGTGCCACTAATTGCCAGGGAGTGATCATGAGCTTGTATCAACTCCACCTGTGCCCAATTAGGGTGGGACCCAACTACTAAATGAGCAGGACCAGGGGGCCAATAAAAGGTGAGGCTTGAAGCACATGCTCAGCTCACTCCTGAGGAAGACAGGAGAGGTTCCAGTTCCTCTTGGAGCAACAGCACCGACCCGGGGTGGTCAACTCTGAGAGCATCACTTGGGAGTCTCTGCTGGAACACCTGGTTGGACCTTGAAGTGCCGTACCCTGAGAGAGGTTCGTCTTGATGCAGGTAACGGAAACCCGTAGGGCTATTGTTGGTGGTGCTGTGGGTAGGGTTCCATGTGAGGGTTAAGGCCAGCCCAAGTTTTCAGTGGTCACTCTTTGCATTTGTTTTCCAGTCCCCGGTATTCGGACTTCGGGACCCTATTCAGCAATACGGGCAAATGGCCGCTTAGGGCTTGTATGTTCAAGGTTGGTGGTCAAACGGAAACCCGTAGGCCGATTGTTGGTGGTGCTGTGGGTAGGGTTCCATGTGAGGGTTAAGGCCAGCCCAAGTTTTCAGTGGTCACTCTTTGCATTTGTTTTCCAGTCCCCGGCATTCGGAATTCGGGACCCTATTCAGCAATACGGGCAAATGGCCGCTTAGGGCTGGTATGTTCAAGGTTGGTGGTCAAACGGAAACCCGTAGGCCGATTGTTGGTGGTGCTGTGGGTAGGGTTCCATGTGAGGGTTAAGGCCAGCCCAAGTTTTCAGTGGTCACTCTTTGCATTTGTTTTCCAGTCCCCGGTATTCGGACTTCGGGACCCTATTCAGCAATACGGGCAAATGGCCGCTTAGGGCTTGTATGTTCAAGGTTGGTGGTCAAACGGAAACCCGTAGGCCGATTGTTGGTGGTGCTGTGGGTAGGGTTCCATGTGAGGGTTAAGGCCAGCCCAAGTTTTCAGTGGTCACTCTTTGCATTTGTTTTCCAGTCCCCGGCATTCGGACTTCGGGACCCTATTCAGCAATACGGGCAAATGGCCGCTTAGGGCTGGTATGTTCAAGGTTGGTGGTCAAACGGAAACCCGTAGGCCGATTGTTGGTGGTGCTGTGGGTAGGGTTCCATGTGAGGGTTAAGGCCAGCCCAAGTTTTCAGTGGTCACTCTTTGCATTTGTTTTCCAGTCCCCGGTATTCGGAATTCGGGACCCTATTCAGCAATACGGGCAAATGGCCGCTTAGGGCTTGTATGTTCAAGGTTGGTGGTCAAACGGAAACCCGTAGGCCGATTGTTGGTGGTGCTGTGGGTAGGGTTCCATGTGAGGGTTAAGGCCAGCCCAAGTTTTCAGTGGTCACTCTTTGCATTTGTTTTCCAGTCCCCGGTATTCGGACTTGGGGACCCTATTCAGCAATACGGGCAAATGGCCGCTTAGGGCTTGTATGTTCAAGGTTGGTGGTCAAACGGAAACCCGTAGGCCGATTGTTGGTGGTGCTGTGGGTAGGGTTCCGTGTGAGGGTTAAGGCCAGCCCAAGTTTTCAGTGGTCACTCTTTGCATTTGTTTTCCAGTCCCCGGCATTCGGACTTCGGGACCCTATTCAGCAATACGGGCAAATGGCCGCTTAGGGCTTGTATGTTCAAGGTTGGTGGTCAAACGGAAACCCGTAGGCCGATTGTTGGTGGTGCTGTGGGTAGGGTTCCATGTGAGGGTTAAGGCCAGCCCAAGTTTTCAGTGGTCACTCTTTGCATTTGTTTTCCAGTCCCCGGTGTTCGGACTTTGGGACCCTATTCAGCAATACGGGCAAATGGCCGCTTAGGGCTTGTATATTCAAGGTTGGTGGTCAAACGGAAACCCGTAGGCCGATTGTTGGTGGTGCTGTGGGTAGGGTTCCATGTGAGGGTTAAGGCCAGCCCAAGTTTTCAGTGGTCACTCTTTGCATTTGTTTTCCAGTCCCCGGTATTCGGACTTCGGGACCCTATTCAGCAATACGGGCAAATGGCCGCTTAGGGCTTGTATGTTCAAGGTTGGTGGTCAAACGGAAACCCGTAGGCCGATTGTTGGTGGTGCTGTGGGTAGGGTTCCATGTGAGGGTTAAGGCCAGCCCAAGTTTTCAGTGGTCACTCTTTGCATTTGTTTTCCAGTCCCCGGTATTCGGACTTCGGGACCCTATTCAGCAATACGGGCAAATGGCCGCTTAGGGCTTGTATGTTCAAGGTTGGTGGTCAAACGGAAACCCGTAGGCCGATTGTTGGTGGTGCTGTGGGTAGGGTTCCATGTGAGGGTTAAGGCCAGCCCAAGTTTTCAGTGGTCACTCTTTGCATTTGTTTTCCAGTCCCCGGCATTCGGACTTCGGGACCCTATTCAGCAATACGGGCAAATGGCCGCTTAGGGCTTGTATGTTCAAGGTTGGTGGTCAAACGGAAACCCGTGGGCCGATTATTGATGGTGCTGTGGGTAGGGTTCCATGTGAGGGTTAAGGCCAGCCCAAGTTTTCAGTGGTCACTCTTTGCATTTGTTTTCCAGTCCCCGGTATTCGGACTTCGGGACCCTATTCAGCAATACGGGCAAATGGCCGCTTAGGGCTTGTATATTCAAGGCTGGTGGTCAAACGGAAACCCGTAGGCCGATTGTTGGTGGTGCTGTGGGTAGGGTTCCATGTGAGGGTTAAGGCCAGCCCAAGTTTTCAGTGGTCACTCTTTGCATTTGTTTTCCAGTCCCCGGTATTCGGACTTCGGGACCCTATTCAGCAATACGGGCAAATGGCCGCTTAGGGCTTGTATGTTCAAGGTTGGTGGTCAAACGGAAACCCGTAGGCGATTGTTGGTGGTGCTGTGGGTAGGGTTCCATGTGAGGGTTAAGGCCAGCCCAAGTTTTCAGTGGTCACTCTTTGCATTTGTTTTCCAGTCCCCGGTATTCGGACTTCGGGACCCTATTCAGCAATACGGGCAAATGGCCGCTTAGGGCTTGTATGTTCAAGGTTGGTGGTCAAACGGAAACCCGTAGGCCGATTGTTGGTGGTGCTGTGGGTAGGGTTCCATGTGAGGGTTAAGGCCAGCCAAGTTTTCAGT